>OZ020517.1:19788461-20096689 GCA_963971425.1 Bryoerythrophyllum caledonicum
GATGCCTAGCCACTATAAGTTCCGGGGCAGTGGGTGTCTAGCCACTTAAAGTCACAAGGCAGTGGAGAATCTGGCCACTTACACAAAATAGAACCAGTGGCCTTCCGGTCACTCGTTTAAACCTTCCGGAAGGCTCTCTGAGGGGGGACATAGATTAATCAAACGACCTATCGGTTGTCCGGAAACTAGTTCCGGAAACCATTGTATAAAGTTCGGACTCCGGAAGGATTCGATTCCATAGTAAATGAGTGAATAGAATAGCTAACCCATGAACGATTGATTAGTAGTTTAGTTTTGTGAGATATTCTGAGAAGAATACTAGGTCTCTGTGGGATCGAAACTGGAGTGGTTTACTTTGGAAGCATTTAGTGACGATTGAGTGCATTCCGGAGGAATACTGACTCTACACTCTGCAACAAATACTCATGTCTAATTCCCAACACAAGAGGCCACAAAACAACTACAATATAAGCAGATCAACACAAGTACACAAGCGACACTGTATAGAGCGACACCACCCATGGAAGGTCGTCTGGACTTCATCACATAGTCCAAAGAAACGTGCGCCATTCACACCACACCAACGTCAGTATGCCAAGATCAACGGAGCCATCACCGAATGCACCACACAAAACGACATATACAACGCCACATCATCTTCATTGGCCAAAGTAAGTATTTTAACCTCTCACCTAACCATCATTTGCTCCCAAACTTGTGTCACCAAGAAAGACTTCGAACCCTACCGCCAAGCAGCAATCAGCAATGCACTCCGACAACAGAGCAAGCAAGAGCTGAAACGGGAGACATCAACAAAACTCAAAAATCCACCAAATTCAGCAATGATGGAAGCACAAGCCCTTAGACCTCACACCTCGAAAAGCTCCACAACGCGACCACCACAACGACAACACAACTCACAACACCAAGCACATCAATAGCAAGTAGACAAGACCTCAAGACCCCGAACGAGCATCAGGTACGTACACACCTAGGTAAGCAACCCTACAGTAGTATAGAAATTCTATCTTTCATTGAACTCCTCAAAAACACTCCATGCAATTCAATTCTAGGAACTTCTATGGGGAATGGATCTTTTCGTTTAGTGTATAAGTAGCTTAAGGTCACATGAAGGTTGTAATTGTGTTTGTTATTGAATTAACCCAAAGTATACTTCTTTAAGGAATTAATTATTATTCTTGGAACACTCTTAGTCCAATCAAATTGATAATAGCCTTAGAATCTAGTTGATGTATCCATGATCAGTTTGATAGTGACAACATTGTAAATTCCTTTACCTTAGTCCATATTACGAATGGTATTATGTCATGTTGCGTAATTGAAATAAGGGTTTTGATACTTAATTCATGCAATTCTCCCGTTCCTCTTTACTCCATCTTTACTTCTTGTAGTTTGATCTCAATCCTCCATTGAGATCACCTTATGTATGTCAAATGCCTTGATCACAATTCATGGATTCTCACACATCAATTTACCATCTTGATCTTCCTTAATTACAAAGACTCAATTAATTCTAATTATAGTTATAATATTCTATTGGATGAAGGTTGCGCATACCTCCTATCAAGTAGATTATTCTTAATTGGATTAATGGTTTTATAGGTCAGATCATTCAGTAAATCATCTAGTGGATATGGTTGGCCAATCACGTTTCCATTAGAACATAATTCAATCAAACATTCACATTTCCGGTTGACTTTGTATTTCTCATCCAGTTGATAACTTTAACTCTGGACTCCCTTAACATCTTTAACTATGACTCTACATGCTCCCTTATTCCTGACTTCAAGATCAAGTAGATTTCCACAGTCAGAGTGTATGCAAGTTAGCAAATCCACTTGATGTGTTACAGGTGAGACCAGACAACTCCAATAATCCAACTTATCCAGTTGATCACGCATCATTTGATGGTATATGTGCATAGTAAATCCAATTGATATGATCAAAATATAACCACTAACACTATACGGTCATAATGAGAATCTAATCGATGACAGAACATGATTAAGTCGATCAAGCTAAGATAATGACTAACACTGTAAAATGGAAGCGCTCAAAACTAAGTGTGTAGTGTTTTCAAAACAACATAAACTATAATAGCCCCCGACTTTAATCAACTTGACTCCGGGCAAGTTAGTAAACCTAGTTGATGTAGTTTCATTGTCTGTCGTAGTTGAACTTGTGCCCCACGTTACACAAGTTGTCTTGATCGCGCTCCTCCCTCTTCAACTCGATAGCCTTGAGTCTGCCGACCTCCTTCCTCCCTTGCTCGTCTTCTCGGAATGGTGTTGTCATCCCTAGCTCCTGCCGCTTGAGCCACTTGTCCAGAGCAATCTTAGTGGTCGTGAACTCGTTCACGAAGCATCCATTTGATCCATAGAGAAAGTGAGTCATGGCCATCACTTCGATAATCCGCTTCCATCGGGGGAGGTGATAGCGTAGCTTGACATCCGGGTGAAATTCGGGGTTGGCCGAGTCATATTGGTCGACTTGATCACCACCCCAAATTCACCACACATCTTCACCAAAAATTTACAAAAAATAGCAGCACGGAAACATACCGGATCTGTGTGAGTTTGGTGTTCCTCACTGAAACTTCTGTATGCGTCTGCACAATGGGTTGTCGTATCAAATTGACCAGGAATCTTCCGCCAATTGTACTCCACCAAATCAATAGTAGCATTCGGCTCCCACTTGAATCTCTGCTCGCAAGGACAGAAATGGATGTTGGCTATCACAGTTGGTTGGTGGTATGCTCGTCCATGTCGAATCCACCGCGGATCGATAGACATTTGCCCAAGAGAGTTCTTCTGTCCTTGATAGACCGTAGTCTTCCAAAATCCAGTTGATAGCTCGCCAAGACGGAAGTGGATCATCCACTGTTTGATCAAATAGATGATAAAACCGACCGAGGTACTTCTAGTTCCAATAGGAACCGCCCACCAGGTTCATGATCTTCAAAGTCGAAGGTGGTCTGGAAACCTCTGGGGCTACAATCAAGTTGAGCATTGTATCAACTTGATCAGGGAAAGGCAACATACCATCAAGTTGATTGAGCATCGACTTGATTTTGGTCTCACCACGTTTGACTGCATATACATACTGGTTGTTGGTGAGCTTGCCTTGATGGCCCTGCTGTTCTCAATCATGCGCTGCAGTCATAGATTCCAACAACGCCTGATAGTTCGAAAACTAATCCCGAAGTCCCTCCAATGATCGCCTAAAAATGAGACAATCCAAAACCTCCAACGGTGCCACCGTTTGCATCCACTGGATTTTCGGTGTGGCGATGACCCTCCTCAGCTCCTTGGAAGGTTGGTCTTCAGTCCTTCGATGGCTTAGCTTCCGCTCCAACTCCGGGTAATAGAGCAGTGCGCGTGCACGGATATGGCCAATCGGTTTTACCATTCTGTGCACGGGCATCAACTTGAGATCACCACGGAGTATCATTTTGCACAACAAATTCTCCTTGTTGTACTTCGTTGCACTCCTTCAGGCAGCATCAAATGCCGGCTCATCTAGTAGGTGTCCGCGATCATAATCCAATAGATGTAACAACAACATACATTGATTTTCATATGTACGGAACATGGAAAATGTCGGTGGTGAGCTCGCATCTTGTTGCCATAGTTGCCTCTGGAGTTGCTCAACTAGATCGTTCAAGCGATCCTTGTCTTGCCACAACTCCTGATTGTGGCGTAGCAGGGAGTTCTTCTCAATGTTGAGATGAACAACATCAGCTTCTGCGTTGATCTTCGTTGACAGGGTTCTCAACCGGTCCATCTCTTGAGCATGATGGGCCTTCAAATCTTGAACCTCTTGCCCATGTGCCAGCTGCAGCCTTGTGTTCTTCTACTTCTGGGCCACCAACTCCATCTGCACCTCCAATCTGGTTGCATGCTCGTCTTGGAATTGATGCTCCACCATCTTCTTTGCGGTCTGCTCCTTATCCACTTGATCCATGAGACAGGTCCGTTGTACCTTCTCCTTATCGACTAGATTTCGTAGCAAGGTGGCCTCGTCTCGCTCCTTCTGCAACTTCTCCTGTAGTTGCTGCACTTCTTCCGCTGGTCGGCTGTTCTCGAGACACTGTTCTAGTTGATGTTGGATGTGGTGCAGAGTGAGTCGTGTCTGCTGCAACTCCTTCTGCAGCTGCTGCTCTCTTGTTAACACCGGCATCTGTTCCTCCTGATCAAGTGGATTCGTTGGGTGCCCAATGATCACCAACTTCTGCCTTATTTGATCGTGATGTAGCTCCCCCTTTCCTCGTCGAGGAGGAACTGGAGGTAGGTCCTCCACCACCTTCAGTTCTGACCGCTTCCTCTTCAACGAGGACGACCCTGGTTCAACTTGATGGGTTGGCACAGTGATCGGCTTCAACTTCTCCTCTTCTAATCTAGTTGAGGTTCGTTGCTGATCAACTTGATGTACCAACTTCACCAAGTTCAAGATGTACATGGCTGAATAAAACCGCTGCGGTTGTCCAGTTATCGGCTTCATCAACTCGATTTGCATCTCGTTATACACCAGATTAGCCCATCCAATCTCCACACCCTCCCACGCTAACACCGCAGCCGTTAACCCCTACTTGTTTTTCAAGTAGATGCCCTTCTCGCAAAGGAGTATTCTCTCGTTGAAAAACAAGAGCCACTCCTTCTAGACTCCTTTGGCCTTCGTGATGTCGTAGCCGGTTGTAGCTTTCGCCTTCTTAGTAAAAATCTATAACTTCATTTCTGCCATGGCATCAACTGCGTCTTCCACGCTCAAATCATTTGCAGGAAGCTTGAGAAGCTCCGCCAGTTCATCAGGTCCGAAATGGATTGAAACCTCATCAACTTGAATAGTAGTCATCCTCCCTTGCTTCGAGTTGATGATGAACTCCCGCACGTAGTCATCAACTTGATCTTCCAGCTGCAACTCCAGAAAGTTCCAGACGCCAGACATCTGTAAATTCTGAGAGTTAGCTTCAAGCTTCTTCTTCCATACCGCGTTCACCTTGCGCAACGCCATCTTCTCCCGGATCAGGGTCCTTCTAATTGATCCTATCGTGTTCTTCCTCTTGATCTTTGGTGACCCTCCTCTCGAAGGTTCTTCTTCTGTGCGCCTTTGCGCCCTTCCCCTCGGGTCATCTAATTGATGTTTCTCACCACCCTCTTAGTTATTCCCTCAGCATGTACAAACCTTATCCGTTTCTCTCATCAATTGGATAGACTCAGAGATGCTCACAACAATCACTCATCAACTGGAAAAGCTCTCAACACTATCAACTTGAAAATATAAACCCCATTAACTTGACTCAGACTGAAAAGCACTCAAACCCTATCAACTTGATCAAGAGACAGAGTTTCCCTCAAGTAGATATATGCACAGTTGATCCACTAGATAAGAAGTATAACGATGATAGAAAATATTACAACATAGACACACTCATTGGGGCTTGCAACAATGCTCGACGAGAGACCTAATTCCAAAAATAAAAGCAAGACTGTGAAACTGAGACCGGGAAACAAACAACCACCAACATTGAAATAGTTTTGCAAAACCTTCCCACAATTTCATTGCATCAACTCTTAAAACAAGTTTCTCACCTTCCTGGACTGATTGTTTCTTCGGCATTGTTTGCTCTTCCTTCTTCTTGCTTCCCTTCAACCCACAACTCATGAATCTCACTACTCTTCCACAAATAGACAATAGATGACAATTTTCTCAACCTCAATCACTCTGCGCTTCTATGGTTCTAACCCAAGTCCTTCTTTTCTGCACTACATCCCTATTAGGATTTCAACTTGATCAAAGCAAAACATAGTCAGTAGTCACTACATATCAAATAGATTGTAGATCAAGCGGCCATGGTCATCTATTGGATTTGTCTCTGTTCACCTGTAAAAGCACCGCGTTTTCCACACAACTGTAATCCACTTGATGCGTACACAACCAGACTGCAGAACTCTGAGCACTCTCTCTAACACAACTTGCGACAAACTCACATCGACTTGATTTTCTGGTTCTAACTCTTTCTCCCCTCAAAACCTTACTTCTCCTTGCCGCCATCTTTCCTAGACTGCTCTCCCTATCTACTTGACAGTTATGGTTCTTGGCATGCTTCGCACTCAAAACTCTATCGACTTGATACACCATCAGTCACAGCCGTCACTTTGAAGTAGAATCGACTCGATTATTGTTCTTATCAATGTCACGTTCCCTCAATCTTTCGAGTAGATCACTCATTACTAACTGCCTTTAATTATGTTCCCATCTAGTAAATATGCCATTAAATAAATATAAATAAATAAATAAAATAAAAAATAAGAACACCGGTCGCCCTTTAAAGGCGGCCTACGTGAATAAAGTGTCTATTCGTACCACCATCACTCAAAAGCCCACTGGACAAGGAGTGGAGCATGGAACTACTTCCCCTTTCGAGGGTAGACACTATAGCAACCATCAGAGCAAAGGGACTAGTTAGTCAAATTTAGATTCACCATGGGGCGCAGTTTGTTATTGTTTTGCTTTGTAAATAAATACTGGCATGCATTGCTTGCACTTTGTTTAAGTGGTGTCCAGGTCAGGAAGAGGTTGGTTGTTTTCTATTCTTCGTTTATGCAGAAGGATGGACATGGCATGTTGGATAGCAATAGTGTTGATGTCTCTAAAGGTGTTTCTGATGTGTGTCTCCGATATTTTGAATTTTTCTGAGATGGTGTTCATAGAGGGAATGTGCGTGGTTGCTCTAGCTCCAACTGTAATTACAATGAGTGGGTCAACCTTCCATCCGAGTGTTTGTATATCTTGTATTAGTGGTAGGTATTTGTTTGTTTTTTGGGTGATCGTTTCTGGCGAGAAGCGGTCGTTGCAATATGTAAATTCCAAAAATTGTATGGTAATATCTGGTGTCATACTACATGTTGGCAAGTATTCACATCTTAACACAAAGATACCCTTAAGGTAATCACTCCCACAGATAATCATTGAGAACTACAACGACTAACAACAAGTCTAGAGCTGTACAAGATCAAGTATACTACAATAAATACATTAAAAGACAGAGAATAAAGGTTTAGATCACAAAGCCTGGGTGTTAACTACACCAATTACCCCGCTCTTCATACGCGTGTTGTCTGCTCGTATGTCCTACCTCGTACGTCCTACCTCGTACGTCCTACTTCATACGTCCTACTTCGTACGTCCTACTTCGTACGTCCTACTTCGTACGTCCTACTTCGTACGACCTACTTCGTACGTCCTACCTCGTACGTCCTACTTCATACGTCCTACTTCGTACGTCCTACTTCGTACGTCCTACTTCGTACGTCCTACTTCGTACGTCCTACTTCGTACGTCCTACTTCGTACGTCCTACTTCGTACGTCCTACTTCGTACGTCCTACTTCGTACGTCCTACTTCGTACGTCCTACTTCGTACGTCCTACTTCGTACGTCCTACCTCGTACGTCCTACCTCGTACGTCCTACCTCGTACGTCCTACCTCGTATGTCCTACCTCGTACGTCCTACCTCGTACGTCCTACCTCGTACGTCCTACCTCGTACGTCCTACCTCGTACGTCCTACCTCGTACGTCCTACCTCGTACGTCCTACCTCGTACGTCCTACCTCGTACGGGTAGTAAGGACTTTTATTACTCAAATTTTAGATTAGATGTGGGGCTTATCTTTACACCTATGCACAATATGGACATCCGGAGTACATGCGTATCCAGAAGGGGTTTATATCACCACGGACAATGATCTGAGGACTCACAGAGATTTTAGTGTTTCGACACAAGTAACGACTATCCTTCTTTCCATTCTCTCCTTCTAACTCTACTCACTCACTTGGATGTTTGAGGTGTCACTGAGATTCCCCCGAAGACGTGTTAGACCCGTGTTTCCGAAACCACGAGTAGCGTAATGTAAGTGAGCAAGGGGCCTACCCGCCCACTATCCATCCTTCTCCTAGTCTCCCTCCACATCCGATGCGGCAGGAGGTAAGATGCTTCAGGGATCGATACGAGCCTTCACAATTGGCACCAATTTGATGCCGGAAGGTCACTCAAGACTCGCTATGACCCTTACACATCCGTCACTCCCCCCTCGTCCTTCTCCAGACACTTGCAATCTCACCTGTTATTCCCACCCACATGTACTAATCTACTTGATGGAACAAGGAAACAATTGTAAGTGTTAGAGTTAGAGTCACACCCCTACTAACCATCTCCACACCTCACCTGTTAATTCCATCCACCCGGGCTAACTCTACTTGATGGGAGAAGGAAACAATGAGTTGATAGTTAGTATGAATTTGAGGAGTGGACTACTTGAAATGGCATTTACAGTCATGTAAGGAATCCGAGCTCTCAAACCATCGAAGGTTTTCTGATAGCGTAGGTTTAGAATGAAACTGAAAGCAAATACACACATCAAGCAGTGAAGAGAGGTGCCCCGAGATTCCTCTCTTATACTCCAGCAAACACATACTAACGTCCAAAGCAAACGATACTTTCTAACTAGAAACGGTGCATTAACTACTCTTGGCGGCGGTGGCTGCCACTCCACACGACGTGCACCGTCAGAAGGTAACTTATTACACAAATCCCAAGGCAAAACTAAGTCAAAACCAAAATCAACCGGGGGGCCAAATCCCGGAATGAAGAGTGACCTACGAACCAAGATCCTTACCTTACAGACGTAAGTTTCTACCTACCCTGCGCCAACTCCTCGAGCCTCTTCTTCGCCTCCTTCCTTCTACGCTTCTTGGAACTTCGGCTCGAAGAAGGGATGGGTGCGGCGGTAGGCAGTGTCATCAAGGGTGCCAAAGTGGCATCTGCGGGCTGAGTCAGAGTGGCAAACAAACGGGACACAATTTCTCTTGCAGAGAAAGTGGTGCCCGCTCCGGTGGAGGTAACTGGTAAGGAGACAGAAACTGGAGGAAACTCGGACCGAGCTGGAAGAATCGGTACCTGGTTCAGAGTCGTCATGATATCCGGGCCGGATGTAGGGAGAGGGAGGTGCCAGTGAAAATAACTCTCACTGGTAGTTTTTCCTAGGGGAAAGACACTCGATAATGAGACCATAACTGGTGCAGAGCGAACGGTGTTGCCGCGGGGTGGCTGGTGATGACGGATCAAGGGTGGGGGTTCCACCTCTGCATCTGAGCTCTCCTTCCAACCACTCTATGTCTGGGTGGTGTTTTTTGAAGGAGATGGCCTCGCAAGAGCACTCGCAGGTCGTACGAGAGGAGTTGGGCTGTTAAGGTCCACCACAACCTTCCCCTTGTGATTGCCTGTGCCGCGATCGTCCGTGTGGGAGTCCGAATCTCCGTCTTTGCTTGAGCTGTCGGAGTCATCCACAAACTTGGGTAAGATGTGTGTGAGGTTGCTTACCAGTAGTCTCATGCTGGCATAAGCCTCCTCAACCTTCACGGTTTGCTCCATCATGAATGCGATCACCCTCTTGCTCGAAACGTGGTCATCACTCTCCAACTTAGCATCGAACATCCGGACCTTGAGTACAACCTCTGCAGGTAGGTGCAAAGTATCCTCCACTCGTTGTAATGCCTCCGCAGAGGCATTGGCTTGGAGAAGAGCCTCCTTCTGCCTCTTCTCTGCCTCCAAGGCTCGACTCTTCATCTTGGTCATCTCAAGGGTGAGCTGGTGGACCTTCTGCTCCATACTACGGAGGTCACTCGCTCCTCCTATACGTTCCTTGATCGCAGTGACTAGTCCTTGGATGGGTGGGTTGTCCACCAAGCTGCTCACATGTGCCAATGTCTTGTCTGTGTCTTCTACGTATACACAAAGGGCCTCAATTAGCTCGAATGCCCAGTATGTCTTGTCTCCGAGGTGTGCGGGTCTGGTAACTGCTGCGTGGAGTGCGGCTCGGGTCCGAGTGGAAGGGACTCTTCCCTCTCTCCTTCTCTGACACTTGGGGGGTGGAGGTGCCTCTTCTTCTGATGGGGAGGAAGTGCTTCTTCCTTCAAAACCTGACTCGAACTCTGATTTTGTCCCCTGGAACTTCTTCATCATCAAATGAGTCCCGTACGCCGTAGTCTCTTCCGGCGTCGTTTCCTTGAAGTGATGATAGAGGTGGATCAAGAAGGGACAAAGAGGAGATTGCTTGGCATTGCTAACACTCTTTGTCAATCGGAGAACCACGTCCTTCACAATGATGGCCCAATTCACCATCCTCTCCCCTAGATAAGATCCATACACGGTATTGGCAAGAGTCACGGTGACCCGTGTAGGTTTTCCAGGGTATAGAATTGGTACGAGGAATGCAAAGACCCGTCGGGCTCGAGGGTCTATGAAATCCTTCAAACTGTAACCATTCTTGGAGTCCTTGGTGCTAAATCGTCCCTTGGCATACTCCTCTTTCTTCAAAATCGTCCATCCTGCACCCTGTCGAGGAAATCCATACACCTCCTGCCACTTTCCCATAGTCCACCGACTTTGACAAGCTCGGATACTATCTCCTTCAGGGTCCGGCAACGAATCTTGCCTTAACTCCTGTACAGTGGACTCAATGCAAAAACTCCAACAACATTTGAGAAGGGAGAGGCATCCCATGCGGAGAAGATCCTCCTTGAGTTCGGTAAGCTCAAGGGGGTCCTTGGGGATGGCGGGGAAAATGGCTTTGACCGAGGCCATTACCAAGTTGGAAGAGGCCATGACCCCCCCCCTTTACTTCCTCGTTCTACTTCCTTCCCTCTTATTGAGCAACTCGTATGTAACGGCTGCTCCCTCGTCGACTGCCTTGGAGTACCGACTTGTCTTCTCGTTTTCCCCAAGTTCTGTGCTCCGGGCTAGACCTCTTGGATACTCCAGCTGGGTGTGATGGTGCCTCCGGGCTTGTAAGGAATGGTGCCTCCGGGCTTACCTTGCTGGAGCTCGCAACATGGGTGTGATGGTGCCTCCGGGCTTGTAAGGGACAGTGCCTCTGGGCTTACCTTGACAGTGCCTATGGGTTTGTAAGTGAAGGTGTCTCCGGGTTGGTAAAGGATAGTGCCTCTGGGCTGGACCTTGTCTCTCCTCCGGGCTTGTAAGTGAAGGTGCCTCTGGGCTATAAGGAACAGTGCCTTGTAAGGAACAGTGTCTCTGGGCTTACCTTGATAGTGCCTCCGGGCTTGTAAGTGAAGGTGCCTCCGGGCTAGACCTTGTCTCTGCTCTGTAGTAGGGGCGTGATGGTGCCTCTGGGCTTGTAAGTGAAAGTGCCTCCGGGCTGGACCTTGTCTCTCCTCGGGCTCCTGGCTCAGCTTGTCCTCACCTCGGCTCTTGGCTCAGCTCGTCCTCACTCGCTCTCTAATCCCCCGTGCTGTAGAGGTCAGGTGGGGTCAGTTAACCCCTAAAGGACCAGAGTCTTCTTCGGGGGGATTTCACATTTTGGGTAGGTTCCTAAAATTCGAAAAAAAAACCTTTTTTTAAAAAACTTTTATTATAGATCGGCCCTGATAAGAGCTTCGTGGAGGTATTTTTAAATTTTTTTTTGGATTTACGGTTTGAAAGTTAGTACCACCTATTGTCAAAAATGGGGAGGATGGGCAGCCTGGGCACCCCTCGGAACCAATGAAAATCAAGTGTGAAAGAGGGGCAGTAAGTAGGGGCACAAAGGGTGGAAGGAGGGTGGGGCAGCCTAAATCAAGGGGAAGAATAGTGTTAGGGAAGACCCCACAAATTCCAAGAAAAGGGATAAAGTGGTACATGGCAGGGGCTGTGGCGGGGCCCGGGTACTGAAAGAGATGGCACGTGTGAAGGAAAAAAAAAAAAAACGCCGCCTTACAGTGGCGGGCCACCCCTAGGAGTAGCGCGGGTCCCGCACAAGGGAGTGGGTGAATGACGTGGCCCTTCATTTCTTGAAGGGTCCCCATTTTGATGCCCTGCCCTCACCTATAATATTTGAATAATTCAATAAATTCATTAAAATTAGAGATTTTACCTGTTTTTAAAAAAAAAATCTCTAAAATAAGTAAAAAAAAAATTCCACATTTCAACCGTACGGATTTCAAAATTTGTAAATTCATATTTAGCAAATAATTTCTCACTTCATTTGTAGTCATTTGCATTGTTTTATACCCCCTTTCACTAAAGTATTTATTTGAGCATGATGTACCACTCGAAATGACCTCAAATTTTGCACACACTTAGCTAACATCATGTTCTTTGCATTGGTAATGGTTTCCAACACAATGTACTGTAAAAACTAGAAGATATGCTTAGTCAAAGTGAGCTGACTTTGTCGGGCAAGAGGGAAAAAAAACTACTTGCACTTCAAACATTATAATCTTCACATCCGTGCGGTGGATTGCAACCAAAACTTTACAGGATTATTATACATGAGTCTAGTTTTAGATCTTACGGTTAAAAGTTGAGAATTCTTCTAAAAAATGTGATTATTGCGGCCATGTTTGACTATGGCAGTTTTGGACTAGTTTTGGACAAAAAATGTCAAGGAACTTTAGGGGTTAAGTAGTTGACCCGGACTTAAGGGGAAGATTCCGACGGGTTGCAGCTGTAGATTCCACGTTCCTTCCTTTTGTTCCAGCTATCTCTCCAGGCTTGGCATGTTTGATCCTCGCTTTCCAACTTGCGCTTGTCTCTTACTCGTTGTCCAGCTCAATCTTCAAGGCTTGGGCTGGCTCGGTCCTTGGCTGTATCCGGGCTCATGCTCCGGGCTTGGGCTGGCCTGGGTCTCGGGGGTCCAGGCTTGGGCTGGTCTAGGTCTCGGGGGTTGAGGCTTGAGCTGGTCTTGGTCTCGGGGCTCTGGGCTTGGGGTCCGGGCTTGGGGTCCGGGCTTGGGCTGGCCTGGGTCTCGGGGCTCCGGGCTTGGGGCTGGCCCAGGTCCGTGCTTCGTGGTTTTAGGGTATCCTAGCAGTCCCTATTAATCGCTTTCCCTAACCTATCTAATAAACTATACTAAAGTAGCATTAACCTAAAACCTGCACTAGTTAGTCTAGGATAATCATAGTTAACCTCTTAATTAAAAAAAATTGAAAATTTGTGGTACGACATCTGGGTTGGGGAGTTTTGGAGGGGGGTTATTGTAGGATATGCCACGAATACATAGCAAGTCTGGTTTGAGTCTGGCATTGCAGTGACATCGTTGTGTTTTACATGTGCATTATAGGAGCCATGGGGGGACTCTGTTTTCTGGGGGTTTGTTGTGAAAGGTACCGGCATTCATATATGTTAGGCATCTGGTTTGACTTTGGGATACTAGTAGTTTTCTGATTTCCCAGACTGCCTTGTTATGACGTTTTATGCGTAATGAGTGTATATGGTTTTGTTTGCATTTAAGCAGTACGTGCAGCCATGTGTCATGGTTTGTGGAATTGCATATGGGGCAGGTTGTGGAAGGAAATCTCTCTTCCAAAGAATAGTTGTTTACGGAGATTACCCATATATTGTCCGGTTTGAAATTTTATAATACATGTTTTTTTGTGGATTTGTGATGCGAGGATTTTTCTAGAAGGCATTGGAAAGTTGGTTGTCTACATCCGGGTTATTTGTCCATTTATCTATGTTGGGGAATTTTTCTGCTAGTTCTTTTAAGTTGTTGTGTAGGTCATATTTTTAAGATATTTTGATAGGAATCTGATGGGGCCTTTATCAGGGGTGGCACCTATTGATGGACATTCATTTCTTTGGAAGTAGTAGGGGGTTGTGTGCGCATGCTCAAATGGGTGTCTAGCATCTTTGTGATTTTCTTTGTCTCGACCCGTTTTGGCTAGTTTGTCGGCCTCTTTGTTTCCCATGATGTTGAGGTGAGCTCGTACCTTGTGAAAGCTAATGGGATGTGAGCGGGTTTGAATCATTTGTACCATTGATTGGAGGGTGGCATTATCCGGGTGATTGTTGTGTGAGGTGGGGTGGTGTATTTGTGTGTTTAAAAGATATAGTACATTTATGCAGTCCGTAAATATATAGGCTGGTTCGTTAGGGTATTCATTGTTTAGTATTTGTAGTGTTTTGTGAGCAGCTATTAGTTCTGCTCTAAAAATGTTTTGTAGGCCGTTAAGCCGTTTGGCCTTACTGATTGCTTTCGGGCCATTATATATTCCATAGCGTGCAGTTTCTCGGGTCCAGTGTCCATTTACTTCCATGGGTTCTTTAAATGAGCGATCTGTGTAGTAACAATAATCGGGGTTAAATTTAAGGGCAATTTCCGCGTTGTAGTCTGGGAGTGGTGGTGTGTGTGGTATGGGTGTATTGTGAAGTTTTGGAATTTGGAGGTTTGACCAGGTTTTGTTACGGTTGACAAGGGTGTCCTTGGGGGTTGGCGGGGCAATGCATGAATATATTTTATGGATATTGAGTTGCGTGGTGTATGCATAGGATTTGTAGGGTGGATTGTTCAGTTCTTGGTTTATTGAGTTCAGGAGGTATCGTTGGTTCTGTGTATGTAATGGTGTTAGCGTCAAACAGACATATGATGTGGGAGTCTTGGAAAGGGCCCTTGAGGGGGTTTGTATTTAGATACCACTTTTCATCTGGTAAGACAAGGTATGTTATATTTGATGGGTTTTCTTTAGAGGCAAGGCGGGCCCATTGAATAGCTTGGTGTGTTTCTTCTATGTTGTGTGGGTGTGCGTATCCGATGCCTACCCATTTGGAGTCAAAGGCTTTCCCTAGTGAACCAAAGATTTTATCTCTGGTAAATGGGGAGAAAAATTTGTTTAGTTTGGTGGAGCACGTAACATGGGAGGAGAAGTAGGAGTGTTGTATGTTATGTGATGTAGTGAAAGTGTCTAGTATGTCTGTTGAAAGTGTAAAATGTGTCTGTTTTAGGGGGTTTGTTTTTGGGATTCTATGTCTATATCTTTGATATAGCCATACGACTTCTGTTTCAAATGGTTGTGTCTTGGGTTCAGGGTTATTTGAGATGTATAGTGCGTTTTGGTATTGTTTCCATAGCCATTCAAGTCGTTTGGTTGGTATGGTTATGAGGTGTTTGCCATTATATTCATATATATGAGCGTCATTTCCTTGAATTTGTATTGCAGGTATGTTTAGGTCAATATCTTTATGTGGGTTACATTTAGTGATGGAGATGTGAGCTAGAGGTATTTGTGTAGGGGGGGATACAAATCTTGTATCTCTGGTTTGTGTTTGGGGTTGGTGCATATTAAATATGTTTTTCCAAACGTTGTTGGATCGTTCCTTATAGTATTTTTTGAGGCATTTGAGTTGGTGTGAGGTGATGGTGTGGTTGTGCCAAGGAAACAAATTCCTTTGGGTTTGCCATTTGTTGTACGTTTGTTCTTGTATTTTCCATTGACAATGATATGTTGTTATTTCTATAGGTATATCGTTGATATCATTTTGTACTCTATGTTTGTAGCCTATGATTGCATGTATCGGGTACGTGAGTGGAATTTTTGTTATATATTTTGGGGGTTGAGGGTAGTGGGGTGTGTTGGGCGGTGGAGGTTGTGTGGGTGGAGGATTTATGTTTTGTGGTATATTGTTATTTTTGCAGGAGTATATGTTTTTTAGTGTTAAGGAGTTTGGATGGGTGTTGCAAGGTTGTGGGTATGCCAGTTGGCATTCTGGATGGCAGAATAGTTGTTTTAATTAGTCTTGTTGGTTTGGAATGGTAACGGGTGAATTCTTCTATATTCATGAGCTTTGAGCCACATGGTGTTGTAATTTGTCTTAGATTTGTGATGTTTTGGGTAAAGAGTTTTTGGAGTAGTTTTTGTGATGTTTGTTCTGTTAGTTGTGGCAGTGCGGTGGCTTCTTATAGCCATAGAGTTTCGAGTGGTGCAGGTTCAGTTAGGAAGTTTTCTAGTGTGCTTTTGAGGTGTAATTTGCCTTCTGTTTTGAGGAGAAAGAAGGTTCTTGATATAGGTGATCTGTAGCAGTCTGAGCTTTTGATTCTGGATAGGTTTTCTGCCCCTCCGTATTTGACTAGGATGTAGTGTAGTAGACCTTTGTAAATTTTGCCTAGTCTGCCTTTATCATTTAGAGCATATAATAATTATTCGCCTAGACATCTTAGATAGTCCGTTTTAAATGAGAATGCCTCTAGGCCAAACATGTCATAGGGGAGTTGTGTGACGACATTTGCTGTACATTTTGGAAGGCCACATGTTGTTTTTTGTGTAGCTATTATTCTTTTGTCTAGTTTTTTTATCGTGGGCATGGAGTATGGTACTGTGTAGAAGCTATAAGAAACTCTTGGTCAGATGACTGTGTCGACCATGTTAATTTTTTGTGTCATTGTAGCTGGGCTTTGTAATAGGTCTTTGCATTGTTTATTTAGTTTGGCGAAGGTGACCTGAGTCTGTATGTGCCATTTTAGTGATGGGACTACATTGATTCCTAGATATACGTATGCCTCGTTCCGAAAGTGTAGCCATTGTCTCCTCTTTGTAGCCATCTTAGTAGAGGTTCTAGAAATATAATAAATAGGTAGGGGCTAAGCATGTCTCCTTGTATTGTGCCTCTTTGGATTGGTACCGGGTGTGTTTTCCCAAAGTTTTCACCTATGTACCTGGTAGTTGATCGGGCGTATATGTTACCTACCAGTGTTACCGCATCTTTGGGATATCCAAGATCACTCATGATGGCTAGTAGGCATGCGTGTCCAATAGAACCGAATGCATTTTTGAAATCTACGTATAATATGTATATGTCTTGGTTAGTGAATTTCGCGTCTTCCAGTGCACTGATGAGTGTTTGTATTTGTCTTGATGTACTGCGTTGTGCCCTAAAGCCTTCCTCGCTATCATGTAGGATGTTGTGCCTTTGAAAGAGACAAAATAATTGGCTCCCTGGGAAAGGCCTTTGACTATAAATGGGTCAACAATGCGATATTTACCCTCACAATGAGAAGGAAACTCAACAAGTACTACACTACGCCCGCCTTGCCGCCAAAATTAACCCACACTATACATCTACACTCATTATCATACCGGACAAAAATTGGTACCAAAACTCTAACCAACAATCAAGCCCATTCGTTGACTCCCATATCATTGCACAATTTGAAGTAGACTCAATTCCATACGAAGAACCCACTATTTCACCCGAGTTAAAAAAGCCCCGGATTGAACCATCTACATCACAAATAATATGTGTCCACCACCAAAATCAAACCCTTGGCACCCTAGAACTACTTGCCAAACTCACCTCCCTAGCAAATTCTCTAAACATACACCGCCTGTGTACAAAAATGGCCCCACCATCAAGTATACAAACCCCCGTAAATTGAAGCAAAAAATGGTCAAAACTAAACTACATCAATAATACATTAGATTACCTTGTAATACCTCCGCCCCTCCCAAGCTACCAAACTCTAACCTCACCAAAATTTGTCCCGGCATATAGCTACTATACCGATGGCTCCTTCAAACTCCGTGAACAAGTTAGCCCGGTAAACTGGTGCAAAGAAAAAGCTGGCTATGGCATATACAATCCTATCAAACAAATTAAATTAGCCAAAAGACTTCATGGACTACAAAACATCCTTAGAGCAGAACTTATGACCATACACAAAACACTACAAATCATTACAATAAAATACAACAATGAACCCGCACACATATTCACTGATTGTATCAATGCACTTTACCTACTAAACACACAAATAACACACCCTAACCTCCACAATAGCCACCTAGACCAAATTATACTAATGTCAATGGTCCAAATGTTACGAAACCGAACACAAATGACAACCCTTCACAAAGTGAGAGCACATGCCAATATCGATGGAAACGAACAAGCAAATAAACTAACAAAAGAAGGCTACGAAAAATCGCATAAAAATGCCAAAGATCCAAACGAACATGTCCACACCACCCCATATTACTTCCAAAAAGAAGATTGGCCTTCTAAAGAAGATACCCCCGATAAAGGCCCGGTTAGATTCTTGAACAAATATCTCAAGAAACAAGACCTCTATAACAACCTTGACACAATTGCAGAAAACTTCCCTAATATAGAAAAATGGACTTGCAACAACAAAATAGACAATGAACTTTCTTCAAATTTCTGGAAGAATCCCATCATCTTTGACTCACAAATAACATGCCTCGTCAAATTCCGCACCGGTCAAAAATTAGGAACGCCCAAAAACAACTCTTCTTTGGAATAGAAAGATTTCCATCTATAACATGCCCCATATGCACTTCCATGGACCCCGACACATGGCTACATGTTTTACTTAAATGTCATAACCACCACATACACTCCCTAATTGTCAAAAGACATAACAAAGCCGTATGGAAAATCCGTAAACTAATCACCTCCCATAACAAATCGAGATGTTTTATCCCCATGAATGCCAACCCACAAGAAAATACAGTTCCACCATGGCTACTCCCATGTACATGTGAAACTCAACGATGCCACTGCAATGCTCGACTCAAATCGGACATACTCTGCATTAGAGGCCTACTATGTTGAGTATAGAGTGTCTAACTAGTATAGAAAGGTAGGACCAGCCCTACCTTAGAAGATAAGAAGTAGAAAAGGATAGCTTGGTGTCATTGTCCCATAAGGATTACAATCAAGGGCTGATGTAAACCATTGATAAGAAGAGCATGGGAAGTGGGAGAATTCACCTCTCTCATTGCAAGCTTTACCACCAACTTGTTCATTCTTCATTGTCTTCCTTTCATTTCATTCTTCAATAGGTTATGGGCCCACAAACGTGAGTTGCGAAGGAGGGGAGGGCTGATCTACTTGGAGCAAGCTTGGAGCACCTTGGGAGAGCCGGATTGCTCAACATTGTGCCTTGGTGAGTGTTTGCTTGTTGTTGTGTTGTTGAGAGGTTGTTTGGGTGGATTTGAGGCTCATTGGAGCAACTAGGGTTTCATGTGTCTTGATTTAGGGTTAGGTCAGCACATTTGACCTTGGGATTGTGCTCTTGATGTTTGGAGTGCCCATTTAAGTGCATTAGAGTGCATGGTGTTGCACTAGTGTCTAAACTAGTGAGTTTAGTGGATGTGCTCTTGAAGAGGGGCTGATGTGGACTAGAGGTGCCAAGGTGAGTGCCTAGGGTCGTGTGTAGCACTAGAGGTGCTGATTTGAGTGTTTAGAGTGGTCAATTACCCTAGAGGTGCTAAAGGGAGAGCTTAGGGTTGCAAGGGCCACTAGTAGGGCTGATTTGCACTTGCAAGTGCATTTCATGTAGTGTTTTGGGTGCATTAGAGTGTTGTGGATCTTGTAAAGAGGGCTGAAGTGCTTGAAGTGAGTGGGAGCTACTCCACTCGCAAGCTATGGCTTCAAGTGAAGGAGAGGGGCTGCGACTTGTGGACAAGTTCAATGGAGACAACTTCAGCCTATGGAAGTTCAAGATGGAGATGATCCTCTCCGCCAAGGACCTATGGGACATCGTGGATCAAACGGAGCTGCCCCCACCACCCACAGCCGATGAGAAGGACAAGAAAGATTATGAGCGGCGTTGCAAGCGTGCCTTTGCGGTGATTGCCACCAACTTGGTGGACAAGGAGATGGGGCACATCAAGGCTTGCAAAGGACCAGCGGAAGCGTGGACCACGTTGTGCAACATACACGAGACCAATAGCCTCTCCAACATCTTGTTTTTGAGAAGGAAGTTCTTCACGGTGAAGATGGAGGAAGGCGGGGACATGTTGGATCACATCAACAAGGTAAAGTCCCTTGCGGACCAGCTCACTTGTTTAGATGTGCCCGTGAAAGACAAAGATGTTGTTATGACCTTGCTTGAAAGCCTTCCACCATCGTACGAGCACTTGATCACGGCCTTGGAGACGCGGCCCGTGAAGGAGCTCACCGTGGAGTTCATTACCGCACGACTTATGCATGAAGTGTCCAAGAGGAAGGAGAGGGAACCTCAAGGTGAAGATGCGGCAATGATCTCACGTCAAGACAAGAAGGGCACCTCTAGCACAAGGCAAGAGGCGCGTACGTGCTACAAGTGTGGCAAACCGGGCCACATTGCTCGCAATTGTTGGAGCAACAAGGAAGTGGCCAACAATGCAAGAGATGAGGTAAGCCACAATGACTTTGTGTTTGTGGCCAATGGCGGGGCAGCCAACACCTCCATGAACAATTGGATTGTTGATTTGGGGGCCACACAACATATGACACCCCACAAGCATGCCTTTGACACGTATGAGCCCATTTCGGGGCGCAACGTGTTTATGGGAGACAACGGCGTGGTGGAGGTGGTGGGCAAGGGTTCCATCGTGGTGGAGAGCAACGTGGAGGGCCAGCGGAGGCGCATCGTGGTGCACGACGTGCTCCATGTGCCCAAGTTGCATGCCAACTTGCTATCGGTGAGCAAGCTCGTATCAAGAGGGTTGGTGGTGCAATTCAACACCAAAGGATGTGCGGTGCGCTCTTGTGAAGGTAATTTGATTGCCACATCTTCAATGGAGGCCAACTTGTATCGATTGGAGCTCAAGGTGGTGAGTGGGGCTGATGTGGGTTGCCTAGCACACACATCAGCCAACGGGCCACTCATGGAGCTTTGGCATAGAAGGATGGGTTATCTCAATGCCAAGGGAGTCAAGGCCTTGCAAGGCATGGCAAACGGCATGGATTTAGGCAAGGCTCCATCCAATGTGGTGCCATTTGCTTGTGAAGGGTGCATTGAAGGCAAGCTTGCAAGGCAACCCTTCCCTACCGATGGTGCGGAGCGTGCCACCAAGGTGTTAGAGTTGGTCTATTCGGACGTGTGCGGGCCGATGAAGACGACGTCTTTTAGAGGAGCAAGGTACATCCTCACCTTCATTGATGACTTTTCAAGGAAGGTGTGGGTGTATGTGCTCAAGTGCAAGAGTGAGGTGCTACCACGCTTCAAGGAGTGGAAGAGCTTGGTTGAGAAGCAATCGGAGCACAAGGTGAAGGTATTGCGCTCCGACAATGGCGGCGAGTACACGGGCAAGGCATTGGATGAGTTCTTGCGCAAGCATGGCATTGCAAGGAAGACATCAGCCCCCTACACTCCACAACAAAATGGTGTTGCGGAGCGTGCAAACCGCACCATTGTGGAGATGGCGCGGTCCATGTTGTATGCCCAAGAGCTTGGGCGTGAGTTTTGGGCTGAGGCGGTGTGTACCGCAGTGTATACACGCAACCGATGCCCTAGTAGGGCTCTCCAAGGTGTGACGCCCGAAGAAGCATGGAGCGGTAAACGTCCCACCATCTCTCACATGCGTGTCTTTGGTTGTGTGGCTTATGCAAAGGTGCCCAATGAGAGGAGGACCAAGCTTGATGCAAAGGCCATCAAGTGCTTGTTCCTTGGATATTGTGAGGGCACGAAGTCGTATAGGCTGATTTGCATGGCAACGAAGAAGATAATCAAGAGTCCGGACGTGGAGTTCTTCGAAGACAAGGAGTCTTTGAAGGAGCGTCCAAGTGGGAGTGTTGATGAAGGACCAGCCCTTGAGGTGGACGGCTCCTTCAAATCCGATGATGATGAAGAGTTTGAAGAAGAGCCAAAGCCTTTGGTGGTGCAACCAGCCCTTTGTGGCCCTTCGGAGAGCTTTGTGGAGGGAGGGGAAGGCACCATTGATGAAGAGGTGGAGGGCCAGCCCAAGCAACGAGGGCAATCGGCTCCCATTGTTCGTGCGAGGACAAGGAGGGTTGCAAGGGAGGCTCCACCGCAGCCACCACCAAGGAAAGATGACAACGACACCACGGAGGCGTCTCGGTACTCGAGGAGGGTTCGCAAGCCACTTGGAGAGTGGTGGAAGAACCACATCTTGCCTCCACGTGATGTGGAGCGTGCAAACGTGGCTGCCATTGCGGAGCCTCACACCATGAGTGAAGCCATACACTCGCAAGATGCGAGCAAGTGGGAGCTAGCCATGCAAGAAGAGTATGACTCCTTGATGGCCAATGGAACGTGGGAGTTGGCACCATTGCCTTCAAACCGCAAGCGTGTAGGGTGCAAGTGGGTCTTTCAAACGAAGAGGGATGCCAATGGTGACATCGTGAGGTACAAGGCAAGGTTGGTTGCAAAGGGCTTCTCACAAGTTGAAGGTGTGGACTTCAATGAGACCTTTGCTCCCGTTGCGAAGTTTAGCACCATTCGGTGCATGTTAGCGCTTGGGGCAGCCATGGATTTGGAGATCCATCAAATGGATGTGAAGACGGCCTTCTTGAATGGAGAGTTGGAGGAGGATGTGTACATGGACCAGCCACCGGGGTTTGTGCAAGAAGGCCAAGCCCACCTTGTGTGCAAGTTGAAGAAGAGCCTTTATGGGCTCAAGCAATCTCCACGTGTTTGGTATGAGAGCTTCCATGCATTTTTTACAAGGGAGGGCTTCACAAGGAGCATGGCTGACCATTCATTGTACATCAAGCAAACAACGGACTACTTCATGGCGGTGGTCATCTACGTGGACGATGTGATCTTGTTGGTAAGTGGCATGTTGATGATGAGGAAGTTGAAGGGCAGCCTTGAAGAGTCAACTAAACCTTCAAGGATATTGCGATGCGGATTGGGGAGGCGATGCAAGCACAAGGAAGTCCACGACGGGCTACGTCTTCTTTCTTGGAGTGGGCGCCATATCGTGGAATAGCAAGCGCCAACCAACGGTGGCTCTATCCACCACGGAAGCGGAGTACATGGCGGCGAGCCAATCCGCCAAGGAGGCCATTTGGCTAAGGCAATTGATGGCTGATGTAGGGTGTGTGCAAGGGGAGGCAACCACCATCATGTGCGACAACCAAGGTTGCATTGCACTCGCAAAGAACCCCAAGCACCACTCACGAACGAAGCACATAGATGTGCAACACCATTTCATTCGAGAGAAGATTGAAGATGAGGTAATTGAGTTGTGGTATTGCCCCACGGAGCACATGGTGGCTGATGTGCTCACAAAGGCACTTGGAAGAGAGCGACATGTGATGTTGAGCAAGGCAATGCGCTTAGAGTCCAAGGACACCTCGCTAAGTGGGAGTGTTGAGTACAGAGTGCTTAACTAGTATAGAAAGGTAGGACCAGCCTTACCTTAGAAGATAAGAAGTAGAAAAGGGTAGCTTGGTGTCATTGTCCCATAAGGATTACAATCAAGGGCTGATGTAAACCATTGATAAGAAGAGCATGGGAAGTGGGAGAATTCACCTCTCTCATTGCAAGCTTTACCACCAACTTGTTCATTCTACATTGTCTTCATTTCATTTCATTCTTCAATATACTATACAATGACCTCCCATCCGATCACATAAAACAAGACTACTTCATTCAATTCATCAAATTTATATGTTGTAACGACAGATTCTCCCCTGAAACAATCGAAAATAAAATCAATAAATACCAACCCCTTATTGATGACATCATCGCCCTTGGATGGAAAGTGGACCCCCTTATTGTAATCACAACCGACTCTCGTGCCACCATCTTTATCCCATCTATAAAAACCCTAGAAGATACCTTCAAAATTCCTACTGATACTATTACAAACACTTTCAAAAATATTAACATCATTGCCATACAACATGCTATGTCCATCCTTCTACATAAAATCAAAATTGAAAACAACCAAGCCGTTCCTCATACACAAGACCCCCCATAAAATTACCCCTTTATATCATTTTTAAAGCCCTGACATTGAGAAACACACCCTCCTCTCTCTCTCCTCCCCCCCTCCTCTCTTATCCCCCCTCCCTCCTTCCTTGCTACTCTTTTGATTGGTTGGTTTTGTGGTTTTGGCTACTTGTTACATTGTGTATACCCTCAAGAGGGGGAAGTAGTTCCAGCTCACTAATTCCTTGCCCAGTGGACATGGTCTTAGTAGTAGAACAAACAGACACTTTATTCACGCCGGCCTCCTTTGGAGACCGGCGTTCTTCTTCTTGTTGTGATTTTTTATTCTTATTAGACTTATAAAAAAAAATTTATGCCATCTTAAAGAAAAAATTGTAGAGTGTGGGCATATTGGGCAACTTCAAAAACTTTTGCTAGGACACTCTAGTAAATTTGAGATTTTCAATACTAGCAAGTAAAATTATTTTCTTTCATATTGTCAAAAAAAATTCTTGTCTTTAGTGAAAAAATGCATTTAATACCAAGTCAAAGATTTCAACACATTGCTATACAATATTGAGCGAGGAACCAAAAAAATCTTTTTTTCCACATAAAACTTTGAGATCTTCATATTTTTCGCTTTTTGATTTTTCTCTTACAAGAAGTGATGTAAACCTGTTTATTGACCATTTGGATTATCATAATAAAACATGTTTTGTTCCCAAAAAATTAAAATATAAATTGGCACTTACTGAACCTCCATTCCTTGCACAATATTTTTGAATATGCTACACCCCTTCTCTACCTGTAAAAATTGGTGCATAAAGAGTTGATATCATGATTAACATAATAATATCAAATTTAGACCTTGTGTAATGCAAAAATTTGACACCAAGTGAAGTCAAAGTTTGTTGATCCACTCAACGCAGGGATGAAAATGAACCATTTTCACTACTTCAAACATTATAATATTCCAATCCATGCAGTCAATTTTGATGAAATTTTGTGGGTATGTCATTTATTGAGTGTAAAATGAGTTCCTACGATTAAAATTGGAAATAATTTTTTTGTTGCGCTAGAAACAAAAAATTTGAAGTGTTTTTGGTGTAAAATTGTCCATGCCTCAGAGGAATCGCCCCAATGTCCGCGCCTTGACGACCCTTATTCTCAATCTCCATGAATCTATTTGCGCATTCTCAACGTCCCGCGTTCTAGGTCCTACGCCGTAGGTCTTTGCCCTACGTCCCCGTCTGCGCTCCAACGTACGCGCCCTGACTACCCTCATTCAACCTTGTCCATTAGTCTTTTTCCAGTCTTAGCGTCCTACACCCTGGGTCCGCACCCTACGTCCCTGCCCTGAGTTCCTACCCTCGCCTTGACATCCACGCTTTGCCAACCTTCATTCAACCGTCTCTATGAGTCTGTTTTTCTAGTCTCATCGTCCCATGCACTACGTCCACGCCCGTGTCCCCCTCCACGCCCTAACGATCCTCATTTAACCTTCTCCATGATAGTTTTTCCAGTCTCAATGTCTTGTGCCCTAGGTCCATGCCCTGCATTCCCGTAGGCTTTGAAGACTAATCGAATGGTTTGAGGCAAATTGGACGATTCTGCTTTCCAAAGAGACATCCTAAGTTGACTTTCCTTCTTGTTTCACGTGGGAGCCAAGGAAGAAATGGGTGATCTAAAATAAGGGGTTTGAAAGAAGGTGTCTCTACTTTGTCAGTCCAGCGGCGGACAAGAGATACTTCTTGTGAACTTTTTTAATAGTGGTCAAGGATGCAACATCTTTCTAAAGCATGCGTACTTTTAAAGGTGTTGTCTTTGATACCTTTAAGGATGCTTCCGTTGCGGGTGGGTTCTATGAGAACAATTAAGAAGAGTGAAAGCAATGCCTCTATGAAGCTGTAGAAATGCAGTCATGCGCTCACTTCTATTTGCGTTTTGTAACTATCTTGATGCATGAGTCATTGGCTAACCTATGACAATATGGCAATAGTTTTGTGAAAATTTATTAGACAACTTTGGACATTAATTACTATAGAATAGAGTGGAGCAACCATTGAAGGAGCAGATTCACAGTCTTGCATAAAACTTGATTGCTCAAATCTTTGCAACATTTGACAAATTGCTCGGAGGTTTCAACTTGTTGTAGCCTATATTTCCCATGGATAGATTACAAGCTAATTGGCTAATTTTTGAACAATTTGAGAATAATGCCACACAATTGGGGGAAAAGGTCCAACAACATATTGAAACTATGAACAACAAACAACATGCAATTTAGAAAAGTCCATGCAATTGAGCACGTTTGATGGCTAGGAGAAGATTTACTTTGTTAACGGACTGGTTGGTACCAGAAAGATGTATTTGAAGTATTTCATTATGAAGTGAGTAGTTGTCGAAGATTGTATTGCTACAGCAGTTGATTTGTTCGGAACTGCCTCAAATATTGCTATACAATTGCATGACCATTCATTCAAGATTTAAAATTCCAATTGAGTTGGATCCGACTTCTGTGTGTAGTGTCCGCAGATATAGTGGTTTTTTTTAATAATTGCTAATATCTCTTTGTTTCACTTTGAAGTAGATTTGAAACAAGAATTTTATGTTTTCATATTCAATATTTTTTGGGGGTTTAGATGCATAAGTTCATTTTCTTTAATGTATGCATCTTAATCCAAAAAAAATTTTACCACAAATAAATCTTTACTTCTCATATGGTATTATTTGTGAAGAGGGCCGACATAGAAAATTTAATAAGAATTTTTGTTTCTTCACTTTCTTATGCTTCCCATCACAATATTTGTAAAACGTCACATGGTATATGAGAAATACCATGTCATGAATGATGTTTTCACAAGTAATCATAATGTCAACTTGAAGAGTATAACCATTAAGCATAATGGTGGCTAAAGAGGGAGTTTCTTTACCACTTGGAAGAGAATTATTTACACCACCAACTTAGATTAGAGACATCAAAAAGACTAAAATATAAATTTCATTTTTCTAAAAATATCACATTCAAATGTGACCTTTCTACAAATACCGAGTTCAGAATTCTCACCCATGGCCCTTATCTTTGTTCTTATTGTGATGAAACTATCCAAAACATAGGAATGTAGAGAGAGAAGAACTCAAAGAGATCCACTCCTTAATTCCTAAAAAATCAAGAAAAAGTATCTATACACTCATCAATCCAACTTCTAAAAAAGTTTCTTTCTTAACACTTCAGTGTCTAAGAGGCCTAGGCATGGTTGTTTATTGTGTTTTTTCTCTTGTAACTCTTTCTACAATAGTTTATTGTCTCTCGTGTGCTCTGAATGCAATTGAGCTCTTCATTAGCTTTCCAACGGATCATTCCAATCTCTAATCCATGCAGGCATCAACAAACTACAGTGATTTCCAAGAAGAGTCATAGATTTTTGTTCTGAAATGTATCCACTGTGTAGATGACGTTTTGCCTAATCTACTACACTTGTATATTGTTTGTGACTCTTGTGGTCTACGCGGGGTTAAATCATTAACTTTATCAAGTGGACGGTTTTTGCAATGGGAAGAACACAACATTTGAAAATAAGAATCTACATGACGTATTTAACTAAATTTGGACTATGCGAAGTCCAGTAATTATGACCGTTGATCACATCTCTTGATGATTTGAGAAATCTTCGATTGGTTCTAGTGTAATTCAAGAGGAGATCTATTGATGATGAGTTCAGTCCAAAGTCCAAAATTCACTAAATTTTCTTGATTTAGCTAAATGATGCATCTATGCTTTAGAGCGAGCAAGCATAGGACGAGTTTCATTGATAGATATTTCAGGAATCTCCATCAGAAGATGTGGAATTTGGACACAACTCCTATTACTATTAGAAATTGTTTAATCCCTAAAGGACCAAGTGTCAAAAATGGGCTTTTTGAAAGTTCGATCAGGTTCCTATGGTGTCAATTTCCAACATTCCTCTTAAAAATTTTAACTATTCAAACGCATTACCAAGACCTTAGTGGGAAAAATATTTTTTCCTAAATTGGACATTTGATGAAAAAGTTATTGAGCTTTGAATCTCAAATGGGGAGAGCGGGCACCTCGGGCACCTCCAAAAACTTTTGCTAGGACACTCTATTGAATTTGAGATTTTCATTACTCACAAGTAATATTATTTCCCTTCATATTGTCAAAAAAAAGTGCTTGTCTTTAGTGGAAAATAGCATACCAACCCAAGTCAAACATTTTCACACATTGTCACTCATTGTCGGGCAAAGTACCAAAATAACTTCTTCTTTTCTACATAAAACCTAGATATCTTAATATTTTTCACTTTTTATGTTTGCCACAACAATATGTGGTGTAAACCTTCTTATTGACCGTTTGGATTATCAATCTAAAACATATTAAGTTCACAAAAAATGAAAGTGTGAATTGACAAATTTTGAACCTCCACTCCTTGCACAGTTGTTTTGAATATGCTACACCCCTCCTCTATCTCTAAAACTTGGTGTATAAAGAACTAACATCATGCTTAGCAAGATGGTAATGGATTTAGACCTGATGTGGTGCAAAAAATTGATACCACGTGAAGTCAAAGTATGTTGATCCACTTAACGCAGGGAAGAAAATGAACCATTCGGTTGACTTGAAACACTATAATCTTTTAATCTTTCAATTCGTGCGGTGAGAGTTCATGAAAATTTTGTAAATATGTTACTTAATAAGTCTTAATTGAGATCCTACGGTCAGAACTAGAAATCAATGGTTTTGTTTCCTTCTTTGTTCATTGCACTAGAATCCAACAATTTTGAAGTGTTTGGTGTAAAACTGTCACGGCACATTAGGGGTTAAAAACCGCACATTCTCAGCAGTACCTACACTTTCCAAAGGAACTACAGCTTTTCTATCCCCATCTTGCAATTCAATCCGCAGTGTGACTTTCAGACACGCAACAGTATTGAAAGTAATAATGTACTAGGCCTGGACTACAGAATTTCCTTTCCTGCGTTTCAACATGTTGCATTACTTTTTCCACCGAACATAGAGGATCTTTAGGATATGCCAACACAAAACAGGAGGCTGGTTCCATCCATCTAAATACCTCATTGTTTATCACAATATTCCGGGGCAATCAGAAGAAGAGTACCTGAAAAAACTGAAGCTGTGGTGGGATAGATTTTACTAGGGCTCCGGACCTCCGGTTCTCTGATTTCCTTGTAACATTTTCAGTTGTTAACGGTATTTCCTTCTCACATGTTACATGAACCTCTTCAGCCAAAGTCCGATATTCAGATACCCCTCGAACTGTGTTTGAGGTCTGCATTTCCATGTGACTTGAATGTAAAGATGCCAGCAACACCAAATAATTCTACTGACTATCATCAAGCCAAGTTTAAATTGAAAAGAAGATTACGTGCATTTTAAATGATGCTTCAATGCACCAAAGTAAATTCTGAGCGCGTGTTACGCCGGAAATACACATGAGAATGTCAGAATGGTACCTTTCTAAAGAGTGCTGATCTGGGACCATGATAACCTTAGCCTCCAGTCCTCTTGCCCGCAATGCTTGTGCATACTGCCATAAGAAACAACCTTGAAGAGAGAGAGAGAGAGAGAGAGAGAGAGAGAGAGAGAGAGAGAGAGAGAGAGAGAGAGAGAGAGAGAGAGAGAGAGAGAGAGAGAGAGAGAGAGAGAGAGAGAGAGAGAGAGAGAGAGAGAGAGAGAGGAGAGAGAGAGAGAGAGAGAGAGAGAGAGAGAGAGAGAGAGAGAGAGAGAGAGAGAGAGAGAGAGAGAGAGAGAGAGAGAGAGAGAGAGAGAGAGAGAGAGAGAGAGAGAGAGAGAGAGAGAGAGAGAGAGAGAGAGAGAGAGAGAGAGAGAGAGAGAGAGAGAGAGAGAGAGAGAGAGAGAGAGAGAGAGAGAGAGAGAGAGAGAGAGAGAGAGAGAGAGAGAGAGAGAGAGAGAGAGAACCGTCTTCTAGTCTTCTAGTTCTATTGACCTCTATTGCCCCCATTAAAGTTGTAGGGTTTGAAGTGTTGTAGTTAGGAAAAAGATTTGGACCCTGAAGTCGGCTTTCATGGGGGACGAATTGAAGACAAACAACAGGGGCAAAACTACCTGTAGTCCATTGGGAATTGCAGGTACCCTTCGATCTTGGGCTCCGAGTATAAACAGAACCGGCACTCTCACCTGCATGAGTTTAAGAAGTTCGCACGTGATATCTTAGTGAGATGAGCACTCGCAACTATGCGGCAGAGAAATTTCACTCAACAATTCAGGAGAAAAAACGTTATCATGGAGACTTTCACCATGTCCCTGTTTGAACGTACTGAATGACTAATTTAGTAGATCTTTCAGAAGATAAAATAGAACCTTGGAAACATGGGCTATTGGTGAGCATTGATAGAGGACTCTGAGTTCGTCTGCAGAAGGAGCTTCCGAGTAGGTTTTAAGACCTTCTTTACCAAAGGCTTCAACGTAACACCAATCTGGTATATCAGTCATGCCTACATTTGAAGCGAGATTGCAGACAGGACTTCTTAAGATGCCGGTTACGAATTTATCAGGGGCCTGCACGCATGCAATTTACAACCGATTTTTTAAAAGATACCATATTGCAGGGGTGATTTTCCATGAAATTGCTAAAATCTCATCCCATCCTACTGGCCTTTGTTGCCGACCGTGGCTGCTCTGTCAGTTCCAACCACGTGCGAGTAAACAAAACAAAACAAAACAGAATCCGAATCACCGACCTGTCCAAGTACAGATAGAAAAGTAAAGCTTATTAAAGTTCACTGACCTGTCCTAAAAGATGTGAGGCCAAGAAGCCTCCATGGGAACCACCCATTACAGAAACCTTGCTAGGATCTGCCAATCCGTTCTTGATGACTTGATTCAATGCAGCAAGCACGTCATCCACATCCTAGGCTCATATCGTTGACAATCAGAAACATACAGCAGGAGCTACTTCAATACAACATCTCATATCTGATGACAGAAACAAGAAAAAAGCAAAAAAAGTAGATACTCAATGCGTATTAAACTCACAATCTTGAAGTCCAATAAAAATATCTCACCTGACGACCGATATGTCCAGGAAGGGACTGCAGTGCTTCCTCCCCGAACCCAATTGATCCTCTGCAGACATAATTCAATCAAAATCTGAGCAGCGAGAGTGATGTGTCATACTTCAGTTCTCTACTCGTGAAGCAATCCACCGTAAAGCTAATTGATCTGCAAGGAGAATATACAAGTAGTCCTGATATGGTGACGGCGTGAGAGCACCTATAATTAACATGGAGAAGGCTGAACCCTAAAGCTGAGAGGAACGCTGCCTGCTTCGAGAAGCTTGGTTGAGCTATGGAATGTGGTCCTCCATGTAAAATCACTAGAAGTGGAGGAAGACTGTTCTGTACACCATGCTCGCGTTCACGATGAACCTTTTTGATAGAGCTGTTCTTTCGAGAAACATAAATAGCCTCGAATGGCTGCTTTGCACCTGCGGATTAGACACGCATATGAGGAACGTCAAGTGTTGACCACAGTATTCTTGAGCCAAATGACTTCAGAACCTTGATGCCATGAGCTGATTAAGCATAATAGAGCTTCCATCGTACCTTCTGTTATAGTATTATTGGATTCCGCAAGCGGGGCAGGGATCTGAATAATTTTATACATCATTTCTTTCAATGATTTATCCACCTGCAAAGACACTGAGACAAGTCATGTTCCGCATTGTCTCAACAGTTCGGCAGCTAAAGGCACCCCTTCCTAAATTCATTCTACAGGTCAAAAGCATTTGAAGTGGCACAAACCTTCTCAGTGATTTTTAGAGATGGAACACTTATATTGATCCACGTCCAATTCTTTTTGGTCTCATCTTGGCAACCAAGCATCAAGTTGTCAGGTTCGTTCGGGGAGCTTGCAACTGTAAAATCATAATCGCCCAAAGGCACAACAACTAGTTACATTCAAAATGATAGTCAGGTGGATTCGCAAACCTTGCGCATCATACACCTGAACGTCTGACTTATTAAGAGATCCTCAGTATTATTTGAAATTTTCACCAGAACAGCACCAAAGTCAGAAACGATAGTCTTTAACACTGGTCTTAACAGTATACCCATATATTCCCATGAATGATGATATCTTTGTTTAGCAACTAGAATTGCTAGTAACTATACTTCAAACCTATCATATCATGCAAATCAAGCACCACTGAAATTTACGAGAGATAATTACCTGCTAGCACGGAGCTGGATTGCAATCCAAGAAGTTTCCACGACGATAGTGAATTGGCAGGGCTTACTTGCATCACATCTCCACTGCATCATTAACTGGCAATTAGAAGCACTCAAAAACTCAATAGTAACTGCTAACTCCACAGATATAATCTACGCGCGCCAAAACTGTACTGGGAACTCTTTTGCCTTTAGATTGCCGCCACTGACCTTTCAACATCAACAGCAAGAATGACCTCTTGGCTACGCCACACCGAAGAAAGCAGCAATGTGGAGCTGTCAGCCAACCATGGATTGGCAATGAGATCCGCACAATAGAGACCTGGAAAACCATCCTTGTTCGCTCGTTGAACGACTTTAACCTGAAATGTATTCGCACGACAAGCTCGCTAAATGATTGAAGAAAGTGAGGAAAATACAAAGCTCAATATGTGCAGTCTGTTCTACGAAGAATCCATCGGAATTATCTCTGCAAAGATCGTATGGAAAATACAAAGAAATCACACGAGTGGAAAGGAACCAACACTTGTAAACGATTGCACAACGCATCAATGTTAAGTTATTCGTTTTTATTTACCAGAAAGCGTAAGAAAAAACTTATACTAGTCTTTAACTACTCTTGAAATTGGTTTCAAATTCATCTGAAGAAAATTCTTCTGGCAGGATATAGAGAATAAACAACACACACTTCGATACGTAAGAAGGCGAGTAGAACTGGCCGTTGGAGGGGTTCTGTACCTGCTCAGTGATTTTCATACTATAATATTCAAGTTTTGATTTAACTTCTAGTAAGTTTGGTCTAACATCATTCCGACAATCAGGTTCTCTAAAATAGCATACCACGATCTCTTAATTATGAATCATACGAGGTCAGAATTTGTACCACATCTTTGATCTGCATGGGCATGCTTAAAACCCTATCAGCTGGCCAGGTGATCGAATGCAATGAGTTTGTAGCTGTATGTACCCCGCTATTGACCGCTGCTTGACACGACATGAATACAAGCAGCTTCCCATTTGGACTGAGAAGAACATAAACAACAACCACCTGCAGATGAGTATAAATTTCTCTTAGTCTGTAGACGGATCCCTCTCGTCTCTGGTTTTTCACCTCCTTGATATATTCTCTATCACTCAAATATATTAGTCTCAAAAGCATAGAAAATTTACTGAATACTTTTGAAAATCTTCATAAACTGTATCTAACTTTGGAAAGGAACAAGGCAGCCAAAATTACAAAACATCACACTAAAATGTTTGACCAAGGAATATGATTGAGAATAGAAATAGCGGAGAATATAATGGAATATAGAAATAACCTAAAACGAGGAAAGAGTGCACTCGTGATGCCTTTGGTAAGATTGACAGCTGATGGAGCAGAAGTCAAACGGTCCCTGTAACCCAAACAATCACGACCATTGATAAGATAAGCAGGAACTACTAGCTGATTAGCAATCCCTCAAATATACCCAAAAACCACCACAACATACAGCGAGGAGTCTTGCTAATGAATTGGAAAATAGCTGTGGCGCACTTCAAAAACCTTGACTTGTTGACAGTCTGGGATAGTATACCTGTCAAAAATTGGAGCCTCAACTGCGTAAAGGTGGCAGGGCTTGTTTTGACAATATACCATTCCAAGCTTTCTTGGGGTGCTGAAATTAGAAGAGAAAGATGACCAACCGACAAACACGAGAAATTGAGTTTGTCTTTCAGCAAGATAAGCAGAAGTTGTCGCCGTTGGCGGAGCCCACACAACTTGACCAACACTCAGGTCCTTAGGGATCCCTTTAACAGTCTGCACAGCACCTCTGAGAAATAAGATAATATCAGAAAAATGCCATGAATATTTTTTGAAACATGTTTGGTGCTGCTATTGCCAGAAATAAAGCTCAAATTAATGGAATGGAATTCGCAGCTTCTTTGTTATATAACTGGTCAACATTTTCTAACATGGTGCCACGCACAGTTTTCCTTCTTCCTTAACAGAGTTTTCAAAAGACATGAATGTACCTTTCGACATTTGCTACAAAAAGGACAGGCCTTCTCTTTCCAGTGTATGTCTCTCCCCAATCCTCCATCCAGTCCCCTTGTCCTTCCCAGGTTCCTCCTCCAAGAGTATCAGTGTTTCGATTTGAGGATACAGAGTTCTGACCAAACACTGGTTTTGGCTTTGCAGGTTCCTCTGCTACATACGCAATATAATTCTCGTCTTCGCTCCACGAGACGCCTTGGAACCTGAGATATGTTTCCAAGAAGTGGAGTTTGAATCAGCAAGAACCACCAGTAAAATAAGCTGGCATAGGGTGTCACGTTATATTAAGCACGATAGCAGTAAGACTAGCACGACTATTCCAAATGCGAACCAAACAGGAAATAGTTTGTTGTGCTGCACTTTCATCAGAATGAATTTGAACTGTGGGACATTGAGATATTCAGATATCCTTCAATGAAGATACAATGTAGAAGACTCGTGAAAGAACGTACCACTCATCACAGTACACGGATCCATGCACCGATCCAGGAACATGCAATTCCTTGAGAAGTTGTCCTTGACCCCAAATCTCAAGCTTGGCTTGGCTCGTTTCACTCTTTCCATAACTATTACAAATAATCAGTAATCTCTCCCCCGAAGGTGAAGGGACTACAAGGGAAGCCCCACTGAGCTCAAATGGGAATGGTGCCCAGCGGCAGTTTGTGATGCTCCCTGACTTCGCATGAGGAATATAAACGGTTGACATGAATGTCCGTCTCGCATTGGCTGAGAGATTGACCTGGCTCATCTCCACCATAACGTCAAAACCATCGTCTCCTGTGCGTTATTTGTACACCAAAAACAGCACAATTGTGTGAGACTTCATGCAAATGTCAGTGATTTCTTAAGCCATAGAAAAGTACAAGATTCATACTCCGAGTGGGTCAAGTGGTTAACTGAATATTCCATACCTAAGGTTATTGACTCTAGAATGCCACTTTTTAACTGAATACAATGTCGTGCTTTTACGCCAAAGAAGCATGAAAAGCTGGAAATAGATAACCAGCGGTGAAACTCGAGCTACTCCAGAAAAAACGTAACGTAATTTTCTATTATTGGCATATAGACTATCATTAAGCGCATATAGAATTGTACCTAGGCACAATTCACTAAAAGGTATCGAGCTTTGTACCTCTCCATGAAGAACTGGTCCAAGCTTTCTCAATACTTGGAATTGAAAGAAAATCTTCCAACAATGCCGCTTCGTTGACTTCAGCCGAGCTCGTCTTGCCACTTACATCAAATGGCCGGCTCATAACTGTTTCCGATGCTGGATCCATCAATAAGATCGAGTCAAAGTTACTACTTCCTCAGCAGTCTTGAAAGGTGTCACGGCTCAGTTTGGATTCAATATTTTATAAGTTCAGCTCCGATTCAGATACTCGCGGTGCCAACACAGCCCCCTCCTTCCACATCCTTTGCGGGAGACCAGTGAACAAAATCATGTGCATATGAAGACGCTGTTGGTCCTAAAAATACATTGATAAAATATATCATTAGTGTCACTAATTATGATGCCTGATCAAGAATTCTGTCCGGAATTCCTCAGTAGATTTGAAACTCACAATTGCTTAACTAATCCGCTCGAACGTCACCGGTAGCAAGTGAAACACTAGCTCTAGGAACTAAGGAGCTGAAAAACGACATCGGAACTGTTTTGCATGAGATCGAAAGATGTGCGGTCAATTGCAGCTACCTCTTGCAGAGACACACTTCTGTCTACTAGAGAGGGGCTTACTGTCGGCACTGATAATGCGTCCTGAGCTACTTGACATCATAATGCGTACTAGGTTCACATTTTAGTGGGCATGTAACTGCCTGCTGCGATCAACTCTACAGAAAATATTCCATGCACGTGATGACGTAAGTGAATATTTAGGAAAAGATTCTGACAGTTTTTCGCATGCAGAAATTAATTCAGCGTAGTGGAAGGCTCAGCACGGTTGAGAGTCGCTGTAGCTAAATTGTAACGAACTCGCTATTACCTGTTAGACTGTCCTACTCAAGGAGCAATACTCCCTGAACCTACTGACAAGGTATCCAGCAGATCCACAGCAAGTGAACTAACGGCGACCGGATAAGGAGCCAACAGCTAGAGCGTTACTTCTGAACAACTAGTCTAGGAAGTGTCTCCGAGCATCTCTGTCAGCGATTGCTTGTGAGGATCTGAAATCACGTAACTAAAATGTTTCGGGTTCAAAAGGAACCACCACTCCGCTTCACTTCTGACGTTGCCTCCTGATTTGCGAACGGAAGTCCTAAGAACTGCGCAGTTTCTTACAGCGAAGCGTGGAAGCATCACGCACAATGAACCTCAAAGCAGAAGAAGGCACTCATTTGGTAGCTAATCTGACTCTCTGAGCAATAATGCCTTCTAAATAACAGGCTCTCGACTAGGATTCATACGATAGGCTTGGAAATCACACAATGCCACCGTTCATCCCACGGGCATTGAGACTCTGTAATTTTCATCAATTTCTATCCTACGAGAAGCCTTAAAGAGAGATGATGAACTACTCAGAGGGTCAAGTCAAGTAGCCCGGTGCCGACAAACTGCGGTCGAGAACAGGCTAGGGTTATTTGCTCACCGTCTATCTACTCCCCCGGATTCGTCAAAACGATTGTTCCCTGCACTTTCTGGCGCATTTATGAGTGCAGCGGCTGAAAACGCACACATGAGGTTCAATAAAACCCAATAAGCCTGACCGGGATCCACTAGAAGCGAATCCTGATGAACCTTCACGTGACGATCCATTCTAAACATGCAAACGCGTTTTTAGCTGTCCTGATTCTAAACACTGCACTCACCTACAAACGGCCTAAACTGTACCCAAACGTAACGGAAAATCGTCCCTGCACAAGACGTCCACCACACGCATCACCGATCCGCTTGCTCATGTCTGTACCGGTTCACGCTACACAGTTGCTAGAAACCTGTACAGGTCGGTGGAATGCGTTACGAAGGGGAAAGAAAGGAAGGGAGCACTAAAGACCGGAAATCCTAAACACGATCATACATGTTGTGGGATTAGAGCCTAAGTTAGATACGTTAAGAAAGGTGCAGATTCCCGACAACTCGAGCTCGCGCATTCCACAAATATCCAGACGAAAGTCGCTTACAGCTACGACGCATTGCTTCTACAAATCCAGCACCGCCGGAAACACCGTCCTCCTCCCGAGCGCGCTCCAGGATGCGGCGAGATGCACTTGCCCTCCGTTATAGAGGCCAGAAATTTAAAAAATATACAACATCCAATCCGTCCCTGCGTCCGCGACTCTGCCCGGGTTAAAAGTGCCCGGAAGAATGTTTTTCATGGATAACAGCCACAAAACCAATGCCGATTGGACGAATCCGCAGCGAACTGATTCCCCGCGCCGTCCAGGAATCGGTGAGATGCGCTGGGATGCCGGTGCGGCTCCCCCTTCCATCTCCTCCTCCACGCCCCCGTGGGGATGCCAAACTCATTGAAAAGGTCTCCATCTCTCTAAGTTTGGTCCTCCTCCGGAAATTACCTCCACCTGCATTCTCCTCGTCGGTTTTCGTTGGCGCAGAGAAGAAGTACCAAGGCGCTGCGTTGCCTGTGAGTCGTACGGCCATCGGTCACGTCCACACGCAAGTAAGGAGACACTGTCCTGTTGGCAAGTCCCAGCTAGCCAGTATCCTGCCGGCCATTTAGTTCCGTCCCTAGGCCTCAGCTTTTACCCACTCCACGCATCGCATGCGCCGAGGCCCCTTCCCTGCACGATGTTAAAGGGCCTAGTCACAATCATTCGCCAATCATGAATCCGCCGTGGATGTGGAGTGGATGAACACCATGATGGTCACGCTCCCACTCCTCTTCCAATTCACTCCGAGTCCGTGTTTTCCCGTCACATCACACCTCCCGTCGTTATCATCATGCAACTTGTCCACGTCAGCATGCATCGCCTTGGATAATAGTAGATGAGATTTGGACAGAGTTCGTTGTGCATCCGGGCCCCGTCGTACTAAGTACTACTTTCCCTTCGCACCCCCCGTCGTTATCATCATCCATGCAGCTTTTCCATGTCAGCATTCTTCATCCATCTACCCTGGACGGATGTTCGTTCATTCCTCCGAGGGAATCTGTGCTTGTGAAATTCGGACAGAATTCGTTATGTTATCATCCACTTGAAGGTTGTGAACTGTCATCAAGTTGACTGGGAGAAATGGAATCCAAGCAACTGGCTGCGTGTTTGCCAGGGAAAAAGCACAGAAAGTGCCTCTTGATTAAGTTAAGGAGTGCAAATGAGGATGATCACTCCATGAACTCTACACTTAACCCTTTTAAAACGAGCGACCCATTTTGGGATGTTTCTGCACGGTAATGTTGATAGGAACTGCTCGAGGGCACCTCCATGCAAGATTTCGACTATAAAAAAGAGGTGGAGGAAGATGGGCATCTATTGAGACAATCACCATGAAAATCGGTGCAAGCATCAGCGAGCGACAATGATTTCCGCGAATGGGGTTGTGATGAAATGTACCCTATGCCTAGATGTCATTTTCCGTGATGTAGAACACTCGCAAGCTAAAAATGCTCATTGGCCTTAGCGTCCTAAAGGACAATTTGTCCTTATGGGGGACTAATCGATTTTGAGAAGGTTCTTAAAAATCCAATTGTAAAGACTACAAGTTATCTTTGCAGGGAAGTTTTCCTTTCTTTTTTTGGACTTATAGGGAAAAAGTTATGGTGCTTCAAACATAAAAAGCTCAACTCTTTTGGCAACTGGGCAGGGTACAATTGGAATGAATAGTGCTATTGTAGAGTAGACAATTGCACTTTTTTGAGGCGGGTAGTGTAGAAGGAAAGTCCTTGGCAACCTTCATTGTTTTCACTTGAAAACGCATAGAAATTAAGGATTTCAATTTTTTCAAAAAATATTTGTTTCTATTGTAAGGTTAGGTAATAGTAATTCTATTCACTGTTTGGATTTTAGATCCAACAATTATTTCTCTGTTTGAAAAATAAAATTGTTGTCCTAAGTAAAGAGCCACTTTCTATACACCTGAGGTAGAGGCACCCAATTCCGATCACTTAAGCCAGTTTGGGACTCAAATGACATTGCATGTCAAAACATATATGTAGAAAGATGTGGAATTAGGAATGAAACTCAACAAAACAGACACTTTATTCACGCCGGCCATCCCTTCAAGGACCGGCGTTCTTCATCTTCTGAAACTCAACAAATATTTTTTCAAATTTAATCACAAAGATTTGGAATTGAAATAGAATTTAAAAGCCCGAAACCATCGGAGCCCATAATCAAATTACAGAGTAGGTGAGATTTAGTGCCCTCTTTTGCCCAATGCCAACAAGTGAGAGTGAGTATAAGAGAGAAGACATGCCATGGATAACCAATTCATGGAGAGTACCCAATGCCGATCGGCCTTCTTTGACTTTTGAGGCCATGCCACCAATGAGAGCTCAATTGAGGTGGAGAACCCAAAATTGCACACTTCATGGCCTAATGCCGATAATGACTGGTGTTTTCAGATTTTGACTTATTGGATTTGGGTCACTTCATGCACCATTCATGCATTTGCCATTTTCATGCACCATGCCATGCATACTCTATTTATCGCAATTGCAATGGCTACCTCTACCTTAGTTGTTGCAGGTCCGTTTTTCTTATCTTAAACACCTCCACTACTTGTTGTTCTTGGCGTGCAATGACGAAACACAGGGTAGAACATAGATCCATTGAGTTTATACAATGAGTCGTGCAAAAATTTGTGATTATCTTGAGTCAAAGTACGCTAACCCTGTCCAGGCACAGTAGAAAAAAACAATTTTGCACTCATCGAATGCATTTATCTTTCAATCAATATGGTCAAAGTTCACGAAAAATTTAGGGTGTCTTCTTGTGGTTGTTGGCTTAAAGATCTAACAGTAGAAAATAGTAAAAGATTGTTTGAATAAGTCTAATAATTTCTCATTTCAAAGTGGCAACTTTGGGGTGGTTTTGGTGAAGTAGGGAGGTTTGGTTTTGGGATTTGGTCCTTTAGGGGTTAACCCTTAAAGCCGGAGCAACCAAAATTTGGCACAATTGTCTACCTTTGATGAAATTTTCAGAATTTTTAACATAATTTGTATTTCATATGAATATTCTTCACTTCATCTTCAAAAAATCACATTAATTTCAAATTTTCTCAAAAAAATCTGTGATTTGTGTAACATAATTGAGACATGTGATCTCATCTCTAAAACAAAACAAAACAAATAAAAATCCACCTATATTTGATGAGAAACTAGAGCATACAGTAGATTGGAAGTTTAGATTGATGTCACGGTCATAGGCTCCGTCGTTTAAGGGTTAAAGGGTTAACTTGGGAGGACGAGGAAATGCCAGCCAGTATACATTGCATATGTTCACCTTTTAGTACATGGTAATGAGAAGAGGTCTTGATAGAAGTAGAACCATTCTGGTCCCCTTTAACAGTTGATTTCTTGGACTACTGAGAGCTGGTCGGAAGGGAAGATTTCTTATTTCAAAACATGACAAAGTCATCAAATCAGTTTGTTGAAATTTCAAAGTTGGTACTCTCATGATATGTTATGTTATCATTCACACATGAAAGTTCAATTTGTGTTTGTTCAAAGATATTGGGGATCTTACAAACACATAAAAACCTACCGTAGGGGAAAAAACATGATAAAATAGGATTGTTCTGTGCAATAAAAATAATTATAATTTATTCTATTTGCAAGAAACTATAACCACACAAAACAGAGGACTTCGCAGACAAGTAACCCCTGAAGTCTTTAGGTGGGCTTTTGCTAATCTTGTGCATGTTCCCATGATTGCAATATGTATTTTCACAACTTGAAATTTTCTAGTTCCACTCAAATTTTTTTAAATTCTAGTTGGACTCAAACATTTCATTAGTTGGACTCAAATACTTCATTAGTTTTTGAAGTTGTCCGACGTGCCCATGCTCGACAAGTTTTTCTTTGAGATGGCATAACTTTTTTCCATAGGTCCAATGAGAATAAAATGTATATTCCCATGTACCTCTTGTCTACTTGCATCTTTGTACAGAATTTCAAGAATAGTAAATACAATTTACAACCGTGGGTTTGTGCCCGAGATTGGCAAAAACCCACCTCGAGACTTTTTTCATTTAGAGTTAAAGCCATTTTATCATATGAAACTTGTTGATAAGACTAGTGAAAGGTGGATACATTGTTTGCCGTACTTATCTGGTCTCAAAAAGTCATTGTAGCTTAACATGACATACCGTACGCATTGGTCTGGTTCGGACACCCCTTATACAAACTAATTATTATTTTTAACACAATGGTTTGGATACAATGGGTATCACGTAGGTATTACATGAGTATTTCCTAGATATTACAAGGGTATGACCTTGGCATTACATAGATATTACCTTAGACAAATATTATATGCTTTCCAAAAAAATTGGACACCCTCCATTTTGAATTAATTATGTACAAATCCGACCAATGCATAGGGTAATAGAGTTTTCTTGGAAGTAAAGGATCTTTCACCTCGAATTTTAGTAATTGGGACCATATGCACATGGTGACTTCGCTTGGGAAAGGTGTAGGAGAACCACCGGTCAACTTCTTACGAACTTGGGATACTATGGGGGCTTGCATGGGTTAGGATCCAAGTGCATTGATTGTATAGGGTGAGGGCCCAATTTGAGGGCCTCACGGGTTAGAGCATCTCCACCCCGCACTGCAGACCGCCAAACTGGCGGTGCGGGGTGGTTGAGTGCCCACACCGCATGCCCCAAAACGGGGCATCAGTGCAGGGATTTACAGTTGTCATGTGCCCCGAACGGGGAAGTAGGGTTCGGCACCCAGCTCCCCCGGGTTTGTAGTTTTGGCCCCCCCACTCCCCCATATGCCACATGGCATGCCAGGAGTGGCGCGGTCGGATTTTTTTAAAAAGATATTTAAGAAAACAATATTTCGATTTCTTTTTTTAAAAAAACAAAAAAAAACATTGGGATAATTTTTTTAATTTTTTTAATTTTAAAATAAAAATAAAAATAAAAATAAAAATACTTGGAGCTGCCCGCTAGCTGCAGCTGGCTGCGCGTGCGAGGAGGGGAGGATAACTCCTCCTCCGTCTCCCTCGGCCCACGCCTAAATCTTCCCTGGCGTAGGAGTTTCTCCGCTAGGGGTGAAGATGCTCTTATGAGGTGTCTGACAAGGAGGGCGCCTCATAACCCATGAGGACCAAACATTGGGGCCTCACCCGGCATAACGCCCATCTGATTTGGGTTACCACTGCCTAGATTTTGCTGCCCGCTACCCAAGATTTGGAGGCTATTGTCCCCGTCTCCGTTCCCTCTATCCGAATAGGTTTTGGATTGATTCTTTGTATGCGTTTATGTTTGGGAGTGCGGGTCTACAAGCTTGTGTTCTACATTGACCCTTTGCTAGAGTTTAACAAGCTTTATTGATAACCCTCTCAAGCATTAGAATTTGTCGTTTACAAGCATTGCATGGACATCATTTCTATTAATAGAGCCTATAAAGAGAAACTTAACTAGGACATGAATACAACTAATAACAGGCAAGCACAAAGCCAATAAATGATACAAAGTAGATAAGAACAAGACACAACAAGAAAAGACAAATGGAATAGAAAAGAAAGTTACAAACTTTGAGAAATATCACACGAACTAATAAAGAAGCAATTTATAACACTCTCAATCAATACAAACCTTATCGATCGATTGCAAATCCCACATAATTGCACTCAATTTCATACGAAAAACACACAAAACTAATCAATGCCACTTACAGATACATTAATAGACTATCACTATCAACTTAATCACATAGAAACATAAGTGGTAGATGAACAACGCGTTGTAGACAGAAGTGGAAGCGCGCTGTAGACACAACACAAGTGGACAACGCGGAGCAAATAAAAATGAACGCGCATAACAGAAGAAAGAAAATGAAGAATGCAAAAGCTCACTAGCGAGAGTGTACCCAACTCTAGCCACACATCTCACCGTCCATTAAGTTGCGTTAAATTAACGCAATCTTTTAGACCCTTGGATCTATGGTTGCTCTATAACCGGACAAGGTGTGGTTGAGGTTTTGTAGATGACCTCGGGGCTGTTCCAGGTATCAAGCATCATTTTGTATCGTTGGATCAACTTCATATTCAATCGTGGCCATTTGTCCTTGGAAGCTTCTCAAAGCGCGTTGTCATCTTCCCCAAATTACCACAAAATTGCTTCACATGTCCACTTCACAGGTTCTTGTTCTTTACAATCAATACAACGTTTGGCGCTTTCTGCTGTAAGTTCACAATCTTCACAACATTTTGTTTTTTGCCTGATTTGGACTTTGTTGTTGATTTGGGGTTAACTGTTGATTTGGAATTTGTGGCTAATCTCATAAGTTGTGGTGGCACGCGGATTATACGCAATGGCATGTAGAGTCACAGAGTAAGCGGCGTACGTTAACTCTGGACTTGTAGACACTATCACTGCGGCGCACATTCATTGTAAGGCCTGTAGACACGATTGGTGTGCGGCGCCCACGCACTAGGTGGTGTGTTGGTTGTAATAACGCACACAAACGGGTTGGTTGTAGAGGGAGACGGTGCGCTGCTGGTCTACTCGGTGGCACACATAAATTGTGTTATTTTATTTCATGTCTTGGGGTTATGGATGGAGTCCAAACGGATGATTACTTATCAATGATGCTTGTCCTAGCATTGTGGACCATAGGTGCTTGAGGAAAGAGTAAGCTTTGTGTGCTTTCTGTATGCTATGAGGGTTTGTTTGGAGGATTCATGTGTGTTGAGGTTTCTGTTTGGTTTTGATTTGTGTGGTTTTTTAGGAGAAGGTTTGACGAGGTTGACTGTGGAGGCGCGTGTTCTAGTATTTACTTACACCAAGTTGAGCTGTAACGTTCAGTTGCAAATGAAATGTAATTTTTCCTCAACATGCGAATCAACGTGAAAGTTTTTGAGGTACTAGTCTCTGCTATGGTGGTATTGGATGAATGTCATCATTGAATGTTAAGGATGAATGTGATGTCGTGTCAATTTGGTAGATTTCTTAAATTTTAAACTTTGTTTTGTGCTTCTAATGTGGGCATTCCGGAACATTTGTCTTTATGTATGTCTTCTGCGATGTCAGTTTTGTGTTTTCATTTGTTTGTTTGCTTGTCTTAAGGGTTTGTTTGTTTGTTTACAAGTGTATGGTGCTGCTTGTGCTTTTGTTTGTGGTGCGAGTGGTGTTTTGTGTCTGAAGGTGAAATCCTTGTTGTGGGATGTGTAGTCTGTAATTTAAATTACACTTTGTAGGATTTATTTGTAGGCATTTTGTTGTGGATGTGTGAAATGATTCCAGCATGGAAAACGGAAGAGGATTAGTTAGAGAGCAAAGAACAACATCTTCTAGAAGCTCCTCCTCCCTCTTCAATGTTTTGTCTTGGAGTTTCATGAGGCGTTGGTGCAAAGACTAAGTCACGTGAATCTTTACAATGTTGTTAAAGTATTGCTAATATTTCTGTGATTGTAAACTATTCTACTGGTTCTAACTCATCATGTTTGTTTTGTATAGGATGTTGCTTGCGCAATCTGGATGCAGCCAAAGTTCAAGACCAATTTGATATTGAGGAACTGCAGCGCCAAAGTCTTTTTACTTCACAAAAGTGTTCCTAAATCTGAGGACGATGAATGTGCTGTAGATGATTGGTGCAATCTCTCCTATGACCTTTACCTTATGTAGTCGCAACACCTCCAAAATATTACGGGTAAGTTAATTTCAATTTTGGCCATTGCAGCGGTTGTTAGATGTCATTTCTTGTACTGGAAGTTTTGCTCTTCACGTTTGATAATTTAAGTTTATCAAAGTTTATGTATTCTTGGTTTTATCTTTACCAATGTGATTATTGATCAAAAGGTATATATGAATCTAGGGAATGAAGTGGATGCTGAGGATTTGGGTTTTGAAAACCAACAAGACCTTGACCTTTAGCATAACAAAGTTCTTCTTTGCCATGAAGAACGCAAGGGTATGTGAATCCAGCTTTGATTGTACAACATGTAGAAATCATGCGTGGAAGTCATGCGTGGTGGATATTGTATCTTAGTTCATTATATTTATTAGTTTTCAATTTTTTTTGCTAGAATGTGGACCTAGCCGGTCTAGTCGCCGGCTAGTTGGCTGGTCAGCTAGATAGCCGGCTAGTTGTTGTGCTGCGGCGCCTGTTTTTTGTTTCATGTTGAAGTTGTTTGTTGTTTTTTGTTTCTGATTGAGATTGTTTTTTTTTGTTGGAGGTTTTGTTAGGAATTTGAATGGTGCTAACAAAGGCGCGTAGTTGTGCTTTGGTTTTATTTTTTGTATTTTTGCCTAGGATGCGAGTAGTTTCTTTCATTGAAGAAATTTATTCAAGTTTTAGATGTTTTATATTTTGTGAATTATCTTTTCTCCTAGGAGCATTACTTTCTACTTCTTGCGGTCGTACCCGTACTTGTGGTATTTTCTTTTTCTTATTGTTTTATTCTTATGTATGTATAGTTATTATTTGTGTGTGATTGTTGTTGAGTCGTAATGCTTGTTAATTTGTGTTTGATTTTGTTAGTTGTATTTCTATATGTTTTTGTATTGGTAGCTTCATTGTAAGTTGGCGTTGGACATGGGGCATGTGTTGAACTTGAGATAAAGGTTAGATTTGAGACCGGCATTGGATTTGAGGTTGGTGCTCAATTGAAGCCTAAAAATGGTCTTGTGCTAGGGGTTGTTGTTCCAAGCGTTGGTATTGAATCAGGTAGTGGATTTCAATGCGAGAATTTTGTCTGCATGTCTCGTCGTGCTGGTAAGGTTTTTTCCTTTGGATTTGCATGTCCCATCCAGTAATTGGTTACCTCATCGTGTTGTGTCCTTAGTGATTTGCAGGTGAAGACGACAAGGAAGAAAAGTACGAACTTGAATTGGACTGTTGTAACGATAAGGCGGGGGATGACAAGGATGATGCAGACCATGATGTTGAATGCTTTGCTTCGAGTCTTGGTGACTACAAAGATGAAGAAGATCCAAGTTGATCTGGTTTAGTGGCCAGGAGAAATAATGATGATTCAAATCCATTCAATGCTGGCAGAGATACACGGGATCGTTGTTTGCTTCAATTTGACAAGAAGAAAGTGGAGAGTCTTGCTGCTAGCGGTGATCGGAAGAGTAGGCATTCAGAGAATTGGGCGGTCTGAGCTTTTGATGAGTGGCGTGCTTGTTTTGGACACCAAGTTTATTTGAGTGTGGAACAACTTTTTGAGCGGCCCAACATTTGTGGTTTTGTTCGAATACTACACGACTTTGCGTTATAAGTCACTCAGAAGAATAGAAAACTGTACCCCCCTTGGCTGGTAAGTTTGTTGGATTGTCATGATATTTTGATTTTGTATTTCATTGTACTTTCAATTTTTCTAAACTATGGTTTTTTTTTTTACTTTTCATTTGTCGTGGTTGTTGTGTAGAATTCAAAATTTGTTAAGGGCAATTGGGCGTGTTATTTGACAAAGGCAAGAGCAGTGTATTAGTAAAACGGTTGTGTACAAAATTCCTTTTCATATCTTTAAGGATATCCGTTATCGCAAGTTCAAGGACGTTAGAATTGTTGCTGTACAACGCGCTTTTAAGAAAGGTTTTGACACTTGGGCGTCTACCAATGATGTGCTGACATATGAGGAAGTGATATGTGTCTTAGGCTCTGCTGCTACGAGTTTGCTACATCCTCAAGGGTGTAACATGAGACTAGCTTACTATGCATGCAAGAACATGTTTTTTTGTGGGAAAGAGGACCTCCATGCAACCGTTGTTGACCAATTTGAGTTGGTTCAGGTGAATGGTGGAGAGCTACGTTGATGAGTATTTTTATTTTTTTTCTTTGTATGAGTTTGTACTTTTTTTTTATTGTTTGAGTTTTTTTATTTTTATGTTGGAGTGTGCAGCTATTAGCCGACATTGTCAAAGTATTACAAGTTCACTATAGATGGTGTGCAAGCAACACTTTACAGCGCCTAGTGGATATGGCAGATCTTGATATTGTTGTGACTTTTAAACGGTTAAACAGCATAAGCCTGAGCAAAAAGAGACGGAGGAAAATTTTGGTGAAGGAGGCGGTATCCTCTCTTTTTGATGGTGAAGTTGAAAATAAAGCGTTGTGATGTTGTTTGGTACCATCCACACCCATTGGGAAAGTTCCCGTTATGAAACCTAGTCAAAGATCTTATTGAGGCGACACCGGGAATAAGTGTTGAGCCAAAATGACAAAAATAGATTTTTTCCAAAAATTAAGTGTAAAAAGGGTTGTTGATATATGGAGAATTAAATAATTAATGATTAAGTTTACACTAAGTAGTTAATTAAGTGGAAAGTACCTATTCATATCCAAGAAATAGGAAATAATGGGAAAAGGGTTGAACTCACACCTTTTGGGTAGGGTGCACCTTTTCATTAATAGATATGAAGAGATGTGAAGATTTAGTGGAATTAATCTTAATGGTTAATACTAAGGAAAATCTCTTGCCAAGAGGTGTACCTCTTGGATGTTGAGTAGAATGACTAGCTTGAATTTTTAGTGTTCTTGGCCATTACCATAGAAATTCCTTGGAAGAAGATTGGAGTGAGCCCTAGCTTTAGGTGAAAAAGCTAGTTGATGACTCTTAATGTTGTAAGAGTATTTAATTTTATATATGAATGTATAATTATTATTGAATTTGCATATGTAGAGTCTTGTGTGTGACTTGAGTCATATGTACAATTGCAATAAGATGTGATCTTCATTGACTAAATTTGACATTGTGTTGTATAAATGCAAGTGCATGCATTTAGGTATTAATTGTGGATAAAATTCCTATGCATAAATGCATTGTATATTTATTCTTCATGGAATAAGTTAGGGAAATACCCTAACTACTAAGGTCGTGTGTGTGACCTTGTGTGTGTGTTGGAGCATTAATCATAATTGTGAAGATTAATGGAGATAATGTGAAATTAAGTGACTTAGTGCAAAAGATGTGTGATGCATAAGTACTTAAGAAGATCTCGAGTGTGAGTGAGCATAACTTGAGTATCATAAGAATAAGAGTGGAGTTCTTATTCATGTTAATGCAATTTATGCAATAAACATCAAGAGTGGCATACCTTGATGCATGGCAAGAGTGTCATATTATGCATACAAAAAATTGGCATTAAGTCTAATTTTAATAGAAGGGATTCTCTAAGGTAGGCTAAGTTGTGAGTATTTAAGAATCTATCATAAGAGAGAAAATAAGGAACAAATCCCAAAGAAAGACTTAAGAAAAGAAAATAGAAACTTAAGAATCTTAAGTCCAAGTTTGGATATATAATCTTATGAAGGTTGAGACCTTAAGTACCAGGAGACCTTTAAGTTTAAGGGCTTGGACTTAAAGGTTTGTATGGGTGAGAACACGGGACAACATTTGCATTCAGTGAGATGCACTCCCAGTTCTGGAAGTCTTAAAGACAGAAACTTAAGAATACTATAGGGTTGAATTGGTCTAGACAGTGCAGGTTCTTAAGAATCAGGCCTGAGTGAATAAGCGAATGCTTAAGAGCTACAGGACAGAAACTGTGTTCTTAAGAACATGGAGACGACCAAGAAGGAAGTCTTAAGAACCAGTCAGAGATCTTAAAGACTAAACGGTAGAAGTAAATATAGAACACCGTAGTCTTTAAGAATTAAGTGTGGATAAGTGAACTTAAGTGGAGACTTAAGAGCTGAAACTCCTTAAGACTTAAATTAACTTGTATATGGGGTTTTTGAGACTAACCATTGTCTTAAGAACGTGATTACGTGGATTTACTGGACGGGCGTGAAAAGTGGAGCAATTTTGCATGAGGTAAGAATTTGAATTTTTAAAGACTGTAATTAAAGAACCAATGCAATGAGATTTAATGGAAACTTCCATTAGCCCAGTGTGGCAAGTACTTAAGAATTAGTGGCATAAGCACAATCTTAAAAGGACTAATGTACCTACTTAAGGCACGAGAGATCCTTGGAGTTTAAACTTTGTTTGTGGATCCCTTAAGAGTGATGCTAAAGCCCTAATTTCCTAAAAATAGATAGATAACCTTAAGAATTGACCAAAAAGATAGCTTTAACGACACAATTAATCTTCAATTGCTTAAAACTAGGCGTATGATCATCCCCGTAATGAATCCTATGAGGTGTGGGTACACTTGGGTGTTTTCCTAGAGTGGTGAAAAATCACTCTACAATAAACTAGAAGGAAAGAAGTTCAATAATAAGACTTCAAGGCGTATTGGATTCTCCACGATGCAGGAGGCAAACATATCGCCTGAGAAGTGTATGAGTGTTAGAGATCATCATGATGAGAAATCGTACTAGCAGTATAACGTGAATTCTGATCACATTGACATGACAATGTATCAGTGTGCTATTAGTGGTGATCCTGTTTGCCTTGCCTTAGGCAAAGTTGTTGAATTTGGACAGCTCTTCTCAAAGAAGAGCAAAAGTTGAAGCTGTTACATGTATTTTTATCTTTTTATTTTATTTATTTTGTTTTTTTTTTTTTTTTTTTTTAAGTTTGTTGTAGCATGTTAACTTGTTATCTTTCCAAGAGGGCAGACTTGGTTGTTGCAGGTGAAGTTTTTTTTAAGGACTAGATCAAGTTTTTTTTTTTTTTTTGCTGTATTTTGTTTTTTTTTGTTTTTTTTTCATCTTTGTAACTAAAATTGTATTGTGCTTGAAGGTGGCCAAGGCTGAAGTTGATCTAGGATATGTGAAGAGTGAAAGCGGAAGTGTTTGTGTGCCTATTTTTAGGATGTGGAAAGTTTCTTGATTTGGAAGATTCGTAGATGCGATTTTATTATATCTGATTGTGATTATTTTTCAAGAAGGATCAAATGGCATGTTGTTTGGATTGGTTACGGGGTGCAATTTCTTCAACTTTGGTGGAATGTTAGATGAGTTGTTTGTCCACTCTCTAGTGGAGCAATGCAAAGTGAAGTTTTTTTTCTTTGGTTTTTTATCATGGTTTCTCTGTATTATATTATTTGCTTTGTATTTCTCTTTGTGTTCTTGTGTTAAGTTATAGGTTTATTATGTTCATTTTTAGATCTTTTGTTTGTAGAGAGGCAGTGGTATATTGAAGTGTGGGAATCCGTTCCCACCAGGTTCCGAATGTTAACCTAAAAATCCGGCAAAAACAAAAAAATTAGTACTAGAAGGTTAGAAAGATAGATAAATACAATAGGGAAGTAGATTCAGCAAATAAGACTTGTAGGGGGCGGGCAAGTTCCTTAAAAGCTCTAACGGAATGCTTAATCCGGAAGGACCGGATACAACCGGATCCGGCAGAAACCGTCACGACCGGAACATTCCGGAAGTATCCGGAACCAGAAGTAGCCCGAGCCGGAAGTATCCGGAACCGGAAATGCCATCATGACTGCAACGGCCATCTGTACGCCGACAAGGGTATAAGAACAAGAGGCTATTTTTATCATCTCCCACTTCTTTACTCGCTCTCTTTCTCTTTCCCCCTAGCTTCTTGCCTTCTTGATTCATTTAGCCCGGAAGTGTTTCCGATAGAGAAAGTTTTGGTGAGGTCGGTGCGTACAGGTGTGACCAGAGAGATTGTAAGGTGATAGTATTTAGACATGGCAGATGAAGGACCTGCTCGGGCAACACGGGGTACCACAATGCAGTCGTCGGTGGAGCGGGTGTCTCCAAGCATACCGACAAATCCGGAGGAGCTAGCGGTCCTCGAGCACTACCTCAGCAACATGGAGTGCCATAGACTGTTCGATGTTGCATGGGGGGTGAAGCCTTGAAGGATGCGAAGTTGGTGGTAGAGCTCCTCGGAACTCCAGACAACCAATACAACGGCATGATCCGCGCTCACCCCGAAACCTGGAATATACCGGAATGGCAACCCACCTACTCATTCACAAGCAGAGACGTGAAGACGGCAGAGCGGAATGACGAAATCTTGGAAGACCAGTTCACAAAGCAAGCCGACCCAAAGGACGGGTATAGCACCGACGACTTGTGTTGCAGTTTGTAGAGATAGTATTCCTCCGGAATGCATTTAATCGTCACTAAAATGCTTCCAAAGTAACCACTCCGATTTCGTTTCCACAGAGACCTAGTATTTCTTCTCTTAATATCCCACAATACTAAACTTTACCAAAACAATTGTTTATTGGTTAGCTATTCTATTCGCATAATTGCTACAGATCCGGATCCTTCCGGAGTCCGGAATTTGTACAACGGCTTCCGGAAATAGTTTCCAAAGGGTAGTTTGATTTGTCTTTGTTCCTCCTCAGAGAGTCTTCCAGAGTTTTTAAGCGAGTGGTTGGGGTCCACTGATCATGTTTTGTGTAAGTGGTTGGATTTCCTATTGCCTTGTGACTTTAAGTGGCTAGACGCCCACTGCCCGGAACTTATAGTGACCAAACACCACTCTCCCTACTCTGCTAACAAGTGATTTGATTGTTGCTGCTAGACTTAGATTCTCATGACATTCGGATGGCCTTCCGGACACGGTCACACAGAGAGAAGTCCGGACTACAACGACATTCCGGTAAGTAAGGTTGCAATTCTCCGGAGCAGATGTTACCATTTGCCAGGGGTATTCCATCTAGACCTACGTATCAGGCTTTTTTCTATCTTGGGGAAAACTCCGGCCTTGACTGGAATCCAATTTAAAACGGATTCTTCCGTGACCTAGAGATTACCAAGAACACTTCTGCAGTTCATCTCTTCCCCTCCTGGCTATTTCCGGACCCTGGAGACTACCAAGAACACCTCTGCAATAGCCCTCCAGCTCTCCCAGGCAATCTCCTGATACGGATCCTGACCGGTTTTCCCTCTAGCAAAACAAATGTATTACTCTACTCCGGAAGAATACTTACGCAACCACACCTACAAGAATGGATCTGTTACTCACCAAGTCTACACTCCACACCAAGAGTATAAGGGAGCAAATCTAATACAAAGGAGTGACATATATTCAAAGTGAGAAAAACAAGATAAGGGATTTTTCCCCAAAACCCTAATACTAAGTACTAACTAAGTTCCTTCTAAACTTCGCCTTCCTACCATATCTACTGGAAATCCGCTAGATCTTACCTAAAAGATCCGAGAAATCCGAAAAAGTTCCAGATCGGATCTTAGATCCTATAATCTCGGAAAAGTTTCCGGACTCCAGATGTTCCAGTCTAACTACGAAAATTGGCCGCCGACTCCGTCAACAGCCAGGTGCACTTGGAGCCCCATCGTTAATCGCTGCTGGTCCGGAATCTAAGCCCAAAATTACTACTCCTAAACACTAACCTAAGTTGGAGCACCCGGTGCCCGGTTTCTCCCATTTCTACAAGAGGGGGAGATCTCCACCGGAGCTCGCTGCTTGTTCTTGGCCTTCTTCGCTGATGCCGGCGAAGTGTTGTGTTAACCGGAGATTTGGACTTATTGTAAAGTCCCGATAGTAATTTTTCGATGTTACTAAATAGTTATGGGTAAAAAGTAAAACAGTGGATGAATCTGGACTGTGGATGAAACTGTCCAGAATGACAGTGGATGAAACAGTCTGGACTTTGGATGAAACTGTCCGGACATGGATGTTATCCATCTGGACAACTTTCATCCATTGCGGAGGATTAGGGTTTCGAGGGGGTAGAGAGCCACCCCCTTGGACTTGGCACTCTCTCTTTGTGGAGAATCTCTCTTGGTGTGTTAGAGCTAGAGTGTGTAGGAGAGTTAGAGATCTAGGAAGTGGACGTATGGTGTGGATCTTGAGTTGTATGGAGTATGGAAGAGGTTTATGGAGGTTTGAGGAAGTAAAGCAAGACTTTGATACTATCAATTGTGTGTTTGTGTTAGTATTGTGAATGTGTGAGTAGATCTTGTTGTTAGAAGAGCATTTGGAGTAAAACATGGTTGTGGATATTGTAGATCTGGCCTAAATACCCTAGATCTGGTATAGATCTAGCTTGATCTACTAAACCCTAACCAAATCTAGTGTGTTAGAGTTAGAAACAAGTCGAGATTTGTTGTAGGTATGGTCTGATTTGTTGTTATCGCATGCGGAAACTTCAGATCTATAAGTTAAACTTAAGCAAAACAGCAGAAACACAATTCTAACTAACTCTAGATTCAGGTCTAGATTCAGATCTAAATCGATTCTGGAGTTTTAGATACAGTAAAGGTCCAGATCGGGACTTTTGTCTTGTTGCCCTCAACTACAGTCTGAATGAGCGTAGAGACGATTCTTCATTTACCTTTGAGGTGAAATCTTCCTTTAACATGTTGACCTTTCGAGTCGACGGTCCAGCCGCCGGAGAAGCCCTAGCCGCTGGAGCTTTGGAATCCGGAGGTGGAGGAGGCTGCTCCGGTGATCCTTCCAAAATTAGAGGTGTTGGTTGTTCCGGCTCGGAAGCTGACCTGGTCTCCTAGACCAAGTCCATGTGGCTTCCGGAGGGACTCCCAGGTTTGGGCGCTAGTCTCCGAGACACGGACTTCGCTGGTGCCTAGGGATCGACTTCCGCTAGAGGATCTGGCAGGCGCATCGTTGGTGGCGTCAGCAGATCCGAAAGGTTCTTCAATATCTCACCCGTACTCGGATTGGGAGATACGATGCCTTTTGCCGGAGTCTGGGGCGATGGAGTATCGAGGATCTCCGAATTGGTGGAGGTTGGCGAAGGTGCACTACCTTCTTCTCTAACTCCGTAGTGGATTTGTACATGGTGGAGACCTGAAGGTGCAAAGCCTTCACATCACCCTCCCTTCTTCGGAGATCTTCCACCCGATTTATAGCATCTTCCAGCCGGTTGACTCGTAGACTCCGGAAGATGTGCGCTACGCCGGTTGTCACAATATAGTCGGTATCCTTGAGGGCTGTCATTCTTCAGCCAACCTTGCGCAGGAGGTCATCCATCTCCTTCAATTGGGCCTGGGAGTCTTTCGGGTCGAGCCTCCTCGTCTTCCGGCGGGCTTCCGCTGACGGCCCAGACTCGTCTTCCTCGGATGATGCGGATGAGCAACGGATGTCCGGACTCTCCGGCACTGGCTCCTTCCCTTGTGGCCTCTTCTGGGTCCTCCGGCCTTCCTCCAAAGTGTCCGCAGTTGTTGTTTCCGGCACAGGTTCCGCTGCCCCTCCGGATTCTTTCTCTGACTCTTCACCTCCGTACTTCTGGAGGCTGAGGACTTCGCCATACTGCCTCTGCTCCGTTTGGGTCAGCTGTTGATGGTGGCAGTAGAGATGTACCACGTAGGAAGCTAGGAGGGTTGCCAATCTCTTCACCTTCTGGAGGTTGGCCACGAGCCCGTTGATCATTTTTCTCATAAGCGTCCCCCAGTCTACGGCAATCTTTCCCCGGAGTGTTCCGAGGAAAGTACAGGCCTACTTTTCCACCACTCGCTTTGGCTTTTCCGGATGGAAAATAGGGTTTAAATACCCTAGCACCAGTTGGGCATCTCGGTGCAAGAAGTCCTGCATGCTGTAGCCTTCCTTCGGATCGGCTTGACCTCGGAACTCCTCCGCCAGGAACTTGTCTCGCCATTCCACCACCTTGGTGCGACCGGCCTGGAAGTTGTATGCTTCTATCGATTCCGGAACTCCCGAGAGTTCCGGATGGACGCCCATCAATCCTTTGTACTTCTCGTCAGGAGTGCCTATCAACTCCCGGACGTATACCTCCTCCCGAATTCCCCAGGCGACTTCGAGCAAGCCGTTGCACTCCATGGTCTTCAAGCTCTCCTTCAGTAGGTTGTACTCGTCCGGGTCTACGGGGATTTCCGGAAGAATCCGCGTCAAGGGCAGGAGCACATCGGCTGGCTCTTCGTCTCGCCTCCTACGCCCATCTCTATCCGTCCTCTTCTTCTTCGCCATAGGGACCGTCTTCATGAGGCCTGCCTTCTTCTTCACGTTCTTTCAAGGTTGTCCCTGCACGCACCGACCTAACAAAAACTCTCCCTAACGGACACAGGTCCGTTCTAATCGTCTAAACTACAAACCCTAACGGCCAGCGGTTAGGAGAATGCGAGAGTGAGAGAGAGAGGGGAGAGACAGAGAGAGACAGAGAGAGAGAGAGAGAGAGCGCTGGAGTGGAACTGCAACACGCGAAGAAGAAATGAAAAGAAAGAGTTTCCCTCGCACCACAGCCTTTTGTAGTATGGCCGTTAGTACGGCTCATGATGACAGCTGATGGTGACAGCTCCGGATGACAGTTCCAGATGACAAATTATCCCAGAATTCCGTTAACTACTCCGGCTGTCTGTTTCGCAGCTTTAGGCTCAAATAGGGATTTCAGCCGGGTGCATCCATCTTTATTCTTACAAACTGACTATAGGTTTATTCTAACACAGACTATCGTATCTGCTTAACTAATTTTTTTGTTTTTGGCGGATTTTTAGGTTAACTTCCGGCACCATGTGGAAACGGATTTCCACAACTTGCGGCACCAAGACGCCTAGATTGTGGTAAGGTTCCTAAACCCCATTTTTCACCCGGAGAAGCCAAAACAGGTGGTGTCTAAATGGGCCACCACCCTTCTAGGGTCGATGAGAGGAAAGTTGAGAGTAGATTGGGCCTCGCTTATGAGCGAGATGATCAATCGGATGGTGAAAGGGCTCCAAGAGGTGAAGAGAGCTGGAACCCCCCTTTCCTCTTATCTCACTCACCTCTATGCTCAATACGACGTCCTTACGCCGGAGGAGCAAGACGAATTCGAGGAGCTACTGAGCATCCGGACCTACAGCGGTCTAGAGCCACCATCCGACAACAAAGGTATGGAGGTCATTGAAGTTCCAACGCCGGAGCCAATATCCCAGCCCCGGAAGAGGAGCCAGTCTGTGCAGAGGGAGTCAATGCCGGGACCCACTTCATCGAACCAGCCCACGGGTACACAAGAAGCTCAAGAAAACCCTCGTCCACTTCCTCGTGAAGGTCGTGTGCCACCAGCTGAGCCACCGACACTCACAGGAGTCACCGCACCGGACCTGCTGGAGCTCATCCATCACGTGGGATGGCGGGCAGCCCTCCTTTGCCAGTCCGAAGTAAGGCATGTGAACATCCTGGATCAGGGTTGTCATACTAGACGGACGACCAGTTTGTCCGTCCGTCTGATTCGCCCGTCCAATAGAGCTCTCGCCCGTCCGATATAGTCAACACAAGGTTGACTTACCTGTTAGGTAAAAAACAGGCGACGTGGCAGCCACATATGAACTTAAGTGAAGCCACGCACGATTTAAACTAAAAAAATAAATAGTTGACTACATAAAATAATATATTGGCCGCAAAGACGTGTCCGCCCCTAAATGATAGGGGCAGAGACGTCACCGCCCCTAAATGGTAGGGGTGGAGACGTCCCCGCCCCTAAATGGCAGGGGCGGAGACGTCACCGCCCCTCCCCGCCCAATTTTGGAATCAGGATCTTTGAGAGGCCATATCTCACTCAAAAATAGTCCAAATTAAGCATATGAGATGTTTTTTGGCATCTACAAAAAATTTAGATGCCAAATCACACCTCAAACGCTTCATTTGGGCTGTTTTTGAGTGAATTATGTCCATTCAAACATTCTAACTCCAAATTTAGGCGGGGAAGGGGTGGGGACGTTAGGGGCGGGGACGTGAGGGCGAGGACTCAACCCTTTGAAGGTTGTAGAGGAACAAAGTTGGGCAAACTCCATTCTCGCCTTGGCAAAGGCCTTCTTCCTTCCCATGCGTTAGAGAAACGATATTTTCAATGTAAATTTAGTTTTCTTTCCAACTTCTAGGGAATGACATGATTGCCGTGATGATTGAGGAATGCAAAGATCTTGTCGGAACCAAATATAGCGGCTTTTTGTTCTAAATGATTCTATTGGACTTGAATTAGGAGAAGAAGAAGAACTATGGTCTTCCAATGGGACCGGCATGAATGTAGTGTTTGTTCATTCTCTTCACTAAGCATATGGCCACGGGACATAGGCTAGTGTATAAAGAACTACTTTCCCCTCTCGAGGGTAAACACTTTTCCAAACTAAGTGCTTCCCTACACTAATTGCATTAAAGATAACCGACATGTCATCTCCCCAAAGGGCTTTGTGGATTCCCATACAACAAGGCCGTGGGATCTCCCACCATAATTGGGTGGACTATGGTGGTACTTGAATTAGAATGTTGTATTACGCTATAAACAACAAATTCTTTTTGACATTTTCAAAGAAGGTAATATTCTCTGCACAAGTGAAACCTCCTTTATTATCGACGGACAAATACCATTGAGCAATGTAGTTTTAATGTAAAGATGTGTTCTTAAATGACTCATCTTGAGGTCATATTGAAATTTATGAAGCATAATGTCGAATCATCCAATGTGTAACAACCCCTTTGGAACAATCCACGAATAACTCTTCATAACCGTAGGGTCGATGAAATATCTATCTTTAAATTGTTGAGGTTATGATTATTTATTGTTTTATTCAATCATAAAGAAAGATGATGCAAATAAAAGCATTCTCTAAAGGCCACAATGTTCCAAAGTCGAAGTGGTTCTCTCACAATACTTCTTACTAAATGGTGTCAATTTAACTTTAAATTGATTAAACCTTGCAAAGGTTAGATGAAACTCCAAAAGGCTTTGCAACTAAGGGTGACACCTTCAAAAGGTCACATTAAACATGTCTATTGTAAAAGCTATGGATGTAGGGGAGAGACACACGACCAAATGTTTTTTAGTATACATATAGATGTACAAAAAATATAAATGTCAATAGAAGCTCTAATAAAATTTCTAGCAATATAGGACATAACTATTAACTTCTTTCTTGAACTCATGTCTATATACAATAATGATAGAACTTTGTATGGTTTGCATGAAATTATTTTCCTAAATAAATATAATTTTGACGTTGTGAGGTACTATACATATGCCGTATTTATAAATTGGGAATGTCAATTTCTTTATGTTCACATGGAAACTATTACATTTCATTTTTAATATTTGTTGCTCTTTATATATGTATTACATTTGGAACATAGAGAATTAATTTTTACATCGTTGTTAAATGGTTTCACTTTTAGTTCTCTAACACGTGCAAACTTTTTTATTTCAAAATTAGGCGGAGAAGGGACGGGGACGTTAGGGGTTGAGACGTGAGGGTGGGGACTCAACCCTTTGAAGGTTGTAGAGGATCAAAGTTGGGCAAACCCCATTCTCGCCTTGGCAAAGGCCTTCCATCTTCCCTTGCGTTATAGAACTATATTTATATTGTAAATTTAGTTTTCCTTCTAATTTCTAGGGAAGGACATAATTGCCGTGATGATTGAGGAATGCAAAGATCTTGTCGGAACCAAATAAAGCGGCTATTTGCTTTAAATGGTTCCTCCAACGGATGAGAAGGAGAAGGGCCATTGCGAAGGCAAGAATGAGGTTTGCCCAACTTTGCTCTTCTACAACCTTCACCGGATTGAGTCCACAACGTCCCCCCCCCTCACGTCCTTGCCCCTAAGTGGTAGGGGCGGTGACGTCTCCGCCCCTGCCATTTAGGGGCGGGGACGTCTCCACCCCTACCATTTAGGGGCGGTGACGTCCCCGCCCCTAACGTCCCCGCCCCTTCTCCGTCTAAATTTGGAGTCAGAATGTTTGAATGGGCATAAATCACTCAAAAATAGCCCAAATGAAGCGTTTGAGGTGTGATTTGGCATCTAAATTTTTTGTAGATGCCAAAATTTATATCACACGCTTAATTTGGACTATTTTTGAGTGAGATATGGCCGTTCAAAGATCCTAATTCCAAAATTGGGCGGGGAGGGGCGGTGACGTCTCCGCCCCTACCATTTAGGGGCGGAGACATCCCCGCCCTAGTGCAACGGTGGCGTGACACGTCCGTATGTGACGTGGCGATCACAGTAAAAGTTTCTTACTTGCAAAAAATTATTGGGCGCTCTTCGGGGAATCCGTCCGAACCATCCGTCCGTGCTGCCAGACCGCCCGTCCAGTTGTCCCATCCGTCCGTGCTGCCAGACCGCCCGTCCAGTTGTCCCATCCGATCACCTTTACTCGTCCGTTCTGACAACCCTCTCCTGGATGGTAATCGGAAGGAGCTGGAAGTAGAGAAGTTAGTCGACATACCGACAACAATTGCATAGCTCCGGAAGAACACACTTTGACTTCGAACATTGGAGGATCAGCACGCGGCCATAATCTAGTGTTGTGATCAGTTCGCATAGCAGTTGGACAAGACATACACAACTCTAGTGGAAGCCAAGGTGAAGCGGAAGGAAGCCAAAGATTGGGCAAACGCCTTTGCTCACGCCTTGGCCGAGGTAAGATCGGTTCTTTCAATTCTGGTTGACACTGTCAACCGGAGTCTCCTCTTCACCGATCAGCTAGAGAAGGAAGACAAGATGAACCGGGTTCAGATCATCACGTTCCTCCACGACCACAACAGGAAGATGGAGAAGACATGAAGCCGGATGTAGGCTCTAGTGGCCAACATGACTCCGGAAGGACCGGAGACCCGGAGTATGCAAGCACCGGAGGACCGGTCACTTCCGGTCCGAGTTCGGACCGCTCCGGATGAAGCCGGACCTTCGGGAGTACATCCGGAGCCTTCCGGAAAGCAGAAGGCAATCATGACCCAGTTAGAGATCGTTGCACGGATGAGCTGAAGTCTCCCTGGTAAGCCTAACATAGGTATGGACATGCACTGGACAAAGTTACTTCCGGAGGTAAGTCCGGAAGAGACACCCTCTCTCATCGAGCCTGCACCTATTCCGCCCTCATCAAGTGGCCAGAAGTTGACGCCTTCGCTAGCTTGGCGTTTGGCGACGGACCCTCCAAGCCCAGGCGCCAAGTTCCAAGGCTTTGCTGGAGCACGAAGGCTACTGCGGTAGATGCAACCACCGACCCAACTCCTTCGACGGAACCACCGGTACCACCTTCCGGATCCGGACCCCCTAGGCCGACGTCAGCCACGACACCCCAGCGGAAGAAGACCGGCAAGGCCAGAGTGGAGGGGTCCACAAGGCATACCAGCCCGAGATTCAAGAACGTTGGATCACCTCCTTAGGAAGATCGAGGATTAGAATTAGGAGCAGTTTAGTGATCTAGGTTAGGTAGCGATTAACGATGGGGCTCAAGTTGCACCCAGCTACTTTACCCGGAAACTAAGACAATTTGTAAACTTCCGGACTTCAGCGATTTTTCCGGATGTCGGGAATCCGAACCCGGGAATTTTGGATCTGAGATTCACTTTTCCGGATTTTTTAGGATAAGTTCCTGACTTTTAGGGATAAGATCTTCCAGATTTCTTGTGGATAGGATAAGACTAAGATTAGAAAAATTAGTTAGTACTTAGTAGATGAGTGTTAGAAAACTCATCATCTTGTTTTCCTTACGTTGAATATATTTTCAGATCTATTACTAGAATTGCTACCTAGTTTTTGTGACGAGAAGTGTTAACTTTGTGAGGGAAGGGATCCGTTGTGGTAGGAATTGTTGTGTAGAAGCTCTTGTGAAATAGGTGGTACGTAGTTTTATTTGAGAGTGAGCCGGTTGGGATCTACATTGGAAGAACGTCTGGAAGAGCTGGAGGTGTATTGCAGAGGTGTTCCTGGTAACCTCCAGGGTCCGGAAGAAGCCAGGAGGGGAAGAGATGTATTGCACAGGTGTTCCTGGTTATCTCTACGGCACGGAAGAATCCGTACGAGCCCGGATTCCAGTCGAGGCCGTAGTTTACCCTCATGACAGGAAAAAAAAAAGCCTGATTTAAGTCTAGAAGGAGTCCTCTTTAGTAAAACGGTGCCACGTGTTTCCGAAGAATCACAACAGTACTTACCGGAACGTCGTTGTAGTCCGGACTTGTCTTTGCGTGACCGCATCCGGAAGGCCATCCGGATGTTGTGAGAGCATAGGTCTAGTAGCAACAATCAATCACCGGTTAGCAGAGTAGGGAGAGTGGGTGTCCAGCCACTATAAGTTCCGGGGGAGTGGATGTCTAGCCACTTAAAGTCACAAGGCAGTGGAGAATCCGGCCACTTACACGAAATAGGATCAGTGGCCTTCCGATCACTCGTTTAAACCTTCCGGAAGCCTCTCTGAGGAGGAACAGAGATAAATCAAACTATCCTCCGGTTAGCCGGAACTTAGGTCCGGAAACCATTGTATAAATTTTGGAAACTAGTTCCAGAAAGCTTTGTATGAATTCCGGAATCCGGAAGAATCCGGATCCGTAGTAAGTAAGTGAATAGAATAGCTAGCCTATGAACAAATGATTGATAGTTTAGTTGTTGTTTGGTATTCTGAAAAGATCAATAGATCTCTATGGGAACGAAATCGGAGTGGTTTACTTTGGAAGCATTTAGTGATGATTGAGTGCGTTCCGGAGGAATACTGACTCTACGAATTGCAACATGAAGTAGAAAGCATTGTTGCATGCTCTCAGAAACCGTAGCTTGGAGGTCAGAAGATGGTATGACAAGTGTATAGAAGCTCTTGTTGTAGAAGCTTTTATTTGGCAGTTGTAGAATTCGATAACCTTGATAACATTCTTCATGTACAAACTATAGGTGTATATCATGGTTTGTATGTGATAGGGTATTTGTGATTTGTAAATGCGATCTTGTAATCATCTTTGAATGTGAATTGTTGTCTATTTGGTTCAGGATTTCTGATGTGCAATATATATTTGTTCTTTTGAATTGAATGAGGAAATTATCTTAGATTCTATGTTTTAAAAGTTTTCCATAAAAATTATATGAGGATACCATCTTTTCTTCTTTTCAATTTTTTTGTAAAGTGGAACTAAACTTATTGTTAGGAAGAATCTCAATACTATACAGTAGACGGAAATCCTAATTGCTAAACCTAAACTCATACTTTGAATTGGAAATGAATTTTTATTTTTTTTAATATTTTAAAGCCACATTCATCGAATATTTGCCTCGTGCAAAATTATTTCTACATGAAGAGCCATTTAATGTTTTTATAGTATGAACAATATAATTTGAAAAGTTTTTAAGTGGTTGCCCGAAATTTTTCAAGAATCAGACTTTTGACCGTGAGGTCTAATAACGCCCGGTTCTCATGAACATTTGGGGATGTGTGGTGTGCCGAAATGAATGGGGAGAAAATTAGATTGGGCCTTATGCCATGCATCTCATTGGTGCATAAAAAGGGAGTATGAGATTTTTGGAAGTCTATCCTCATGCATAGAAAAAGAATTGTCCTGTCTATCATCAAAGTCCTATTGGCTTTTCTCTTTGGGAAGCACTTTCAGAAAAACTCTATTGTAGAAGATACTTTGACTTCTATGCGAATGACACAGAAGATCAATGAAGAATCTCCTGTGGCACAAGTCAAATTCTCATTTGTTGGAGAACATATGGTTGAGAACAGAAGCAGAGGACTGCTTGAGTTTGCCATCACATACTACCCCTTCATACATCACCACAACAAACTGTTGCCTTATCCACTGACCAGTTCCAAGTACAAGCTTCAAGTAACACAACCTCTGTACTCAGGGTGTGGGCTTGTGAATGGAGCCAGGAACATCCAAATCATTTTTGTCACCTGTCAAACTTGCCCCAACTGGCAAAGTCGAAGCTTTTTAGCATGAGCCACTTTCCTTGGGTGTTGTGTGGGATTGATCCACAAATATCCCAGAAGTGATTCAAATGAGACAATGCTCTGTTGACGCTTCATTTTCACTTATTAGTTTGAGCAACCAAAACCCGTAGCCAATGCCTATAAAATTGGGGTATATCCAACCCTCTTCCGTCCCATTACCACAAACTCAGCTCCTGGAGGTTTGCTATTGGTCAAGACCCTTACTTTTGGTCGTTGGTTATGGGGGGAACATACTGCTGGTCACCCCCTAAACATGGATGCACAGTTTGAAAATTCATAACAAATTCAATTTTCATCAAAAAAATATGAAATCACTTAGGTTGGAATTGTAGTTCTTTTGGCTGTGACTAAAAAAACAGAATAATTATCTCCTCTCTCCAAATATGCACATTCCTTAACGTATTGGTTATAGGGGGCTTACGTTAATACATGTGAAGTCATCCAAACCATCAACATGAAACTTTTCCATTAAAAATTGATAATAAGGGCCATGCCATTGGGTGAGGGATAACTAATAATTAGATACCAAGGCTTTGAGGGATTAACTTGAGATAGTTATTTTTCCTTTAACCCCAAAAGGACCATTTGCCACTGGTGAGACGTTTTCCATTTCGGACAGGTGCTCATGTTCTCAAATTTGATTATGAATTTTGTACTTTTAAAAAAATAAAAATGCAGTAAAGTAGTAGCTTGAGGAAATATAATATTTTTCACACCGGAAAAGAATCATGCAATTCTAAATGCAAAATTGGGGATTATGGGCAGCTCAAAATTTTTTGCTACAAGTTTCTATTGCCATTCATATTTTTTATACAAATAAATAATATCAATTTCTTTGACATTCCCAATTTTTTTTGTTCATAGTGTATAAAAGCATTATAACCCAAGTCAAACATTTTCACACGTCTTTAAGGAAGGTACCATAAACCTTCTTCTTTTCCACACATAGATCTTGATTTTTTACTTTTTACTCTTTCTACTACAAGATGTGGCGTGAACCTTCTTATTGACCATTTAGATTCTCATTTAATTTACAAAAAATAATATATGTATCGGCATTCTTTGACCTTCACTCCTTCCACAATATTTTTGAATATGCAACACTCCTTCTCTACCCTTGAAAATTGGTATAATATGAAGACCTTGTATAGTGCAAAACATTGAGAACAAGTGAAGTCAAAGTCTGATGATCCTCTTATCGAAAGGAAGAAAATGAACATTCATCTCTACTTCAAACTAGTCTATAGTGTTTTGATCCATGCAATCAAATACATGAAATTTTGTCAACATGTTATTTAACCAATAAATTACCAAGCCATTTTCAAACCAAAATCACTTCAAAACTGCTCGTTTCAATGCAATGAGTAAGGAAGAAAACCAAAACTTGTAATTCTAGTTTAAACCATAGGATCTCATTTAAGACTTATTAACTAATATACGCACAAAGTTTCATAAACTTTGACAACAGGGATTGAAAGATTCTAGTGTTTGAAGTACAGAAAAGGGTTCATTTTCTTCCTTGCACTTAGTGGATCAACAAAATTTGACTTCACTTGGTGTACAATTTTTGCAATACACAAGGTCTAAATTCAATACCACCATGTTAAGCATGATTTTAGTTCCTTGTACACTAATTTTTAGAGGTAAACAAAGGAAATAGCATATTCAAAAAAAATGTGCAAGGAGTGGAGGTTCAAAAATTATTATTCCACGTATTATTTGTTTGTGAATTGAATATGTTTTAGGATGAGAATCCGAATGGTCAATCAAAAGGTTCACACCACATATGCCGTGGAGAATTTAAAAGTTAAAAATATGAAGATCTCCAAGTTTTATGTGGAAAGGAAGAAGATTTTTTGGTACCTTGCCTGACAATGTGTGACAATGTGTGAAAATGTTTGACTTGGATAAATATGCTATTTTTCATTGAAGAAAAGAGATTTTTTTAATCTAATATGAAATGTAATAATATTATTTGCTAATATTGAAAATCTCACATTTGATAGAGTGTCCTAGCAAAAGTTTTTGGAGTTGCCCGACGTGCCCGCTCTCCCCATTTGAACTTCAAAACCCTGTAACTTTATCATCAAATGTTGGGTTTAGGAAAAGATTGGACGAACACAAAGCTTTTAGTAATGCCCATCTACAATAAAAATATCAAAAAAGAATGTTATAAACTGACATGGTAGGAACCTGCCCAAATCTTCAAGAGTCCCTTGAGGGGACTCTTGGTAATTTAGGGGTTAAGAAGTATTAATCAAGATTGGAATTTTTTTTTGGTTCCTTCTCCACTCTTTAGACTAGAATCAACAATTTTGAAGTGTTTTGTAGTGTGAAATTTTCAAGGAACTTTTAGGGGTTAATTCTTTAAGGACAAGTTGGCTATGGATGATGGGAGAATCTACGAGCATGATAAATTAAGTAGAATATTATCTATCACACTCGTAGATTCTCCCATCATCCATAGCCACCTCGTCTTTAAAGGTTAAGTAGGGTATTCCTCAATTTGCATTCCCATGACATTGTGGCATTCTACTAGCATTTTAACTTGTCGGCCATGTTTCATTCTCTTCTTTATTAACAATACCCTCCCATAAGTATACGTACTCTCACTCTTCCAATGTGAATTTAGAAGTTGAATCTTACTGTATTTAGAAGTCAAATCTTACTAAAGATCCTTTGATAGAATAAGATTATACTTCTAAATTTAATAACTTCCAAATTCATTAAGATTCAACTTCTAAGTTCATACTAGAAGAGTGAGAGTACGTAAACTTAGGGCAAATTTCCATGTGAAACCTGACCTGTAAAGTTTACAATAGCTTCCCAACATGAGCTCAAATCCAAGTTTGTTGGGAAATATTTGGGCTTGCAAAGGGAGGTTGGCAGGCCCGATATCTTTTGAAACACCCAACCTCGCTATGTTGGGTATGAGGGTTTCATTTGCATGTGAGTGATCTGACCCCATCAAATATGATGGGTCTGGACTCGGGTGTAGCATCGAATTAGGCTCTTATGGGAGGATACTGTACGGTACGTATTTAGTTCAGAATCTGAGCACATCCATTGATGGAAAGCTTTCAAGGCAACTTGAATATCCCTTGGATTCTCTCCAACCCAGTCCTCAGAATCTGTCAGCGTACTTTATTTGCCAAAAGGTGCCATATGAAGTAACTTGCAGGAATGGCAGGGAGGTGGATAACTGCATATTACTTTAGGAATTCAAGTTTTCTCTTATAATAAAAGGACAACGTGAAGTCACGAGGGTAATTTGACTCTAGATAATGGCATATTTTCTTACTACATATTGCATAAATTTTATGGATCTATGTTCTACCTTATGTGAGGTCATTGCACGTCAAAAATCACAAGTAAAGGACTTTTTTGGACAAAAGAAATAGACTTGCCATGACTAGGAGTATAGAGAGAAGCCACCTTTGAGCTGTAGAGAGGAAAATTCCTATAAGGCATGTCGAAAAATGGTGTATTCACTTTGTCATGGATTTGGCGAGTCTCCTTCTGAAATGAAGAATCATGAGTTCGATCCCTCTCCACAATAGCATTCTCATTCCAATTCCCAAATCTCTATATTTTGGAGCTAAGAGCGTCTTTGGGGAGGTGGGCCCTCCCCTTAATAGCTCCCTCTCATTTTTTGGCCCTCTCATTTTAGGGGGTCCAAATGCTATTTAAGAAGAAAAAAAATTGGAAAAATTGGGGCCTCTGGGACCAAGTTACCATGAGAGGCTCCCTCTTGCTTTAAATAGGTCCCCCATCGATAATAAAATAGGGGCTAGGTTTTACCCCACCCCGGATCTCCCTATTTACTCTATTTACCCTATTTATTGGTTGAGCGTTGCCAAGCCTCAATCTTGGGTGGGTCTATTTTCTGACCTTTTAACTTTCGAGGCTCTAGAGGCTTTTTTGGATTTTTTTTGGGGTCAAATTTGGGGTCTACGGCCCCAACTTACCATCCGAGCCCCCCCCAATCAAATGGGCCCCCCTTCCAACATAAAAATAGGGGCCGGTTTTGTCCCTACCCTTTCCCACCTTTCCAAGCCTGAGGCTTGATGCAACGTTCGACTGGGTATTTAGCCCCTAAGGGACCAAACGTCCCCCCAGGGTCATTTTGGATTTTGGGCATGTACCTACAATTTGAAAAGAAATCCTTTTTAATTGATTTTCTTTCTAAGATAGGATATGATAAGAGCTTCGTGGAGATATATATATATATATATATATATATATATATATACATTTGTGGTTTGAAAGTTAGCACCACTTAAAGCCAAAAGTGGGGACTCGGGCACCTCCAAAATTTTTGACAAAAGTTTCTATTGACATTGAGATTTTTCACACATGTAAAGAATATTCCCTCTTTTGGAAATTTTCAAAAAAAATTCTTGTCTTTAGTGTAAAAAGGCATTTTATTCCAAGTCAAACATTTTCACACATTTTCGGGCAACGGGGGAAAAAAGATTCATCTTTTCTACATAAAACCTAGAGATCTTCATATTTTTCACTTTTTATTTTTTCAACAACAATATGTGGTGAAAACCTTCTTATTGACCGTTTGGATTATCATTTGAATACATACGTAGTTCACAAAAAAATAAAACGTGAAATGACAATTTTTGAACCTCCACTCCTTGCACACTCGTTTTGAATATGCTACCCCCCTTTTTTACCTCTAAAAATTGGTGTGTTGGGTAACAACATCATGCTTAAGACAATGGTAAAAGATTTAGACCTTGTACAATGCAAAAATTTGATACAAAGTGAAGTCAAAGTGTGCTGATCTACTCAACGCAGGGAAGAAAATGAACCATTGTTTTGACTTTACACACTAAAATCTATCAATCTCTGCGGTGGATTGCAACCAAAATTTTATGGCATGTTGGTATAGAAGTCTATTTTAAGATCTTATGGTTGAAAATCCAAAATTCACTTTAAAATGTGATTTTCATGTCTCTTTTTGGCAGTGGCAGTTTAGGACTGGTTTTAGAGCGAAAGTGGTCGTGGTCCTTTAGGGGTTAGGCAAATCCCCAACCCCCTCTTCCAAACGCTCGTAGCCCCAAACTGTAGAGATCCCCAGTTCCCACCCTATTGCACATTGGGTTGGCATGCTCTGCACATGTGTGATGGATGAGGCATCCCCAAAGATCACGCTATTGTGCGCAGCTAAAGTAAATCGAATCTAACATATATTTTTTCATTTTTGCTATTTTTTTAAATAATTCTTGTTGCCAAATGACATCTGAGGCTCATGTTTCTGAGTTTGATGCACAATCCCAAGCACTTACAGTGTCAAGCAAAACTGAGTCAAGTTTTGGTAATTCGAAATTCAATTACCAATGTAGGAAAACTGGCAATAGATTTGCACAAATCATAAATTGTACAAGATAGCAGTTTCAGTGGGCTACAATTTGTTGCAAAAGAAAGTTCTTCTTACATTCATATGTCCAAGAAAATTACATTCGAAGGAAACTGTGTCTCTTGACTCAGTTTTGCATCATCAACCAAAAAACAACTTAATATTTTGTCCACTTGCCTTTGGCAGCTAAAACAACTTGGATTTGTCGTGTCATGCTTTTGTACAACCTCCTACACTCCTCTGGTTTTATAGAAGCCCAACACTCCTCAATACGTTCTGACAACTCTAAAATTCCTTTTGGAGCACTTTCATATTGGTTAAGACGACGTTTCAGCCATACCCAAAGATGTTCAATTGGATTTAGGTCAAGAGATTGTGCAGGCCACTTAAGAGCATCAAAGTTTTGTGATTTTAGCCATTGGCGAGCACTTTTTGCTGTATGTTTGGGATCATTGTCATGCTGAAATATCAAATTCGAAGGATCAAGATCATATGCCATCACCGTGTACATTAAATCTCTTTGCAAAATTTCTTTGTACTGATGTTGATCCATTCTTCCTTCAATTCTACAAAACATGCCTGGGCCTTGAAATGTCATACAACCCCACAACATGACAGAACCACCACCAAACTTTACAGTTTGTTTCACTTCTTTTAAACCAGAAGACCGTTCATTGCGAATCCAACACCAACTGCGACCATTGGAGCAAAATCAATTTACCTTTGTCTCATCAGAGAAGATGATGTGCTCCCAATCATGAATGGTCCAATGTTCATGGCGCCTAGCAAATTCAAGTCGATCTTTGATGTGTCTCTGGTTCAATTTCGGTTTCTTCTGCTTCACTTTTGATCTCAGTCCTCTTGCACGTAAGACCCTTCTCACCATATCAACACTTACAGTAACTTGGCATTCCTCACGTACATGCTGGGTAGCATATGTCGCAGTTTCAAATCCTCCTGATGTGACAACTCTAATGCATGCTCTCTTTTGAGCATCTGTTAATACTTGTGTTCTACCACCACTACTAGTAGAAATATCAGACAATCTCTTCCTTCTAAGTCTTGCAACATGACTTTGAGACACCTGCAACTCACTTGCTACATCCCTTGTGGATCTACCAGCTTGCAACTTCACCAAAATAGAGTTATCAAGGTCTGTATGAGGGCTTGTAGAAAGCTCCTTCAAGTACACCATGTTGAGTAATAAAAGTATACTAACAATGTCCATGGCGTATTGCAACATTGTAGTTTAACATGCCCAAGCCAATTTGAGCTCATACATCCTCAATGCATTTGTGGCATGCAAAACACATGTCTTGGCTCATGAGTACTCAATGGCATGCAAAACTGAGTCAAGAGACACAGTTTCCTTCGAATGTAATTTTCTTGTACATATGAATGTACGAAGAACTTTCTTTTGCATCAAATTGTAGCCCAGTGAAATTGCTATCTCGTACAATTTATGATTTGTGCAAATCTATTGTCAATTTTCCTACATTGGTAATTGAATTTCGAATTACCAAAACTTGACTCAGTTTTGCTTGACACTGTATATAAAGACTTGTCAAATTTCACATCCACAGAATCTTTATTGCACACAGAATTTTAATGGGATCTTCTCTCATGGTACAAGGCCAGGATGAGCATCACCAATGCATGATGACCACACCGCTCCATGATTGTGTCCATACCTCCCTTTTCCCAACTAACTCTTTGTAGTTTTGCCAAATGAACCTGAAACTTTACCCAGTATGTATTCTCAACTGCCACATCAGCCCTTGCATGACCTTGCATGACCTAGCAACTTACAGTTGGTCCAAAATTAGTTTTTCCATTTTTGCAACACTTCATTTGGACCCAATGCCATCATTGCTACAATACAAGATACCAATAAGGTATGTAGGTCAAAAGATCATTCAATGTACCATACGCATCTGTCTGGTCCGGACACCCCCAACCTTTTTTTAAAAACATTGGTTCGGACATTATGGGAATCACCTAGGTATTACATGAGTTTTGCCTATATATTACAAGGGTACGACTTTGGCATACATGGGTACAGTATCACCTTAGACAAAAAAAAAATATTTTCTAAATTTTTTGGACACCCTCCATTCTGAATTAATTATGTACAAACTCGACCAACGCGTAGGATAGTAAAGTTGGCCCTCTTTAAATGTTAATGGTTGGGGGTGGATAAAAGCATAACACATATTGAGTTTTAAGCCATTATTTTTAGCCAATTCTCATATAATATTTTCATCCATCATGACAATTTTCATCCAAATTAGTCATCCTTAATCCTAAAATGTGTTTTGCCCGGTCAGTCTTATTGCACTGCATTATGTTTTACTGCCCTTGCTTCTATCTACTACCTGGTAATTTCTCTAATTTTACCAACTTTAACATTCATAGAGGTGAGATTAACAAAAGAAGGAGCAAAAAATATTATAACACTTAACATACAACACTTGGTAGTGAAAAGTTTTAGAAAGCCAAAAAAATTCATAACATTTATTGAATTATAGCATATATAGAGGTAACTTTTAAAGAGGGTTGAGTGTAGAGTTTTCTATGTTTTAGCACATACCATTGATGAGTTTTGATTCTAACATGCAAAAAATATTACACTTGCTCAATTTGAAGAAAATGGTTACCTTTGTATGAAAACCATTCCTAACATGGAAACACATTTCACAAAATTGAAGGAAGTTACTAACCGTGCGTACATAAAGCCCAGGACAAGGCGTTCACATCCCAACCCACCTCCTACGGGCCAAGGTTTGCAAGCCGCCTCCCCAATATGATTGCCTCAATAAATTGTTGGGTTTTCACCTCAACATTTTGCAAGGGGCATTTTTTACCTCCAAAAATTGATCCTTTTATATTTTTGATAAACTTATCCATACACCACCACCACTAATCTCCACAATTTTTCAAAGACTCATTTTCTTCCAAGGTTTATTGCCTTTTTATGCATTATTTTGTATGCATGATTATGAGTGTTTTAGAATTGTACCATTATAGCAGATGCTCTTGTAGGTGGCCTCCTAGACTTGATGCCCTAGAAGGGCCAATTTCAGACGTGATGCTCCTAGACTTGGGTCAATTCTTGACTTCATCTTGTGATGACTACCAATTTTTCTGCAAATACATGTCCATTGGATCAGCTGAATCACCAATTAAGTATGGAGTGCACATCTTCACTCCAACATCCATAATTGGCTTATGCAAAATAGCTCAACCCTTCAAGTCTTTATGTAACCTAGAGACCTTAAATTTCCCTCAAATATAAGCGCCTCCGTGCGGACGTGCATACACATTCCCAAAGCAAATAAGCTTTTAGGGAATTTCAAGTAAAACAATAGAATGAAACTTCTTCCTATTGAAAAAGTCACTTTGTGCAAGTATATCTCTTCAATGTGGTTGTTTCAAGAAGAGAAATTTGTATGTTCCATCAAACGCACCACAAACATTTGGCAAATGAAGCTAGGGGTTGGAGAAGTCTTACACCTCATCTTGCCATTCATTATGCAACCACACAATAATTAATACTAAATGCACACATGTAACTTTTTCTAAGATTAACTAAAATTGACAAATAGTGTACGGTTTACGTTTAGTATTGGTCACATTTGGCCTTCTCTTGACATTTGACCCTTAACCCCTATATTCCTTTGACAATTTCATACCAAAAGCACTTAAAAACTACTTGTTTTATCCCCTAAATTTCCAAGAGTCCCCTCGGAGGACTCTAGAAGGTTTGGGCAGGTTCCGGTGGTGTCAATTTGTTATATTTTTCTTTGAATATTTTACTGAAGATGTACATTACCAAAAGCTTTGTGTGAGACCAACTTTTTTGTCAATCCAACATTTAATGAAAAAGTTATAGGGTTTTGAAGTTCAAATGGGGAGAGCGGGCACCTTGGGCAACTCCAAAAACTTTTGCTAGGACACTCTATCAAATGTGAGATTTTGAGTACTAGCAAATAATAATATTTCCTTTCATATTGTCAAAAAATCCTCTTGTCTTTAGTGAAGAAAAAGCATATAAATCCAAGTCAAACATTTTCAAACATTGTCACACATTGTCAAGCAAGGTACCAAAAAAACTTCTTCTTTTCCACATTAAACTTAGAGATCTTTTTATTTTTTTACTTTATATTTTTCCTGTAGCATTATGTGGTGTGAACCTTTTGATTGACCGTTTGGATTCTCATTCTAAAACATAATAAGTTCACAAAAAAATATAACATGAATTGACATTATTTGAACCCCCACTACTTGCACAATTTTTTTGAATATGCTACACCCCACCTCTACCTCTAAAAGTTGGTGTACAAGGAACTAGTATCATGCTTAACATAATGGAAATGAATTTAGACCTTGTATAGTGCAAATATTTGACAGCAAGTGAAGTCAAAGTTTGCTCATCCACTATACCCAGGGAAGAAAATGAACCTTTTTTCTACTTCAAACTCTATAATCTTACTATCTGTGGGGTCAAAGTTTATGAAATTCTATGAGTGTGTTATCTAGTAAGTCTTTATTGAGATTATACAATTAAAATTAGAAATAAAAGTTTACGTTTCTTCTTTACTCATTGAACTAAAACTAGCAGTTTTGAAGTGTTTTTGGTGCAAAATTGTCAAAGAAATTTAGGGGTTAATGCAATGACTATGGAAAAAATAGAAAACTTTTACTTCTAGTTTTAACCGTAGGATCTCAATAAAACTTATTGAGTAACTTACACAAACAATTTCATAAAGTTTGACCGCACGGATTGTAATATTATAGTGCTTGAAGTAGAGAAAAAGGTCCATTTTCTTCCTTGCGTTTAGTAGATCAGCAGACTTTGACTTCACTTGGTGTCAAATTTTTGCACTACACAAGGTCTAAATCCATTTCCATCATGCTAAGCATGATATTATATTAGTTCCTTGTACTCCAATTTTTAGAGGTAGAAAAAGGGTGTAGATGTTCAAAAAATTGTGCAAGTAGTGAAGGTTCAAAAATTATCAATTTGCGTTACATTTTTTTGTGAACTTAGTATGTTTTGGAATGAGAACCCAAATGGTCAATGAGAAGGTTTACACCACATAATGCTGCGGAAAAAATAAAAAAGTAAAAAATATGATGATCTTGAAGTTTTATGTGAAAAAGAAGAAGTTTTTTTGGTACCTTGCCCGACAGTGTGTGATGTTATGTGAAAATGTTTGACTTGGATTTATATGCTTTTTTTTCACAAAAAGAAAAGAGATTTTTTTTGACAATATGAAAGGACATATTATTATTTGCTAGAATTGGAAAGATCACATTCAATAGAGTGTCCTAGCAAAAGTTTTTGGAGATGCCCGACGTGCCCGCTCTCCCCATTTGAACTTCAAAACCCTATAACTTTTCCATAAAATGTCAAATTTAGGAAAAATTGGACTCACACAAAGATTTTAGTAATGTCCATCTACATTAAAAATTTCAAAAAATAATGTTAGAAATTGATGCACGAAGTACCTGCACGAACCTTCAAGAGTCCCCCAAGGGAACTTTTGGAAATTTAGAGGTTAACCTCTAAAAGCCTGTGACGATTTCACACCAAAACACTTCAAAATTGTTGATTCTAGTGCAATGAGTAAGGAAGGAAACAAAACCTTATATTTATCCTTTTGACCTTAGGATCTCCATAAAGACTTACTAAGTAACATACTCAAAAAAATTTCATACACTTTGATCGTACGGATTGACATATTTTTGTGTTTGAAGTCAAGAATATGGTTCATTTTCTTCCCTGCGATGAGTGGATAAGCAAACTTTGACTTCACTTGGTATTAAATTTTTTGCACTACACAAGGCCTTAATCTTTCACCATTGTGTTGAACATGATATTAGCTTTGTATACGACAATTTTTAGAGGTAGAGAAGGGGTGTAGCATATTCAAAACAAGTGTGCAAGGAGTGGAGGTTCAAAAATTGTCTATTCACGATTTATTTTTTTGAGAACTTAATATGTTCTAGAATGATAATCTAAACGGTCAATAACAAGATTTACACCACATATTGTTGCAGAAAAATAAAAAGTTAAAAATATGAAGATCTCTAGGTTTATGTAAAAAAGATGAAGTTTTTTCCCTACGTGCCTGAAATGTGTAAAAATGTGTAAAAATGTGTTTTTACAGTAAAGACAAGATTTTTTTTGACATTTTTGAAGAGCGTAATATTCTCTACATGCATGGAAAATCTCTATGTCAATAGACTCTTCTAGCAAAATTTGGAGCTGCCCGGAGTCCCCATTTCTAACTTTGAGTGGTACTTACTTTCAATCCATGAATCCAAAAAAAATAATAAAAATTTATCCAAGGATCTCTTATGAGGGAAAATCTTATACAAGAGTTAAAAAAAAAGTTTTTTTTTTTGAATTGTAGGAACCTTCCCAAAATCCAAACCATATGACCCACGTACACTTGAGCTCAAAGGGGTTAAACGACCCTTGGGGATCGTACACAAGGTCACATATTTTACTCTATAGAATACAAAAGGTATCAAATCTTAACAAGACATACACCATTGGATTGAAGATTCTTCAAGTAACATCTTTCATTGAGAGGTCATTTCAATATCAGAACCTTGTCATGTTCAAATGTGGCCACCATCTGAATGAGGGTTATTACTGCTCATGAAGCCCATGGAAAAGTGATGTGGATATTGTGGTAAGAGACAAGGTGGAAGATGCTGAATCCTACTTTGCAGAATCAACATCTAGTGTCAAGAGACTGGAGGAGTTACAGAATAGCTGCTTTGGATTCTTGCAGTTGGGGGAATCTTTTGCCACTGCATAATTTAACTTGGGTGTAGACGTCAAATTGCACCTGTGAGTGCAAATGTCTTGAAGTTAGAAGACCAGTCTACGGGCAGCTACTGAACTATCATGAACCTGAACAGGTCGCATGTGCAGAAACTTCTTTGAGTTTCAGTGTGTGCAGAGATGTGCTATTTCTTCAACCACTCTTTTCCATCTTGTCTAAGTCTTCGAGTTTGCTGAGCTGAATGGTACAGAGATCTAGATAGAATGCAACTAAAAATTCAAGCCTGGGCTTCTTCTGCTAATTGAGGAAGAATGGCTCTCCAAGAGAATGCTTGGTCAAGTAAGTGATTGTTTCATTCATACTAGTAAAACGGGGTTTTTCTTAGCAACACTCTAAATTCGACATTGCACCAAAAAGTGTAGAATATAATGTGTCAAAAACAGCTCCATTTGTACCGGTGTCAGGCCTTGGGGCTGCACTCAACCTGACCTTGCTCTCAAAAATCTCACAGAAACATGGTGGAATGATCATGCAGTTATCAGGTCTCATCAGAGCTACTTTTCAGAGGGCAATTATGTCTATCTGCAGCGCCTTTGTGATAATCTGGCTCACCTACAACGAGAAAAAGAGGAAAGTTTTTTTAAGCAAACATACTCCAAGAAATAGCTTTAGACATTAATTCGACTAAGAGCTATGGTCCCCTGGCATTACTCACTGGGCTCCATAGACCCCTTATCTGCAAGACTTTTTCCATTTGCAGTGTGTTGATTGCATGGAAAAGTCTCATTCTGGCAGTGTCTTGGGGCCATGCTCTCCCAGGACATACTGTGGATATGATGACTGTTTTACTGTTGATGCTTTCTGCAGTTTCAAGCTTGCCAAATTGAGTGAATGAGATTCAAAATGGGTTCAAATACTCATCACACTCAGGTCCAGAGGTGGTTTTGAAACTGCCAAAGTTATTTGAAACTGCCAAAGTTACTAGAGACTGCAACTTAAGTGAATAACTCCAAATTATGTGCTTTTGTGATTGCATAAGATTGCGCGTGTTTTGGGAGCTGGTGGCTTGTATGGTGTTCACATGTTCAATAATTGCTGGTAATCATGTGACCCTAGAACTTACAGAAGTTTCGAAGTAGATGTTCAATGTCCATCAGGCCTTTTGTTTTGGTTTCAGAGTTTTAGCCAGATTTGGCCAGAGTGGCGACACAAACTTTTTGACTACCGCAAGTTTGGCAACACAAGCTTCTCTTGAAACCGTACAGAACCAAATTTTCTCCGTAAATATCCATTTTGGAGAATTCATCTCTATAAACATGATTTGTACATCCTTTTTGGCGACAAGTTGGAGTCCCCATTGTTCATTAGTAGCAATATGGCAATATGCCAACAGCCATCAATGAAGTTTTGGCGATATAAAATCTTAAAACTTCCCAGTGTTTGTTGGAATATTCTATTTTTGGAAATGAAATTTTGCTATTTGGCCTCAGGTCGCCAAAAACAAAAGGCCCGATGTCCATGTATCAATGTCTTTGGAAAGGGGTGTATTTTAGAGTCCCTGCTTCATTTAATTTCTTTTTTTTATGCCTGGGCTCTGAATTCCACTGAGACTTGTAAGATGGAGGAGACATTATGAAATTTCTTCGTCCTTCTTCATATAATATTTCTTTTACCTTACAAGTCTCAGGTGTGTCACGAGATGTGGCGTTGAGTGCCTCTCCACATCATAGTGTTTTAGCATAGGCTAGTTTGTTACTAATCTACGGAGTAAGGGACGTACGGTGGCGCACCGCATTCACCCGTGAATGATTTTCATCTACTTAGGGTAGCATGTGTGCGTATAGCGCCGCACACATCCTTGACTTGACGTCTTTGTCAAGTCAAGCTTTGTGAGTGAGTGTGAGAGTGTTTAGTGATTACCTTTGCTTGTAAGTGATTGATTATCATTAGTAAAGGCTCTGCATTCTCTTACACTACTTGCACTCGTAGATTCTCTTTTGGTGGAGTGCGAGAAGCTTAATTATTCTTGTGGTTTACTAATTATTCACTCAACAAAGACCTCCCGCATTCCTCTATTTAGTTCTTGAATTTGAGCTTGGGTAAATTTAAGAGTTTTTTGGGTACTTAAGACAATGTTGTTGAGCGCGTATAAAGGACGAGAACGCAACAAAAAACTTGTGAATCCGACAAATTTTGAGAAAGTTATGACCGACAAAAGAATTGGAGGAGGAAGAGGAGTTGCTGAAGCTAATTTTTGCAGTATTGCATTCACATTGTAAGTAGTTCGAGACTTTTTCAAAACTAGTTTTTTGATTCCCCATTCACAATACATTGGGCAAACGGTTCGGGCTAATGCGTGAACCGGTTTTTATTAGTTGTGTTCACACTGGGAGGGGCTCAATTGCAAATAGGATGCGTTATTCCGTTGGGACCCTAACCGTGCCGGGAACCTTAACCGCTTAAGGACTAAAGTTCCCTCGGGGGACATTTTGAGTTTGGGTAAGGTACCACGTTCTCAATTCTAGGCATTATTTTCTGAGATTTTTTGATTGAATGAACAACTTTTGATTAGCTTTGCGTAGACACAAATTTTGTAGAATTTGGAGTTACGGTTCAAAAGTTACAATTTATTTTCACTTACATATACAAATAGTGCAGCAGTTTAGTGTGACAAATCACAAATAGTGTCACTAAACTTTAATAACTTCTAAATTCAATAGAAATTCGAGTTTTTTTCCATTTAAAAGAAAGAAAATGTCCTCTTGGAAAGGAAATTGAGATCTTTGCATCTACCATACAGATTTGTGAATTTCAAAAATTTGAGAAGGATATGATATATGCAAACTATAAAGTGTGTTATTGATTCTCAGCACATAGTTGCATTGCAGGATTTTTTAGGACATCTTCTACACCTCTTCTACTTCTAAAATTTGGCGCGCATGTGTCTAACATGATCCTTTTCATGTTAACATAATAAATTCACGGCATGTAGTGCAAAAAGATGCCATAGAAGTAGTCAAAGTTTGTTGAAGGTGTTTAGTATGACCTCAAAAAGAGATTATGTCTCACTTCAAAGGGAGATATCTTTCAATCCGTACGGTCAAGCTTACCAAAATTTTCACCACACATTCTCATACAACTCTATTACAAGATCCTACGATCAAATTTTCAGAAAATCTTTTGTATCATTTTGTGTTGAATGCGCTGAAAATGGTAGTTTTGGAGTGATTTTAACGGGAGAATGTTTTGATCCTTTAGGGGTTAAACCGCCCGTTTTGATGCCAAAATTGTAGGATTAAATTTTGCAAATGCTACCTTTTGCAAAAACCATTGTTTTCAATTTTGAGTGCAATTTTGGACTACTAGTGATAGTATTAGTTTGGGAAAGTAGATAAAATGAAGTTTTTAGAAATTTGAAAAACCCACATTTTTATGTGGCTATAAAAAAAGGATTAGTGTCTAAACTTTGGAGGTAGTTTGCATGGACAATTTGATTCGGATATGAGTGAAATTTGCGCCCTTAGTTGGAGATTTTGCCATTTAATCCAATTTTAGTATTGGATAGGCTTATTGACGTGTTAAACCACCCATTGTTTCGATTGCATTGGGAGAATTTGTATTTCTAAATACCACGGTCAATGTCCCACTACTTAGTTTTAGACGTTGGAAGGAACACTTTTGAGTGTTCTTCTTTGCATTGCAAGTATTGCAACTTGGGGCCGTTCACAGCAGGCGTGTGCTAGTGGCTTTGACCCTGTCTATTCTACTTTTATGTTCTTGGGGGAGAGGATCCGATTTTAATTTCGGGATTCTTGTGGGGTACCTCCTCCGCGTTGTGGGCTTGTTGCCGGTGTTTTTCGGTAGCCCCATTTTTTATTGTCCCCAGACTGTCATAGGATACAGTAGGAGTGCAATCGGGTTTATGGCCAACAAGACCTTTTTATGTAGAGGGTTGTGGTTTGACCTGTGCTAGCCGGAGGTGATGACCGGTGAACCACAAAGTTTGGTGGTTTTGCAGGTGCAGGTTGTCCGTTCATATCCTTACCCTTTAGATAGTATCCAGAGATAGATCTCATGTGGTTTTTGTTTATGGTGAGTATTTAGAGTCGGTATTATTACCCCCCTCACTAGATCACTCATAGAGTGCTTCCACCGCAGACTCTGGGCCAAGGTCGGATACCGACGAGGCTTTTGTACCTATTTCGGCGTTGGATACCGACCGTAGGCTTCGGGTCTAAGGTGTGGGCATGTTTGACAAGATAGAGGGCGATCATCGTCATGTCATGCACGATTGATTCTTGGGACGGGTTGGAGGCATCTCTCTACCTAATTGACAACTCCAATCCAGACTTGGATGAAGGAGAAGCGCTAACAGACGCCGTTTTTTAACAACTTCTATGTGTTCGAGCTCTTGCCCCACTATTCGGAGCCGGAGGCTCTCGAGACGTACAGGGGTTAACCACGCAACAAGAAGTAGATTTACGCTTCGTTGAAGAATATTGGCGCCAACGTGTGGGATTGGTGATTACGCTCAAAGAAAGTGCGGTTGCCAACTCTCGACTTCCATCGAGGAGCCCAAGGTGGAAGAGACGTTCCATCGTGAGGACTCAAGGGGCAAGGGTGTTGCCATTGTGGGCGAACAGACTCGCATGGGGCCACGTCACGTTTGGCCGTAGCTACACGTGCGACATTGGTGGCGGTTGATAATCCGCCAGTCTTTGATCCTCCAGCGCAGTTCATGGCGCATGAGGAGGTCGAGTACGGGGGATTTAGGCGTGATTAGATGCAGCACATGCAGGATTTTCGCTAGGAGATTTTTTCTAGGATACCCTACGTATTATGTATACCCGATTGGCGCGGTTGTCAACGAAGGTCGGTGATGTGTTCACGGAGCGCCAGCTAGTGAAGATCTTCATCTCGAACTTGAATAAGCGGATGGTAGAGTTGATTAGTCTGCACCTTCTTTTTTGGTATCATGGCAACGCCACTTTAGCGCAAGCGTTTGTCGAGGTGGAAGCGCTTGATAGAGCGCTGGGCGAGAGCAAGGCCACGGATTTGATCATATCACTGTTGAAAAGCCAAGAGGCTTGCTATAGCTACAAGTACCTTAACGTAGGCACAACCTAAAAAGGTTGTGCCTTGTTGTGCTTAGAGAGGCAGGTCATAGGAAAGAAGACCCAAATTGCACCAAGAAGAAGCGGGCAAGCACAATGAAGGCCAAACCCAAGACCGAGGCGGCTAAGCCTGAAGAGAAGGTTGGGGGCAAGAGGAACAAGCCTGTGAATGCTCTCACTGTGGAAAGTCAGGCCATAGTGATGAGAATTGTTTTGCTCTTTATCCGGGGAAGCGCCATATATCTTCAGCTGCTCGTTCGGATGTGGTGAAGACACTTCAAGCCAAACTAGCGATGCAAAAGAATGAGATGAGTGTGATGGCCTGTTTAGGCCAAGTGGGAGACACACGGCCTCCGGTGAGGGGTCAACGCTCATCTTCAGCCCTAGATCGTTCACTTATATGGCGCTTCAGGGGAGGTGGTGGTAGCAGTTGCGACTCGTCCTCTGACTATCGTACAGGCGGTGGCACCTTTTTCCACTATGTCCGGTAGTAGCGGTCGTACAGGCCACGCGGATTTGCTAGACCACATTTGTCAGTCCCAATTACGTCTTTCTTTTAGTATAATTGCAGATGCAACCACTTCTACTGCCATTCCCATTGCGACTGCGGTCCCACTAATTTCTTCTAGTGCTGAAGATGCCGCATACACCTTAGCGTATAAGGTGTTGTAGTTGCCGGTGTTAGTCGGTGTGGATTTTCTAACACTAATTTTTCAACCATCCAATGTATTCCACTTGGCACATAGTATGTTGGAGGGCAAGGTGCCCATGCCATCGTTCAAGGTCTTGTAGTCAGTGACCGCTCCACCCGCCGAGAAGATTTGGTGGCAATGCGGGCCTGATTGGCGATGGAGGCTATTTCTACGTTTGAGGCCACGCCACTTTCACTCCTACCTAGCTGTCCTCCGGGGATTAGTTAGTGATCTTAAGAGTGGCTTATTTGTCAGATATTGCGTCCCGATCACCACGGGATCAACGTATCGTGCATCCAGGGGTGGAAGGTTTGGTGAATGTCAATCAAGTTATGGTAGTTGGCCGTATGGACGGCAATTCCACTCGAGCTACCTCCCTATGTGTCATGTTGGACTCAGGTGCTCAACGAGTGATGATTGGCAAGCAGCTAGCCCAAGATTTGGATCTAGGTGCTTCGAACCTTGAGCCTTGCCCATTTACGATTGTTATATTGATTGGGGCACAAAAAAAACCATGGGCTACATCCGACCTCCGTTGTACTTCATGTTTGGCGTGGGATTTGGTCCATTGTTCTCCCACCGATCTCTCGTGTGCACAGTGACTGGTGCCACCAACTACGACATTTTGGTGGATCAGCAAGCAATTTATCCACTCGGTTTTTGGGTGGAAAACTAGACAGAGGAGGCCTAGATTAGATCTGGGTGGTCTGCTGGTGATGGCATAAAAGAACTATTTTTGGTTGTCTTTGCAGTTGACGTGATGACTTCCACGGCAAACGCTATGTTCGGATGCAGTGCTTTGGCATCTGATTTGCTATGTAGTTCTACGCTTTTGGAGGAGACATGCATTTATGTTGAGGATAGCGAAATCACGTGAGCATAGACGAGTGGAGATCAATGCACGTCATTACAAGGATCCACTTCCACCTTGAGGGATCCAATTGAAGCTTACACGTCGTAGTCGGGCGATTGCGGACGCTCCTGATGCTACACTGCTTTTTAAGGACTCTACCACTCTGTTGGTAGCTCGAATTATTCAATCGTGACCACCGAATGAGGGTATTACCCTTGTAGAGATATTTGTCGGTATTGGTACAATGCTCGCGGCTATGTTAGAGGCCGAGCTTCAGGTACGCCAGTACATCCACGTGGATAGTGGCTGAGCAGCCAACCTTGCCCCTCACCATCACATATATTATCTTTTGGCGTTGTTTCCGGAGCAGTTACCAACTTCTGCCATTTAGGGATATTTTGGCAAATTGCCACGTGATGTGACATTGATCAGTGAGGATGATCTCCGCCGTTTAGGTCACGTAGACTTGGTGATTGCCAAATGTCCTTGCGAAGGCCATTCACAAGCAGGCAGTGGACGCAACTTAGATGATCCACGGCCGGGTCTCTTTGTGGATTTGCTCAAGCTCATCTAGTGGTGGATTATCCACCAATCAACGCCACAAGGGTACATTTTTGAGAATGCACCTCCATTGGGAGATACATGGACAAAGGTGCGTGAGTGTCGAGTATACATCATTACCTTTTTGGTCCCCCCACGTTTGTAGATGCCACGGCCTTGGACTCTTATGCCCATTGGCCACGTTGGATTTGGACCAACATGGCATCATCGGCGATGCTCACCTCTTCACTTGCTCAAGTGCAACAGTCCATGCGCCGTGAGGTCGATGACATATTGGTCGACCACCGTATTTCCACGGAAATTACTAAAAATGATGAGCAACATTAGTGATATTGAACCGCGTTGGTTTCAATCGGGGGGCGTATCCCACGTTGATGTGCTACCCTAAGTCCTTTGCCTTTATGTTACGCTCTCTGGGCATGGTTTACAATTCTACTTCCCAAATTTACGAGGAGCCTTCTGCCGATGAGCGAGAGCGGGCAATGGGCTTTATTACAGGCACTACCGCCGCATTGGATCTCTCTGAGGGCCAACGTTGTTATTTGTTGGGTCAATCCATTGACCTCAACACTCTTGTATGGATTTATGGCCTCTATTTTGCCATTCAGCGCCGTTTGCGTGACCATCCACGTGTGTTAGAGACAGACTCAAATCGTCAAGGGCAGCGGAGTCACATTTCACACGGATCGAGGAAGCGGACCTATTTTTTGTTAAAAGAAACACACAGCTTAGGAGCGTGTCTTTGCAGCCTTTGTCGAGGACTTTGGTCGAGAGGATGATATGGATATCTTTTCCCGATTTTATCATCACGACACATGATTTTTTGAAATCCATTATCCTGTGAGTGAGGAGTTTGGAGGCACAAATGCCTTCTTTGCTACTAAGTAGCAATCATCGGCGGTGCCGGTACATGCTGAGTCTCCTACGGTGGAGAGGAGACTACGGAGTTTGATGATTTCCTTTAGATTTAGAACCACATCTTATCGGTGCCGAAGCACGGAAGGTGCAAGCGTGCATTTGTTTATATTGTAGCTGTTTTGTCTTCAGTCTTCGTGATTTGGAGAGGTATGAAGGCAAGCCCATTCACATTTAGTTGGAGGTCGACCACCAAATCTTCCGACAACCGCAAAAGCTAAGTCTTCTGAAGAAAGTTGGAGTTCAGACTCGATGTCAAAAATTGTTGGCCGCCAGTTGAATCATCTCACTAGTTGCAAATACTCTTGTGCCACGGTTATGCCATCAACGAAGGATATCTTTGGCAACTGGACGACGAAGCGGATGTGTGGAGATAATGGACCGGTCTGACCAAGTCTGACCAGTATCCCATGCCCACGCCAGAGGAGTTGTTTGATGCAGTGGGCCATGCTAGAGTATTTAGTACTCTAGATTTGCCGTCTAGTTACCACCAGTTACCATTGATGGTGGATGACCGGGTGAAGATGGAATTCTGGGGAGTTGATCAAGATGGTAGAGATCAATTCTATCATTGAAAGTTTCTCCCATTTGGCTTCATGAACGCACCCGTTTGGTTTCAAAGAGTGATGGAGCGGGTGTTGACCAATGTATTGTTTGTCTAATGCTACATTGATGATGTTATGATTTTTAGTAACAGCCCACAAGAGCATGTAAGGCATCTTTAGGCAATGTTCAAGAAGTCATGGCAGTGGGGATTGCGCTTGCACCATGACAAGTGCAAGTTCTTCCACGAGCGGTTGCCATTTTTGTGACATATGATTATTCCAGGGGGTTTTAGTGTACAACACACCAAGGGATATGCGTTGCAGAAGATTTTTGTTCCAACCAACGTGTCACAGCTTCGAACTTTTCTTGGTTTGGCAAATTACTATCGCCGATTTGTGAAGAACTTTAGTTTGATTGCTAAGCTGTTGACTATTCTCATGGAAAAGGATCAACCATGGATTTGAATACGGGAGAAGCAGTAGGCATTTGCTACTTTGAAGCTGAAGCTTGGTTCAAGGCCTCTCGTGCGGCGCCTAGATGCTATACGACCTATTCAGTTGCACACAGACTGGGATTGGGGGTAGTGTTGACTCAAAAGGATGATGAGGGAAGGGAGTACGTTGTAGCATTTGCTTCTAGGTGCAACAACAATGCAAAGTCCAACTATTTATCCTAAGAGGGGGAGGCTTTGGTCACGGTTTGGGTCATAGCCCATTTTAAGTACTATTTATATGGGCAGCGTTTTACGTTGGTGACCAACCATTAGCCTTTGAAATGGCTCAGGGAGTCTGACAACTTACTGGCAAGCTCGCCAAGTGGACTTTGTTGCTTTAGATGTATGACTTTGACGTTGTACATTGTGCGGTCACCACAAACTTTGATGCGGACGGTCTATCTTGCAATCCAAGTCCTTTGGAGGAAGATCCGACTAGAGCCAAGTGGCATGGAAACTGTGACAGGCAGTCAGTCCCGGGGTGGCATGCATGGGCTTACCTCACGTTGATGTCTCGCTCCGCATCGACGTTGCCTAATTTGGCAACAAATGAGGAACCGGATAGAAGCCAAGTTGTTAGCAATTTGTGAGAAGACGGTCCTGTCTTGCACAAGCTACAACATGGGACACTTCCCTCAGTTCTTTCTGCTATGGAGCGTGACACAGTTGGGCACCGAATAACAAGGTTCCGTTGGAAGAATGGCCTTCTATTTCAGGTATAGCCAGATGAGACTAGGCGCATAGTTCCAAGGCCAGATTAGAAGGTTGTTGGTACACGAAGACCTAAGACATTTTAGTGTGCGGCAGACTCATTCAATGTTGCGCAGCCAATAAGGGTGGACTGACATGTATCATTAGGTCGCCATGTATTTTTCTTGGTGTGAAGTATGTAATTGGGTTAGATCCAACTTCAACACCTTATCACCGCAGTTGCAGCCTTTGACCATTATGGAGCTAGGATACCGGTGGTCTTTGGACTTTGCTGGTCTACTTGTCGTGATTGCACGTGGAGCCAAGTATGGATTACTCCACGTGAAGCTGGGCTTACGAAAGTATGGATTACTTCGGATTGGCCACCGTGATTGGGATTTGATGATACTATGGATCGCCATGGGATATCGGTGTAGCGAGCAAGCTTCACTAGCTGTTTTTTGCCCGTATCAGTTGTTGTACAAACGGGAGCCAATTTTACCGAATTCTGTTCGGTAGAAGTTGGCTTTGGTTGTGGATTTGGATGATCCGGAGGTGTGAACCTATTGTCTACGAGATCGAGCGGGCTATGTCCATGGCTATGAAGAACTTGTTCATTGTTTAACAACGTGACACCTGTGGTACGCTTGTATCCGTAGGGGTGCCCAACGACCTCACCTACGACGTTTTTCCATGGGGGTTTATGTTTATCTGCAGTCTGAGGTGCTTACAACGTTGGACGTTAACGGAGGGCGCACTATTCTTTGCGTGAAGGATGTGTTGCCCAATGGCATCTTGTTGGTGGAAGGCAAGGATGGTCGGGAGTGTCAGAAGCACTCTAAGAATTGTGCTCCTTGTCATTTATCTATTGATGGCTCCGTTCATCCGGAGTTGGCCGTTGTGCCAGACGGTCTTCCGTGTTTTGTGTGTAGTAAGAAGAAGGGCGCGGCTACCATAATGCTTTGTGACCATTGCTCACGTAATTGGCATGTGGCTTGCTTGACGCTGCTTTTTTCTTCTCAACTGCCTAGGGATTGGACTTGCCCTCGTTGTCGGAGGTCTTCAAGCCACGTTTCACCCTATGAAACAACTTGAATTCCTTGTGGTTTTGTCAATGTGTGGTGCGCTGCTATGCAGTTGGAGTTCTTGGTTTCGATTCAAAGATAGACAATGTGGAGATTGACAAAGGGATTGACAACAAAGTTGCCAACGCAATTAAAGATGGGATTCACATTGCACCTACCCTACCCTCTCTTTGATACTTCTTCATATGTTTATTAATTCAGTGGCGGACGACATCTTTGATTTGATGCGTACAATTGTTGCAGCGACATCACCTTGGCGTTCAGTCTTGTTAGTGTTGGTTGGTCGTTGCTGGAAGGAGGTCTTTTAATCCGCTAGGAGGGGCACTTGAGGGTGTACTACGAATACTTGTTTTAGTGTATGTTTTTCGTTTATTTGATGTTGATTAAGACTCTTGATCTGTTGTAGTTATCGAATTTTCTTTACACGACAACTGTCACGGAACGTGGCTTTGAGTGCCTCTCAACATCGTAGTGTTTTAGTGTGAATTAGTTTGTTACTAATCTACGGGTTTAGGGACGTACAGCAGTGCACTACATTCATGCATGGATGTTTTTCATCCACTTATGGTTGTATGTGTGTGAATAGCGTCGCACAAGTCCTTGACTTGATACCTCTGTCTGTCTCCTACGGTGTCAATTTCCAACATTCCTCTTTGAAATTCTTAGGATAGAAAGGCATTACCAAGAACTTAGTGGATTTTTTTTTTTTTCAAAATTGGAAATCTGATGAAAAAGTTATAGGGTTTTGAATTTCAAATGGGGAGAGTGGGCGGGCACCTTGGGCACCTCCAAAAACTTTTTGCTTGGACAGTCTATTGAATGTGAGATTTTCAATACTTGCAAGTAATATTGTTTCCCTTCATATTGTCAAAAAGAAACTCTTTTATTTGGTGAAAAATAGCATACTAACCCAAGTCAAACATTTTCACACATTGTCACTCATTGTCGGGCAAGGTACCAAAATAACTTCTTCTTTTCCACATAAAACCTAGATATCTTTATATTTTTCACTTTTTATTTTTTCCACAACAATATGTGGTGTAAACCTTCTTGTTGACCATTTGGATTATCAATCTAAAACATATTGAGTTCACAAAAAATGAAAGTGTGAATTGGCAAATATTGAACCTCCACTCCTTGCACAGTTGTTTTGAATATGCTACACCTGTCCTCTACCTCTAAAAATTGGCGTATAAGGAACTAAAATCATGCTTAACAAGATGGTAATGGATTTAGACCTTATGTGGTGCAAAATTTGACACCAAGTATAGTCAAAGTCTGCTGATCCACTAAACGTAGGGAAGAAATTGAACCATTTGCTTGACTTTGAAGACTATAATCTTTCAATCCGTGCGGTCAGAGTTTATGAAATTTTATAAGTGTATCACTTAATAAGTCTTAATTGAAATCGTTTGGTCAGATACATAAATCAAAGTATTTTTTTTCCTTCTTTGTTCATTGCACTAGAATCCAACAATTTTGAAGTGTTTTTGGTGTAAAACTGTCAGGTTACCTTAGGGGTTAAAAGGAGAGAGTAGTGGTATTACACTAACCTCTATGTAAATCGCCACTAGAAAATACTTCGTCTGCTGGCAAAATCGTTGTTTCCAACTCAAAAGTGTTGCTTCTGACTCACATCAAATGTGGAAAAGAGTACTTTCTCTGATTTTTCTGAGGGCACTCGACTCACCCTCGTTGGAATGGCTCAAGATAATTGAATAAAAACCACATTTGCTACTACACTAAATTTTATGTTTAGTGTCATGCACAATAAATGACTTGTAGATGCTATTGTTTTTACTTTTGATGAAGATTTTTACTGAGAGCACAAAAATTTATATCATACGAAGAGGGGATCATTGTAGACACAGTTGCTAAAACATATAGCATTTACAAGTCATTTACTGTGCATGACACTAAACATAAAATTTAGTGTAGTGCCACCTTTCCACTGGTGAGCACGATCAAACAAAATTCTATGTTTCATTGGGCAGACGCACATGATGAGATTAACCTCACACTTGCACCAATGAAGTACAAACAACAAATTACAATTGGTACTTGGGACAACCTACATTCATCCTTCTTTCTTCACCTTGACCGATATTGGCCTGGCTCATGGCACACATATTCTGAGCAAGAGCGGGTTTAGCATACAAGCTGGGTTACATTGGCTCAGTGCAGTTTTAAACGCCGTTGGAAAGCTGTTGATAACACAGAATCCTTAGGCTATCATCGTACAGTAAACACATTCATTGTGTCAGACTTAGATCTAGATCTTACATTGTGTACTTAAAGACTTTGCCTTCCCTCCTCATAACATCTTTTCTATTGCACAATCTATCATGGTATCAGAGCGCAGGTTCTGGCTCTCACCTAGTGTGTAATTAGATCTAGATCTATAGTGCACATCTAGCATGGCGAACTCTGACGAGAGCAACATGGTTGCTGAAGTATCGTCTGAGCTAGGCACTAACGCCCCACCACGCACCACTCCTAGGAGAGACATAGAGATCACGATTCTAGAGACCAGTAAGTTAGATGGACAAGTGAACTATCAGGTGTGGTCCTATAGGCTAAAACGTTTGCTAGAGAGGAAAAATGTGTGGATCTACTGCACCGAGCCTAGATCTAGAAACACAATTGCAGCAGAAATAGAAGGGAGGAAGATCGCCTTGCTGGCGATTACAGACTCTGTCAAGGACTCCGTGATACCTGTTGTATGCAGATTTGAAGATCCGCATCTCCTGTAGAAGGCGCTCGAAGACCGCTATCAATTCAAGTCTGGATCTCGGAGGCTCATGCTGTTGCGGAAATTGGTGTCACTACGGAAGGAAGACAGCACAAGCATGGAACAATACATCACTGAGGTCAAGGACGTCATGGACTAGCTAAAGGGTATGGAAGTAGAAATCCCTGAAGATCTATAGACCTTGTTACTACTAAACTCTTTGTCATCCGAATACAAGTTATTCTGCAGGATACAGATAGGAAGAGAAACCTTACCATCTTTTCTGGAGATAGCGTCACGTTTGCTTGATGAAGAGATGCAGCTGAGGATGGACGTAGGTAAGGAAGAAGATGCACAAGCACTAGTATTCAGGAAACAATCGCGACATCAAGGAGGTCAAGCAACAAGTCGATATGGAGACAATCAAGAGATCACACAATCGGCACGCATCCAATGCCACCTTCACAAGCGAGGCGGAAATAGCCAGAAGTACAACAATAGGGCACGAGCACAAGGCGGCGGCACAGCGACACAAGGCGCGAGCAAGCGTATAAAAGGCGGCGGAGAAAACAGGGGCGGAGAATGCAGGCGCAGAGAGGCGCTCGACGGCAGACGACGTGGCTCCCCTCCTACCTCCAGAAACCCTAACGCGAGTCACACCTATGACCGCGGACCCAATAGGTCCTATGATCGCGGACGTAGTAGGCCCTATGACCGTGAACACAACCACGACTTGAGCAAAGAAGGGCAGGAGTGCCACTACTGTGGTGAGCCTGGACATCTTGCCCGAGACTGTATTAAGAAGGCTATCGACAGAGTAAAGACATTAGAGGGCAAGATCAAATATCAGCAACCTCGGCATAAAGCGCAAGCCAACAACATATCTAAAGGTAAAAATTCAAAACTCGACTCCGACTCATATCAAAGTGGCAGTGAGAGTGCGGGAAGCGTATTGGAAACATATTTATGTGAGCTCAATGAGAGTGAAGCAAACACCACTATGGGTCATGAGGGTTTGGCATGGGTGCTAGATTCAGGGGCCATACACCATGTAACTGGGAATTCAAACCTAGTGTAAGATTTCCAAGCATGTACTAGCAACACTTCTATGTTAGCCGCCGGTGGAGAGGCACATAGAATCGTAGGAAAGGGAAATGTAAGCATCACTTTCCCTCGTGGGAAATACAAGCAATTTAAGAACGTTCTTTATGTGCCTGGTATTCGTCGCAATTTACTATCGGTTGGACGTATTGCGGATGAGGGGTGCAATATCCAATTTAACCGCAAGGAGGTGTTAATCAAAGATGAACATACATAAGACATCATTGGTCATGGAACTAGGATGCACAAAGGCTTATATCAGTTAGACCTCCCACCAATTCATGAGGCCCATATTGTACAAGTTAGTGATCGGATGCGATCCAAAGTACTTCTCTGGCACCAAAGGCTAGGTCATATTAATTTCAAGACACTACACACCATGTCTCATCAAAGCATTGTGGAAGGTTTATCCAAGTTACCTTATGTGGACATAGTTTGTGAAACATGTCAACAAGGCAAACAAGCGCGTTTTCCTTTTTCCCCAAGTACTTCTCACACTACTGATATTCTTCAAGTTATTCATAGTGATGTTTGTGGTCCCATCAACAAACCATCATTCAATGGCGCCAAATATTTTGTTACTTTTATCGACGATTATAGTTGAAAACTATGGGTCTCACTTATCAAAACCAAGGACAAAGTTATCGACGAATTCAAAAAAATTAAAAATCGCATAGAAATCAGACAAGAAAGAAGATTATTGCACTCCGAACGGACAACGGCACCGAATATATGTCCTTAGCCTTCCAACAACTCCTCATTGATTTCGGCATTCACCATGAATGCACACAGTATTACACTCCTCAAAGCAATGGTGTTTCGGAGTGCAAAAACCGATCTATAGTCGAGATGGCTCGATGTCTTTGCTTTCAACACAACATTCCATCTTACTTATGGTCCGAGGCTATCAAGATCGCCACTTATATTATTAATCAAGTCCCTACTCGTGTTCTACCCAACACAACACCAGAAGAATTTTTTTCTGGTATGAAACCCAATTTATCCCAGCTTCGTGTATTCGGCACCCGATTTTTTGTCCACATTCCAAAAGAAAAAAGGTACAAAATGTCTCCCAAAGCTTCTAGTTGTATTCTTCTTGGTTTTGATGAATCCACTAAAGGATATAGATGTTATTGTCCATACACACATCGCATTATCATTTCCAAGGATATTAAGATCGATGAGGGAAACTCATGTCACCTTCCCCCGGACATTCGTTCCTTACCTGAAACTGGACAAGGTCATTTCAGACTTGTGATTCCTCATATGGCCCCTAGACAAGATACCATTCCCTCCATTGATAGTACTCACCCTCAAGGCGTGACACATTTATCCATGCCACCTCCATCTTCACTCCACATAACTACAACGGAGCCCGCACCTCACCACATCACACCATGGTACTCATCGACCGCGGATCAATCACCAAGTCACCCACCACCACCACCCCTTCGTCGCTCTAGTTGTATAAAACGACCTTCTGTGAGACTCGAAGGTTTCGTTGGCAATACAGAAAGTTCAAATCCCACCTACAAGGTAGCATTAGACGACCCCAATTGGGTCCAGGCAATGCACGAGGAAATTGATAGCTTGCAGGATATGAAGACATGGACACTCACAAAACTACCTCCTCGGCATCATGCCATCTCATCCAAATGGGTGTTCAAATTGAAACCCGTCCAAGGCAACATCCCTGAAAGATATAAAACGCGTCTAGTTGCCAGAGGTTTTCAACAACTAGAAGGTATAGAGCACTTAGTATGTGAATTACACCGATCGTTATATGGCCTCAAACAATCCGCAAGGAACTGGAATCGCGAGATTAATCGGTGGCTTTGCAAACACGGCCTTCAACCGACCCATGCTGACAACAACCTATATTTTCAACGCCGTGGACACCTATATATCCTCCTCATCCTATATGTTGATGATGTCTTTAGTACTGGCAATTTCACGATCAAAATCTCATGGCTTAGGGAAAGGTTCAATTCCCGATGGAAGATGACCTATCTCGGTCTCGTTTCCAAGTTTCTCGGTATTGAATATACATTATCTCCACAATGAATCAACATCCATCAAACCGAATACGCAGAATCCATACTCATCGAATATGGAATGCAAGACAGCAATCCGTCTCAAACGCCTTTACTTGCTGGATTTAGAACTTCTTCTCAAACCAAAACTCCCAATGTTGATCCTACCAGCTATAGATCCCTTATTGGTAAATTGTCTTTCCTAACCACTACATGTCTTGATCTCACTTTCGCTGTTAACTTGTTATCAAGGTACAATTCTTCTCCACAAATGGCACATCTTCAGGCGGCGAAACAAATCCTAAGATATGTACGGGGGACCACATCTCAGGGCCTTTTTTATTTGCGATCCGACACTTTATCCCTCCTTGGATTCAATGACGCTGATTGGGGGGGAGATTTAGACCAACGGAAGTCCACAGGAGCCTATATTTTCACGATCAACAACACCCCAGTTACTTGGAACAAGAAGAAGCAAACATGCATTGCATTGTCATCTACTGAATCCGAGTTTTGTTCTCTTGTCGAGGCTACAAAAGAGGCAAGATGGATTCAAATATTATTTCAAGAATTGGGACTTGATAGAAACAAACTCATTCAGCTCATGTGTGATAACCAAAGCGCAATTAAGATTTCCGAAAACCCACTATTCCATTCCAAAACCAAACACTTCCAGATCCATCTCAACTTTGTTCGGGACATGGTTGAAAGGAGCTTCGTCACCATTTTTTACACCCCTACTGATCGCCAACCGGCTGACATGCTTACAAAAGCTTTAGGCCGTCTTAAATTCACGTCATGCAAGCAACTCCTAAATTTCAGCCATACAAATATTATTGATCCTAAGAAAATGTCGTTTTTACGACAAACTATACGGATACCCTTCTCCGGATTCAGGGAGGGTGTTGATAATACATAATCCTTGGACTATCATCGTACAATAAACACATTCATTGCGTCAGACTTAGATCTAGATCTTACATTGTGTACTTAAGGACTTCGCCTTCCCTCCTCATAACATCTTCTCTATTGCACAATCTATCAAAAGTCGTTCCACATAATGGTCTTCATCTCACCGAGCCAGCATACGCAGGATCAAGAGGTGCATGTGTGTCTGCATAGACTAAGCACAGACACAAGATGGATCGATCTACAGACATTAGGAAAGTCAATTTGTGCAATTTGTGAAGAGAGAAACTCTCACATCAATATGTTCACGTGCGTCTGCCTAAGCACATAAACAAGATGGATTGATCTACAGAACTTCCCCAAGGTTGAACTTCCCTGGAACGTTTAAGGAGCCAAAAGGTGGCTTCTTGGATGACTTTGAATGCATGATAATAATAAATGAAGAATTACAGTTTTTCATCTAATTCCTTTTTTGGAGAGATCATTGAATGTGTAAGCATTAGATGATGAAATTTGTATCATATTCTTTCTAAAAAAATAAAACGTCCATGACATGGATCTCATGGAGTAAATTTGATAAACGTCTAACTTTTGCTCTATCTCTAAATTTGAGTCATTAAAATTATATATTCTGAATTTGAGCCCAACTAATGAAATGAAGCTTCTGAAGTCTGGTATCCACTCTAGTTTGAAATTCTAAAACAATTCATAATTTTGAATAAGTTATTGCAATTTGAACTCTAGGCCTCAAACCATGGTTGACTAATTTTTAAAAAAAATAGCTAAACATGGAAGTTTCATTTACACCACAAGTTTTGGCACTGAAGTGCACACCTTGAGTTAAATTTTCAGAATTTCCTAGCACACGCTAAATTTGACATGAATTTTCTTCACTTTTTCTTCAAAAAATCACAATACTTTCAAATTTTCACAAAAAAGGTTATGATTTTTGTGACATATGCAAGACATTGGATCTCATCTCTAATTTTTTTTAATAATCTACTTATATTTGATGAAAAATAGAGCACACGGTAGAATGGAAATTGAGATTGATGCCACGGTCATAGGATCCGATGTTCCAAGGTTAACCAAAATCACTTTTTGCAACATGTAAAGAGAGAAGCTCTCAAATCACTTTGACCTTTTAAGGACAAAGTAAACAACAAGGTTCTTGGAGAATCTACAAGTGTAATAGATCATGCAAAACATCATCTATAGAGTGATATCTTTCATCACAACTCTACCTCACGGAATTCACTCTAGTTTGCACATGCCTCAACGGATTAGACACCAAGAAGATGGGTTAGACCCAAGATAGCAAGCGCATCGCTACTCCAACAAGCCCGACTCATATAAGTGTACCGTAACACCCTCGAGATCCAGATTGAATGGAAAACTAACGACCATCTTAGGCGTGAGGCCAACGATCTAAAAGTTCTTGGGAATTCCATCTTGCATTCCCAACATTCCCAGGCCTCCCGCGATGGAATGTCCGCCATACAGACAATGAAATTGAAATTTCCTCGGGCCGTTACGTTGAGAGAAGCCCCTTTGCCGGGCCTCACGCGATGAGAGGTCCCTCCTAGTTGGGCTACCGCCCTCCTCGTCGGTTACCTCTCATGGGTGAGGCCCGGACTGGAGGGCCTCGCCCTATACAAACAGCCGTCGCCCACTGAAAATGTGTCTCAGCGATCAGAAAGTGGTCGCCTCGTCGTTAAAGGGCTGACCCCAAAATTGCAACCCTCCTGTGATGGTAATGACTATTCCGCAATGGGCGTCTGCAAGGTGCCACCCTCATACGAAACACTGGAGATCGAGACGGTGGATGTGGTCGAATCTTGGGATGATCCCACCAGCGCACCTGCATCGACATCACCGGATTCATTTGACGGCCATGGAGATAACGACGGCCTATTGACTGCCAAGAATCCGATCTCCGTGTAAAGGGCCTTGGGTTTGCATCCGGGTAAAGGCGGCAAGGACATGACCATGTCGTTCTCCGACGGCTGCAGTAACTGCGACACCAGGCGCATGGACGGTCGGTTCTCGGGGTTGGGATTGCAGCACAGAAGCCCCAAGTGCATCAGATTTCTTACCATCAGCTTCTTCCCTTCATTAGGGGACCCATCTGGAGCTGCACCAGCTTCGGAAGGGAGTGTAACTGCATCCTGCACATGATCATTCGTGATCAAAGCACTTGCGTTCTCTTGTATCTCCAACTCCTTAGATGAATTAGCATCTAAAGATGATGCTCCTGCCTTCAATCTAGAATCCGCTACTTGTAGAATATCGCCGGCCTCGTGTGCTCGCCATACTCTGTCCACCAACACACCTGCTTCGCCGCGCTCGATGGCGCTCATTTCCAAGGCGCGCTTCCCACACATCACTTCCAGCACCAGCACGCCAAAGCCGTAAACATCCGACTCCTTGGTGGCTTTCCATGTGCTGGGCATCTCCGGGGCAATGTACCCGAACGTGCCGGCCATCGCCGTGGTCTTCTCCATCTTCTGGTGATCAATCAGCCGGGCGAGCCCAAAATCTCCCAAATACGCATTCCAATCGCCGTCCAACAGGACATTGCTAGACTTGATGTCGCGATGCAACACGCACTTCTCGCATTCCTCATGCAGGTAAAAGAGCGCTGCGGCCACCCCGCTGAGAATCGAGCGCCGCAGATCCAACGTCAGCACGGTTTTCCCGCCCTCGTTCCATGATCCCCTTTTCCAAAACAGCCAATTGTCTAAACTACCGTTGCACATGAAGTCGTACACGAGCAGCAACTGCTCTTCCTCGTGGCACCATCCGCGGAGCCGCACCAGGTTCCGGTGACGGATGTGGCTCAGGCTGGCCACTTCCGCTTGGAAGCTCTCCTTCTCGTGCCGACCCTCCATCCTCATCCTCTTTACCGCAACCCGAGCACCTGAAGGTAGCCTCCCGCTGTAGACCGCTCCGAAACCGCCGCTTCCCAGGAACTCGCTCTTGTGGAAGTTCTTCGTTGCCTTGCCGAGCTCTTTGTACTTGAACATCCTAGGCACAAGGTCCTGATCCACGAGACTGCCTTGGTCATTGTATCTTCTCCTTAGTGAGATTCTTCTTCTAGACATGATCGCAATGAAGATACCAGCCGCAACCAAAACTGCTCCGATGGAGACCAACGCAGAAAGAATGGCAGTATACTTCCTAGACCAAGACGCAGGAGCCACCAAATCCGGTTCAACCGCATCTGGCAAGCCAGAGCTGTTGAAACTCCAGGATTGAATCGTGTGAATTTCAAACACACCTCCTGTCGCCGAAGAGAAGCCCACGTACATGTACTCGTCCATGAGATCAGACAAGGAGAGATTCGCCGCAATCAGTGGCTGTGGCGGCTTAGCAAGGCTGGTGTTACCGTACAGCGAGCCTCGGACGAAGGACACATGCAGCTGTTCCAGAGCACTGTCATAGTCAATCCATGCCGAGTAGTAGCTACCGTTGGCGAGGTACGTGCAGTTCGTGACGCTAGCCCCATCGTCGGGGCACAGGTTGTGGGACCACGAAGACCTCATGCTGTTGATGTTGACACCGACATGGCTGTCGCTGGAGTCGTTGTATCCGGGATTCAGGAACGTGTCAAACTCCACCGCGAAGAGGCGATTCGAAGGCAAGCCGTCGTTCTTCGATTCCAGAAGGCACAACGACCCGCCCGCGTTTTCTCCCGTTTCCGAGGTGCTGGCGTTGCTCCTGACAAACGTGAAGGCCATTCCGTCTCCATGGATGACTCCACCCGTGACGGCGTTTATGAAACTCGGGCCCGTGATACGAAAACTGAAGGCAGTGTTGAACGAGGCCACTGCTCCTGACGGCGAGTCCTTCATCCTCACCCTGTCCCTGTACAACAGCCTCCCACATTTGGATGTTGACGGTGAATCTGAATAGTCCGTCGTATTAATCGAGTTCATCGCGAACGAAGCGTTGCCCGCGTCGTGCTTGACATCGTCGATCATCAGGAAGCCCTCAGACGTGGTGAAGTGGCTGAAGCTGAAGCTGGTGTTTTGAGCTTCGACAAGGACAATTATGCGCAGGAAAATCTGGAGCAGACCAGCACTCGGTACCACATGAAAATTTTGCAGCTTAGCCATCATGAACTTAGATCATCAGAGTATGCTATGGACTAAGGCAACCTTGATGCGGATGTTGTTTGTAACTTCGGAAACAACTCCTGCTAATGTGAAATAACTTGAATTCTCTTCTTAGTCTAGACCATAAATTCACATTCTGAGCGTCGTATTTGGTGTTTTATTCCAAACAGAAGTAGTTAACCAGAAAATTATAATAAATTGGGTCACAAATGATAAATGACTTCAACCTCTGAAGGACGATAACTATGAAACGATAATAAAAAAATGTGAGTAAAACTTGGTGGCGTGAAATCATTAATTTAAGAAGTATGAGTTTTTTATTAGTCTTATTTCAATGATTGTCATGTATTTACTCAAGGCAGCCACAAAAAATGACTTACAACCCACTTGAGGTAAAGATCTTGATGAGGATAATGTTGAGCGTCTCAAATCTAACAATGAAGGACGTGTATAGAAAAAAATATATACGATTAAATGAAGTTGTTCAATTAGAATTTTAAAATTCAATTGAAGAGATATGATTTATTTTTTTTAATTAGAACCCACACATATGCACAGTACAATGCATTAAATATATAACCGCTTAGCCAAATACAATTTGAAGAATTTAAATATATGACAAATTTTCGAAGTAGAGTAACTTAAAGCACTGAACTTCATAATTCCACTTCTTAAATACACTTCTAATCATATGATATTTGTTGCATTTGATGTCATAAAGGAAATTTATAGTCATTTTTGAGGAATTTGATAATCCCTAAGTATAAAATGTGACTGTAACTAATGAGCTACTTGAAAAATTTACAGAAAAAATTTCAATGTTACAAATCAATATGTATATCTATTTTTCTCTTTTAGATCTCATTTCGATAACGTGTACGACATCGTATCATCTACAACATGACATGACTCGGTTCCGAGTTATTAATAAAAACAGATTGGATATTTTTAAAATGTGAAGCCTGGAATCACAATGACTTTTATTCCTGGCCGTACAACAAACTTGATTCCACCACTTTCACAATTATGATAGATAAAGTGTGGTTCTCCACTCATCAATTTTGACATTGTGACAAGATCTAGAGTTGCCTTCCTATGGAACCAGCTTCCTTGAACCGCCAAGGTACATGATTTTTAGAAAGGTTACAAGCACCTTTCTAATAAGAACCATCGCTGAAATACTCGGAAATTTCTTACCGTGTACAGTGGGGGCAACTTTGACGCCCTCCCATGGGTTGAAAATTTGTTATTTTACCATGAAATATTAGACACAAGTTCATTTCTATGTTGATTACATGCGTATCAAATTTCAAGGCCAGGCAATTGATACAAAAAAGATATTCAAGATTTACCAACAAGGGGTAGCTGTAAGTAAAGTTTCACAGCTGCCAACTTTGACACCCTCCCAAGGATTGAAGAATAATTTTTTGCCCATGAAATTTTTGGAGTAAAACCATATTTATGTTGATTACACATGTGAAAAAATCAAAGTCCAAAAGATCCACACAAAAAATAATATCTCAAATCTACCAACATGTGTAGGTGTGAGAAACAAAGGGGATAACTATTTCACTACTTCCAACTTTAACACCTTCCATAGGGCTGAGAATTTGTTATTTCAACATGAAATTTTTGTCACAAGATCATTTTTATGTTAGTAACATGTGTGAAAATTTCAAGGCCAAAAGATACATACAAAAATAGGTATGCAAACTATACTAACATGTGTAACTAGAATAAACAAATTAAGGAATTGGTGAAAATGTTGAAATATCTTTCACACCTCATGCGTTCTCATTAAACTTATCCATGTGAAACAATGCCTACATGTTAACGCTTCTAAAAAAAACATCTAAATGTAAAAGTATGGAGTTGTCTCATCAAAAAGAATCCACTTGCATGATACATGCATGACGAAGTTTCCCCCTCTAAATATTAGCTGAGCACTATTATGTGAAGGGAATGTTGTGTGTGATTTGTGATAATTGAATGTTGGAGTAATGGTAATTGAATGTTGGAGTAATGGTGAGAGCAGAGAGAAAAAGTGTATTACGTGTGAGGCATGAAGTGAGTGATGTGATGCACGAGTGTTAGGTACATGGATAAAGTCATGCTTGGACTAAGTGATGTGATGATGTGGTTATGCTTGGACTGATTATGTGGTTATGTTATTTGAATTGATTGTGCTTGAACTGAATATGCTTAAAGTGATTATATTTGGATTGATTGTGTTTGGATTGAGTGTGTTTGAAATTGTTAATGGAAATTTAAGATTTTACTAGCCATATACAAGAAAGTCCATGATGGCGATTTCAGATTAAATTTGTGCACGTATAATAGATATGAGTGAGGGAGTACCAGAGTTGAGTTCATATTGCAGCCATTATCGAAGTTCATATTAGAACACTTCAGAGGTTGGTGAAAAAGTTTAGAAACGAGGCGCAACCTTGCGGTGGAAGTCACACTTAGTGATAGAGATGTTCGTAGTATTTTGCATTACTCAAAAAATCATCGTCACGCGTCTGTATTAGGAATTACCAGTATATGTCGTACTCAGTTGTGTAAACGTACCATTCACAGGCTCTTACTTAGAAGTGGCATTTTCAGTTGAATTGCTGTCAAAATACCTTTTTTGACACCTAGTCTCATATCTCAAAGGCTCGCTTTTGCTCAGAAGTACCGTGGATGGAGCGCAGAAGATTGGAAGTGTATTGTTTAGACAGGTGAAACTACCTTTGAAATTGGGAAAAACTCTAGACAAATTCATGTTTCGAGCACTACATATGAGCGTTATTCATTAAGTTGCATAGTTCCTACTTTTAAAAGTGGACGGACATCCTTGATGATTTGGGGCGCATTTGTTGGAGGGCAAAGTCAGAACTTGTTTTCATGCCTAAAAATCGACGTTCTATATAGGATTTTGTGGAAGTGGTTTACAGAGGGGAATTATTTCATCTCATGGGTAAAGTTCTACATGTAGTGCTCGTGGAAGAGGGAGCATCCTTCCATTGTAGCTAAATATGTGAAGAATAGAGACAAATGCACATTCTTGAGAAACTCAATCGGCCTACAAATTCTCCCAATCTTAATCTAATTGAGAACCTCTAGAAGATTCTAAAAGATGTTGTGGAATGTGGCAAGGCATGTCCTAGAAACATAGATGCATTAAAAGTAGTTCTTGAAAGTGAGTGGAAGTTAGTCACTGATAAAAAGCTCTTCAATTATGTCAATATGCCCTCTAGGTTACAAGCACTGGTTGATGCTAATGGAGGACAAATAGGTTGGTAGATTTTGAATAATTCTTCTTGTACATATCTTTTGGCCTTGAAAATCTTCACACATGTTACCAACATAACAGTGATCTTGTGTCAAAAATTTCATGTTGAAATAACAAAGTCTTAGCCCTAAGGAGGGTGTCAAAGTTGGAAGTAGTGAAACGGTTATCCCCTTTGTTTCTCACAACTACACATGTTGGTAGATTCGAGATATTATTTTTTGTGTGGATCTTTTGGACTTTGATTTTTCCACTCGTGTAATCAACATAAATATGGTTTCACTCCAAAAATTTCATGGGCAAAAAATTATTCTTCAATCCTTGGGAGGGTGTCAAAGTTGGCAGCTGTGAAACTTTACTTACAACTACCCCTTGTTGGTAAATCTTGAATATCTTTTTTGTATCAATCTCCTGGCCTTGAAATTTAATGTACATGTTGTCAACATTGAAGCGTTCTTATGTCTAAATTTTCATGGTAAATTAACAATTTCTCAGCCCTTGGGAGGGCGTCAAAGTTTCCAAGAGTGTTGACAATATCCTTGAAATTGCAAAAACGCCAATTTGGGTATCACCCCATTGCATAGTACCCTCACACAAGTATACGTACTTTTTGCTTTTGTACGTTTCCACACTACACTGCTGCCAACTTTGGCATCGTCCTTAGGGCTAAACATTTGTCAATTTACCATGAAATTTTTGGCACAAGATCACTTCTATGTTGAAAACATGTGTGCCAAATTTCAAGGCCAGAAGATTTATACAAAAAAAGATATCCAAGATTTACCAACATGGGGTAGCTATAAGAATAGTTTCACAGCTCCCAACTTTGACACCCTTTCAAGGATTGAAAGAATTTTTTTTGCCCATGAAATTTTTAGCATGAGAAAACCTCTATGTTGATTATATTTATGAAAAAATTCAAGTCCAAAAGATCCACACAATTAAAACTACATCAAAAGCTAGCAACATGTGTAGTTATGAGAAACATTTCACTCCTAACCGACTTTGACATACTCCCAAGGATTGGATTTTTGGGTATTTTCCCATGAAATTTTTGACATGAGACTATCTCTACGTTGATCACATGCGTGCCAAATTTGAAGGCCAAATTATCTACATATCAAAAGATTTTTGAAATCTACCAACATGTATAGTTGTGAGAAACATTTCACTGTTGCCAACTTTGACACCCTCCTAAGGATTAAATTTTTTATTTTTTCCCATGATATTCTGGACATAAGACCATATCTATGTTGGTTATACATGTGCTCAATTTCAAGTCCAAAAGATCCACAAAAGAAAAGAAACAAATCTAAATCTACCAACATGTGTAATTGTGAGAAACAATCAACAAAACCATTTCACTATTGTCAACTTTGGCACCCTCCCTAGGTCGAAAAAATTGTTAATTGACCATGAAATTTTTGGCACAAGATCACCTTCATGTTGATTAGATGTGTGCCAAAATTCAAGGCCAGAAGATGAATACAATAAACCATCTTCAAAATCTACCAAAATATGTAGCTACGAGAAACAATTTTGAATATCCTTTTTCCTATTCATCATGTGGCCTTGGAATTGGGCACACTTATTATAAACATAGAGGTGGTCTCGTGCTAAAAATTCCATGGGACAAAAAAATTCTTTCAATCCTTGGGAGGGTGTCAAAGTTGGTTAGCTGTGAATGGCTCACAACTACACATCTTGGTAGATTTTGAATATCTTGTTCTGTATTCATCATCTGGCCTTGAAATCTAGCACACATGTTGTCAACATAAAGATGATCTTGTGCCAATAATGTCATGGTAAATTGACAATTTTTCAGCCCTCAGGAGGGTGCCAAAGTTGGCAGCAGTGTAGTGTGGAAACGTACAAAATCAAAAAAGTACGTATACTTGTGTGAGGGTACTGTACATTGCAGACCTTGCTTGCCATCAACAAATCTTTTAATGGAGAACATGGAGGACAACATGAGCCTCTGGTCAATGGTTGTTTAGATTATGATCTTCGCTAAAAGTGAGTCTCCACACCACAACCAATCTCGCTAAAAGTGAGTCTCCGCACCACAACCAATCTCGCTAAAAGTGAGTCTCCACACCACAACCAATCTTGCTCTTCATAGAGATGATCCGTGCGAAGTAGAAGTGGCAGTTATGCATTGGATTAACCTCAAGACATCATTAAACAGCAAGTACAGTTGAACCTCTTTAGATGACACTCATCCGGAGCGGAAAAAAATGTAACACTTATCAAGAGTGTCACTTATCAAAACTATCATTTATAAAAGTTAAAAAAAAACTTATAACACTTATTGAATATATCATTTACTAAAATTTCCAAAAACAAATCATTACACTTATCAAATAAAACATTTATAATTTTTTTTAAAATAATCTATAACACTTATAAAAAATACCAATCATAAGCTTGAAAGATAATATTGTCACATTTTCAAAAAACATTTATAACACATCAAAAAATAAATCTATGACACATATTGAAGGTCACAATTGGAAGACTTTAAACAAAACTTTATGGAAATAAGGGATGAAAGTACAAATAAACTAAAAATGATATATCAAATAAGCCGACTCAAAAAAAGAATCTATCTTGGTCTAGAAAGATTCTTTGACACGCCACATATAAAATTTTATGTGAAGCGAGCGAATGTTCTTCACATCTGAGAAAACATTTTCCTGTCGTTGCTCTAAAAATGTCTGCAAGGTCTCAAGAGCACAATGTACAACATTTAGTCCAACCTATTGTACTACATCTTCACTATTCACCATATCCTCATTTAAATCACATTGTTGATAATCACAGGGTAGTAAATCTATAATATCCTCATTAGTAGGTTCACAAGGATTGTTCAAATCAAATTCAAACTTGAAATTGATAAACTCCTGACCATCCATGACTTCATCATTTGTAGTCTCAAATGACAACAATATCGTTTGTTCTAATAAAGCTGCAACTTCAATAACTTCATTCAGACGTCTCGTTTCTTCTCTCTTGCTCTGAATAAGTCCGGAGAGAACACCTGTGTAAATCCAACAGTTTTAAATTGTTTGAGGTATAACCTCAACACGCCATGCTCTCTCAGCCATAACCGCTGCTTGATAAATATCAATGCTAAAAGTTCTTTCAACCATAATATAGCCTATTTGATGTTGTATCACTAACTTCCGGTATTGAGCCTTGAAAGATGCAATAATACCTGCATCCATAAGTTTAAAACGACTAGTGGTATTCGGTGGCAAGTATACTAACTTTGTTATCCTCAACCGTGAAGCCACATTTGGCACTTGATGACTAGAAAAGTTATCAACAAGTAGAGTTACTTTCTCTTTCCCTCCCAAAACCATCATTCTCTCAAAATCAAATATAAACCGCTCAAAAATATTAGTAGTCATCCATGCTTTCTTGTTAGCGACCCTGTCATAAACTAGTGGTTCGTAATTCTCAAAGTTAACCAAAATTAACCTTAAGCGAGCCCACCTAACGAGATTGTTTCCAGGGATTTTTATCGTGCATCAAATTCTTTAAATCTTAACAACATTTTGCACTAAATACCTCAGCACATCCCGGAGGATGGCTTTCCCGGTACTTTAGTAACCGGTGACAAGTAACCACAAGTGTTTTAGTTAAACTTTGTTGAGCGTCAGAGTAGTTTTCCAGTAAGTTTTTACAGTGCCCGGAAAGTCACTGCCCTCTATTTTTGCAATCCAAAGGCCATAATATCCACAATCTAATCCTACACCTTGAAAGAGTTGAAAAGGTCGCAGCCAGTTTACCGGTCTTCACAATTTACCGGAAACTTGTTCCGGTAAACCGGTCACGCAAGCCCGGGTTCCAACTACAACCACACCCAATGAATCAAATAAAGAATATATAAGGTTCACAACAAGTTAGAGCTAAGCAAATCATATGAGTAAGACAACCTTCCACGGGGATTGTCGGAACTTGTCCACTATAAGGATAGAAACCCCGGAATTCTCCGGACTCAGGCTTAGCCAAGATCTCTCCCAATCTACGAAGAGGGGCGATATCACCCCTCCTCTCCACCAATCCAAACACTTCCTACTTAAGGGAGGCAATCATGAATAACCGTGGCAGATTGGATCCCATCCGGTAAAGTAACTCTTTCGTTCCTACCGGTGAAGGGTCTGGAGTATAGATCCCGGATCTTACTCCACCTATCTAACCTAGATATCCTATATCCTCGGGAAGTCTCTACTCACACTCAATCACATAACATACAACAAGTCACAACCTTGCACACCTAGAAAAGACACACTAGGAAGACTCAACTTTCTTCCAACCTACTCACACAAGCTCAACAAAGATTCTAGACACAAGCAATAAAGGCAAGACACGAGCAAATCAACAAAGAGAAGACTACTTAACACAAAAGCCCAAGACTCCTTAAGTACAGAAAGGCTACTAGCTACCCTCCAAAACTAGATTTCCAAAAGGTGGAAATGGCATCTAGAGCGTGCACTAAAGTCAATAGCTACCCTCCAAAACTAGATCCACAAAAAGACAAAATGGCATCTAGATCCTAAAATCAAGGGTAGCCTAGTCACCGGCGGATTACCGATAAACTGGAAGACTCCTGGTCCGAGACCGGTGAACCTTTTCCTTAACAAAAGTATGTAGCCGGAGAAACCACTCAAGTAGTAGAGATCAGGTGCGCAATGGGGCCCCATCGATATCACTACTCTCACCCTAGTGTTTATATCTAACAACTTTAACAACATCCCATCAACCGGCGGGATAAATCAACAATAACATATAACAAAAGGCTCAACCGGAAGACCCATCCGGAAGAGTGGAATTATCTGTCGATAGATCTCGGGAAGGATTGACCGGAAGATTGAGTTCAAAAACTCAACCATCTTCCTCAAAGTATTCTTCTTTCACAATCCCTTCCCACTTGTTCGGGTCAATCTTCGAAAGCGTTCGTATTATCGGTGGAGTCATGTTGTCCGGGATGGATGTACTCCTGGATGGATGTACTCCTGGATGTGCCTTGTATTTACAACAATCACCTATCACAAATTATCGCAACCTCCGGTCCGGCCCGGAAAACTTAACTATACCGGTCAACCGGTGTATTACTCCAGAACACTTTGCTAGAATATGTGGATGTAGGTGTCTCACATATCTAACGACACACTAACGACAAAAGGTCACATAAAATCATTACAAAGATAAAACTTGGGAGACAAATACTTAGGAAGAGATTTTCCTGGTTGATTGGGAAGACCAAAAAAATGATAGAAAATTTGGGCAAGAAATAAAGAGGATAGGAGGATGGAAAAAACTTAAGGAAAGACTTGCCACTAGGCTAAGACAATAGAAAATAATTAATATGACACCAACGTAGACTCACATGTATAAGAAGTCACAATATAGTCTAGATAGAGTCTACTGGGGTATTTTTTCTCAAGACCGGGGAGGATGTTACCGGAGCTCATCCTGGTAGAAAAAGAGAGAAAAAGACTTACAAACAAAGAAATTTGCACAAACAAAAGAAACCCAACATGGGCAAGAATCTCATTTGTTTTCCAACTCCTTGTTGCATCCACAACCTCCTTATTTTTATCTCTTTGATCTTCTCGCCTTGGCCACGAACCTCCTTCACCTCCAAATCCTAGGAATCTCCACCACCACCAAATCCTAGGTTGCGCGCACCTCTTCCTCCAAACCCTAGTTGCACCACCTCCTCTTCAAAACCCTAGATTCTTCTTCTCCTTGAAAACCACCTCTTTTTCTTCTTCCTTGCACTAAATCTTGTTGCACCTCCTCCTCTATTTCTTCAAAATCCCAACTCCAAAAACGACCCAAATAGAGAGACAGGGAGATACTATGAGAGAGAGAACTGGAGAGGGAGATAGAGGGGAAAATTTGAAGGGGGGGGGAATTTAGAGAAGGAGGGAGAGAGGAGAGTTGTTGGAGAAGAAAGAAGTCTAGAGGGGGGTCAAATTCGGGGGAGGTCGACTGTTGAGAGGGGTTGGCTGCTGCTGCCCGGGTGATATACGGATACCCGGGTATCAGTCCATACCCGGGTTGATACCTAGATATGTGTTTTTCTTTTATTTTTTTTCGTTTATTCTTTTATTTTCTTTTCTTTCCCTCATATAAAATTTAGTGCCCATAAATGGGAACTTAAACCTCTACAACAACAATTCTAAAAATATAACAACTATCTAAACTTAATTAATTAATTTAGGTCAAGTGGTGAATTTAGAATTACATCCTAGAATCTCTTCCGGGACTCTTTGAAATTGTTTTCCGGGACTAAACTAGTGATTTTGAGACCCAATTTTATCACCACTATAAATCTAATTAAATACTTAAGCATTTTCCTATTTTCACTATCCGCTATCTAATCTAATTCTACACAACACTAACTACTTTTCTAGTTAGTTATAACTAAAAATTCTACTTTAACTAATTTTTTGGTAGGGGCAATCAAGTGGGAGTTTCACACTCCCACAGACCCACATAATGCCTAAATTCTACGGAATCTCAATGTGCCTAAAAGTAAAAGCTCGAGGCTTGTGGTATTGACTTATAGCTAATGGAGGAAGCCAAATACTACCATCAGCATTTGCAGTCAAGGCTACTGTGATACGCTCCTTCTGTTTCTTCTTCCATGACACTCGCTTCCTAGCTAAGGTACGGTTGTGCTCCAATCTAAAAAATGGCCGATCTCATCCATGTTGAAAACATCACTAATGTCATACTCAACTACAATGGTCTTACTGTTATCCATCCACACCAAAACTGTTGTTGAAGTATCTCCTAATGCATCTTCTTCGTGCCAAACATAACCCTTGATGCTAAATCTTCTCTTAAATTATTCTATACATCCTCTCAAAAATTGAAGTTCCTTCTCACTGATATCTCTTGGTATCAACTCATATAGCCTCTTTGTTGTAGCTACCACAAGATCATCAGATAAGAAAACACCCTTCTCCACTATTCTAGTGAACCAATCAAAAGTTGTTGCTTCCAATTCTGGACATTGTGCCTTCTCCATACATTTGGAAGCACCCAAAGTACCCACACCCGCGGTGATAGTTGATGCCTTCCGTTTCAATAACCTCCCAATAGTCAATGCAGATGCAGAATTGTTGAACTTGTCATTTGCCCACTCAACCAATGCCTTGTGTGAAATCTTGCGACCTCCACCCAAGACCTCCTCATGATAAGAAATGGTTTCCTCTTGCTCCTACAATGTCAATTCACGGCCCTTGACCGTGGCAACCTTTGGCCGAGGCGCAAGAGACAAAACCGGTAAACTCATCCTTAATACTTAATTATCCTACTTGCACCACTCTACAATAATAAATTTTGCTCATAAAAAAACAACTCTTTTATATTTCTTAATAAAACTCTCTCTTAGTCACACCCCAAGCCCTCTCCCTCTCCCCTAGACCTCTCTCTTTTAAAGTTAAAAAAATAATCCCATTGTCCCAACCCTCTCCTTGGCCTTCACTGCATCGATCCTCTCTCCTCCACCCCCTAAAACCGCCCCTCTAAACCCCCCCTTAACCGCTCCCTATCCTCCCTAAATCCACACCTTAAACCCTAACGCTCCTTGACCCTCCCTCCCAAACCCAATTGTATGTCCTCCCTCACACATTGTCCGCCCTCCCTCCCAACTCTTCACCGCCCTCTCTCCCGACTCTTCACCGCCCTCCCTCAAACTATCATAGCACCATCCTTCCCTCTCTCACTAATACTTACAAGTTCTTCCCCTCATTAACCCTCTTTTCCAACAAGTATAGTGTAGGGAGTTATTAAGTAATCATGTTTAATTGTAACAAACAACATCTTAGGTGCAAAACATATGGGATAATTACATGAAGTAGCACCAAATTTTTGGCTCTAAAATCAATTTATATTACAGTGTTCTAAGAAAATATCACTTATGGAGTTGCATTTAAAAAACAAGGGAGCGGAGAATGTAATAACACTTAACATATAACACTTAGTAGTGTTAATTTTTCGGGAGCAAAAATGTTAATTTTTTGGCATATGGGTTATTTTCATGGAGATATTTTAATCTTAATTTTTGGACACATAAAGAAAAAAATTTATTGCTTCAAACATCAAAAGTTGGACTTTGGGGCATTTGGACAAGGTAATGTAGAGTTGAACAGTACAATTTTTGGAGGCTAGTAGCAATGAAGGAAAGTTATTGGAAACCCTCATTGTTTTTACATAAAAAATTATGCATAGAGACCAAGGATGTCATGTTATTAAAAAAATCCTCTTAATAGAGAAGGAGTGATCATATAATTTTCCATTTGGATTTTAGATCCAACTAGAATATGCTTAAATTAAAAAATGAAATTGCTATGCTAATGACTGGCCTTGTTCTATACCCTTAGTCATTTTCCTTATCCTAAACTCCTCAATTACTTGAGATTTTTGGAGTGCAATGACCTAACGTAAGTTTAAACATGGCTCCATAAAATTTATGCAGCTGGTGATGAAAAAATATGCTATTATTTTGAATTTAAGTATGTTGACCATGCCGGGACATGGAAGAAAAGAACTACATTGCAAACTCCAAATGCATGTATTTTTTTATCCGCATCTATTTTTCCTACTACAACCAGACACTCAAAAGATTTTGTAAACTTCGACCAAACCAAATGTATGATACATGCATTTGAAGAGTGTAGTATGGTTTTTTCTTTTGTGCACAGATGGAGTCAACATACTTTGACTCTAGATGATGACATATTTTTCCACTACACATTGTATAAATCTTATTAATCTATGTTCTACCTTGTGTTAAATCATTGCGAACAAAAAATCACAAGTAATGGAAGTGTTTTGCATATGAAAAATAGACTTGCAATGACTAGGGGTATAGAAAGTAGCCATCAATATAGGTAAGTAATTTTAATATACTATTTAGTTACAATTTTGATTTTTGGATCTAAAATTGAAACGGTGGATATAATTATTTTGTCTTCTTCTATTAAGAGAAAAAAATTCAGAGAAAGGAAAAAGTAAAAACAATCAGGATTGCCAAGAACTCTCTTTCATTACCAATTTGGTGGATCAATACTTCACCTCTGTTTGATCCACAACCTAAGTCAAGTTCTCAAGAGAGTTCTTGGCAATCTTGATTGTTTTAACGTGGTTTTAACCCCTGAATTACTTTGACAATTTCACATAAAAAAAAGACTTCAAAATTGCTTCTTTCACTACAACAAGTAAGGAAGAAAAAAAACTTACATGTCTATTTTTAACTATATGATCTCAATTAAGGCTTATGAAGTGATATACTCACATTTTTTCATAAACTTTGACCGCACGGATTGAAAGATTATAACGTTTGAAGTAGTGAAAACGATTTATTTTTTTCCCTACGTTTGATGGATCAACTAACTTTGACTTCACTTGGTGTCCAATTTTTGCACTACACAACGTCTAAAGCAATTACCATCATCTTAAGCATAATATTAGTTCCTTGTACACCAACTTTTAGATGTGAAGAAAGGGTGAAGCATATTCAAAAAAATTGTGCAAAGAGTGGAGGTTCCAAAATTGTCAATTCACGTTATAGTTTTTTGTGAACTTAGAATGAAAATCTCAATGGTTAATAACAAGGTTTACACCACATCTTGAAGTAGAAAAAATAAAAAGTAAAAATTATGAAGATCTCTAAGTTTTGTGTGGAAAAGAAGAAGATTTTTTGGTACCTTGCCCAACAATGTGTGAGAATGTGTGAAAATGTTTGACTTGGGTTAATGTATTATTTTTCACTGAAGACAAGAGTTTTTTTTTTAAATTGGAAAGGAAATCATATTATTTTGCTAGAATTGAAAATCTCATATCCAATAGAGTGTCCTAGCAAAAGATTTTGGAGTTGCCCGACGTGCCCGCTTTCCCCATTTGAACTTCAAAACCCCATAACTTTTTCATTAAATGTCAAATTTAGGAAAAAATTGGACTCAAACAAAGCTTTTAGTAATGTCCATCTACAATAAAAATTTCAAAAAATAATATTATAAATTGGCATAATAGGAACCTGCCAAAACCTTCAAGTGTTCCCTGAGAAGACTCTTGGTAATTTAGGGGTTAGAGTACAAACAATGAGGATTGCCAAAAACTCTTCTTCAATGCTACCCGCCTCAAAATTGTGCACTATTCAGATCTATAGTAGTACCATTCAAGTTCTACGGTATGTACTATTCATCTCTATATTTCCTTGCCTATCTTGCTCGTTCTTCTTGTTTAACCCCTAATGGCTCAATTGTACCTATGGGGTACAAATTGTTCACTTTGACTGCAATTATCTTTCAATCCGTACAATCAAAATTCACAAAATTTTGACCACATTGTCTCATATAAATTAGAAGAAGATCCTACGGTAACATTCTCAAAAATTTCAGCTTGACAACTTTTAAATCAACGGAGTAGAAACTCATCTAAGATGCCTTGGGCTTTTAGGGGTTAAAATTCAAAATCTTGTAACTTTTCCAATGAATGTCAAATTTAGAAGAAAAAAAACTTGTACTCCTATAGAGATTTTAGTAATGCACATCTATGATAAAAGTTTCAAAAACGAAAAGTTATAAATTGACACGATAAAAACCTGACCGAACTTTCAAAAAGCCCATTTTGGGATATATCGTCATGTGGGGATTGAGATACTATGGGTGAAATTAATTAGAAGATGTTTGAATGAATTTCATAGCATCTCATCTTATAGGGGTTGTTTTGGAGTCATTTTGGAGAAACATAGTAGCAAGTCTTTAGGGCTTAAAATCATTGCCAAATCTACATCTTTCTTTACACTTTCCTTTAGAACTACCCACTTCAAGACATTGTACTATTCAACTCTATAGTACCCTATCCAACTACCCCAAAGTCTAGCTTTTGATGTTTAAAGCACCATAACTTTTCTCCAATGAATTCAAACAAGAAAACAAAGGATTCCCGCAAAACTTATTAAATGCCAACTCTCAATAACTAAAAATTTAATCAATTCTCAAAATTCAAATCTTAGAAATTTTCCTATCTCTCAAAAGTCCCCCAAAGGACAAAATATCCTAAAGAGGTAAAAGAGAACCTCTTAAACATACGACATGTCCAAATTTCAGGAGGAAGCCAAAAACACACATACACACACAATAACAAAAGAAAAGTACAAATAATACAAAAAGATCAAAATCAAAATCAAAATTTCCACATCCTACTAGAAAAAAAGAGACACGGGCATCAGTGCAGGGTGCCTGAATCAATGACATCACAGATTAGTGAAGAGTGACAACATCAAGTGCTGGGAAATATCATACAACCAGACTACAGGAGACTCTACAATGACACTGTAGAGAAAGCAAACCCCTGCTCTGGAGTCTGCAAATGAAGAGGATACTTCTCCTCCGCATTCCCCAGTAACCGACCAGCAAAGCCACAGGAGCGCATCAAAATCTACAGCATCGCCACCGAGGTGCACATCGACTCCGCTCATAAACTTTGGAAAGCACCTACCATAAAACGTTTCTCTTTACATGCCGAATGTGAGCGAGAAATTAATCGGTTTCTCGTATTCGAAACCCTAGGTTGTTGGTTGCAATATAGCTCTACAAAATTAGGAGTGTCCAAGTTCTGCGATCAGAGCCTTCGGACGCTGTTCTGTGTTCCTCGGTGACCATTAATTACACCGGCTGGCGTGCAGACAGCCTCTTGGATGTAGACAACGTCATGGCTGTGTCTGCAAGCTGCTACTTCTCCGCCTCGTCGTTCACATCAATTCTCCCGTTCTTGCTCCCGTGGCCGAGCTTGGACAAGCTCTTGCCAAACTTGCGCCAGTAGAGTCCGGTCTGGTACGCCGGTTGGCTGTGTGGCGCGGCGGACACGCTCTCCGAGACGGCCTCCAGGTACGACGCCGCCTCCATCTCTATCTGCGCGATTCGCACCGCGCCGAGCAGCTTCTCTGGGAGCTCCTCCTCGGTCTGGCTCTCGATGAGAAACGCCATGTCCACGGACACCGTGGTGACATATCCCAGCGCCAAATGCAAGATTGCATTCGCCACCGTTGATGAGGCGATGTCGACGTCAATCTCCAGGTAGTTTCCGCCCTTGATGTACCGGCACGTGAGCGCCTTCCCAAGCAAGCATGCGGCGTGGTTCCCAGCCGCGGCCTTCACGATCCACGGCCCCTTGACGATCCGGTTAATGAGCTTGAACCGGCTGTTCCGAAACGCGTCGTCCTCGTGGATGAAGCGGTACAGCAGCGAGCCCTCGGGAATCCGTTCCTCCGTCACGAAGTAGAACACCGCGCTGTGGTGCTCTTTTCCCGGCACCTGCAAGTTGATCGCCACGATGAACGCGCTCTTGCGCGCTTCCGCGCTCGCCTTCTCCTCCCACGCCTTCATCACGCGATTCTCCGGATGCGCCAGCACGTGGTCCAGGCGCGCGTTCGACCGCAGCCAGTCCACTCCCAGCGCCTCCAGCGCCGTCCCCTCGCACGGCACCTTCACCTTCCGCTGGAAATACCCCGCGCCCCGCGCCATGAACAACCCCGGCGGCGGCGTCGCCCACCCGTGCACCCCCTCCCTCTCCAGCTCCACATTGCGCAGCGAACCCCCCTCCCTCACCTCCTCGACCCAATCCCCCTCCTTCCCCCGCCCCACCTTCCTCTCCATCCCCCCTCCCTCCTCCCGCACCGGCACCACCGCATGCATCCCGAACGCCCTCTCACTCTCTCTCATCTCTCACCTCCACTCCCCTCCCTCCACCATCTCTCCTAATTCAACAACACGCTCCTCACGTAAGCTACTCAGTCGCAAGTCTCGCAGTCGACTAAACCGTGATTGAGGACGGAGCTCCAGAGATGAATCGGCGATGGTCAGGGTTGAATGTTTTGGTGGTTTGCCTGCGATCCTTCCTCGGAGGCACCGGGCTGTGCTTTTTGTCGTATTAATATGGTTTCTGGGAATTATCGGCCTTTTCAGGGGACGGACACTGGCACCGTCCGCCGCATGTGCGTCCCATGCACGGGCTCGAAAGCAGTCAGTCCGTGGTCAGTTCGTTCGCTCAAGGTAATCGAACTTGAGTTTGGTTCAACTGAACCGTGGCGTGCGGCTTGGCTTGGTCGCCGATATTTTCGAGCTGGACGACATTTGAACTATTCTTGGGGGAGAAGCCGAAGAAGAACTTGACCCTTCAAGGATTCGCCGTGACATGGTAACGCGTTCCGATTGTGACAGCCTTTGTCCGTACAGTCTGCCCTCTCTAACCCTTCAACGACGAGGCCTTGCACAGGGCCTTTGGAAATCTACGCATATAATAGATCAGCTGCAAAAAAAAAAAAAAAAAAAAAGTAAAATAGCATCTACACGGAGGGTACATTTCACAGAAATCATTGTAGTCCGTTAACGCCACAACCGATTGGAGATTGGGATTATTGGTCATATAGAGGAAAGCATAGCAAAGGGCATTGTTGAATCCGACCAATGCAAATCAGTACAACGGTTCAATCACTATGGCTCCCCAAAATCCGGTCTCATTGACCACTTTTTGGTCCCCTGGAAGTTAAACCCTAAAGGCTTAAGGCATTTTCACACCAAAATCACTTCAAAACTGCTCGCTCTAGTGTATTGAGTATTGAGGTATTCAAAAGATTTTACTTCTACATTTGACCGTGGGATCTAAATTAAGACTTATTCATCAAAGTCCCCACAAAATTTCATAAATTTTGACTGTACGGATTGAAAGATTATAGTGTTTGAAGTAGAGGAAATGTTCTTTTTCTTCCCTTTTTAAGTGGATGAGCAGACTTTGACTACATTTGGTCTCAAATTTTTGCACTACACAAGGTCTAAAAACATTACCATCATGTTAACCATGACGTTAGTTCCCTGTACACCAATTTTTAGAGGTAGACAAAGGATGTAGCAGATTCAAAACAAATGTGCAAGGAGTGGAGGTTCAAAAATTTCCATACCACGTTTTATTTTTGTCAACTAATTATGTTTTAGAATGATAATTCAGATGGTTAATAAGAAGGTTTACACCACATCTTGTAGTAGAAAAATTTCAATGTAAGATTTATGAAGATCTCTAAGTTTTATGAGGAAAAGAAGAAGTTCTTTTGGTACCTTGCCCGACAAAGTGTGACAATGTGTGAAAATGTTTGACTCAGATTATTATGCTATTTTCCACATAAGACAAAAGATTTTTCTTGACAATATGAAAGGAAATCATATTATTTGCTAGTTTTGAAAATCTCACATTCGATAGATTGTCCTAGCAAAAGTTTTTGGACTAGCCCGACGTGCCCAATCTCCCCATTTGAAATTCAAAATCCTACAACTTTTTCATAAAATGTCGGATTCGGGAAAAAATTGGACTCACACAAAGCTTCTAGCAATGTCCATCTATAGTAGAAATTTCAAATAGGAATGTTATAAATTGACACCATAGGAACTTGCCCAAACCTTCCAAAGTCCCCCGTGGGAATTCTTGGGCCTTTAGGGGCTAAAAGATTAAACGGTAATTGCCGGGAGCAGAAAAAACTGTAACACAATATTGGAAAACTGAAAAAAAATGTAACATATTATTGGAAATAATACCTATTGAGAATAATACCTATTGAGATTGTTGATTCTAGTGCAATGATTAAGGAAGAAAACAAAACCTTTTATTTATAGTTTTGACCGTAGGATCTCAATTAAGACTTATTAAGTAGTATTCTCACAAAATTTCAAAGACTTTGACCGCACGGATTGAAAGATTATAGTATTTGAAGTCAAGCAAATGGTTCATTTTCTTCACTGCGATTAGACTTTGACTTCAATTGGTATCAAATTTTTGCACTGCACAAGATCTACATCTCTTACCATTGTGTTGAGCATGATGTTAATTCCCTACACACCAATTTGGGTGTAGCATATTCAAAACAAGTGTGCTAGGAGTGGAGGTTCAAAAATTGTCAATTCATGTTTTATTTTTTTTGTGAACTCAATATGTTTTAGAATGATAATTCAAACAGTCAATAAGAAGGTTTCCACCACATATTGTTGTCATTTTTTTTTATAAATAAAATAAATGAAGATCTCTAGGTTTTATGTAGAAAAGATGATGTTTTTTTCCTCACTTTCCCAAAACAAAAAAAATATTTGACTTGAGTTAAAATGTTTTTTTACACTAAAGACAAGATTTTTTTTGACATTTTCATAGAAGGTAATATTCTCTCTATGAGAAAAATATCAATATCAATAGAAACTTCTAGAAACATTTTGGAGCTGCCCGAAGTCCCCAGTTCTTACTTTGAGTGGTACTAACTTTCAAACCATGAATCCAAAAATAATAATGAAAATACCTCCACAAAGCTCTCATCACATACAATCTAGTAAAAAAAATTCAAAAGATTTTTTTTTTTTCAAATTTTAGATACCTGCCCAAAATAAGTAAATAAATAAACGTCCCGCCAAGGGGATTTGGTCCTTTAGGGGTTAATACTGATTAAAGTGAGATTAACAAAGTAGGGGTGAAACATGTCATAACACTTAATCCATAACTCTAAACATTTCTAACACTTAATAACTTTTTAGGGAGCGTAATGTGCAAAACATATATGAGATTGTAACATCTAAAGAGGGTAGATTGTATCATGATGTTACCCTCTTTTATATCACCTCCTTCAGTATCACTAACCCTTTTATCTAAAGCAATTGTGATATAAAGATGGGTCACAAATATTCTGATCTAGTATAAAGAAATCGTTTCTTTACTACAACAACTTCTTGATGGCGACATGTATTTTTAGTCATTGGATCTCAAGTTAGTGGTATAATGAGGTTTCCATGTGAAGGGTTTGTTTTGAATGTCCTACCTTTGCTCCAGTCATGGTGTACACTCCAACAACTTCTTTAATATCATTTAACCCTAATGCAATGGATAGTTTGAATTTAGTGTATGTGACGTACACTAAATGTGATCTTTAGAGTAGTTGGAGTTGGGTATTTGTTGAATGTATTACAATTTATCTATTTTTAAAATTTTAAAATTCTCAATGTTACTCTTATTTTCCAAATATCTTGAGCATTTTAAAAATGTTTTTAACGAAGTTTTTTTTTTTGCCTGCAATAATATTTAGCCACCAATTTTAAATTTATTGTTTGAAAACACAATCCCTACAAACTACATATTCATGTGTCATGTTTTTTAGTTCTTGGTCTAATTCTTTTCTTTTTTTTTTGGCCATGTGGACACCAATACAAATTACTAACCATCCATACACAGAACTCTACAGAGGACAAGAGTTCCTATTTCATTTATTAGGCCATTAAAATCACCTTTCTACCATCAAAGCCAGATACTTCAATGTCCTTTCCTAACATAGCATCATAGCAATCATGTTACATCCCCCAAAGCAACCTATTCAACAATGTAACAGGCACTGACAAATTGAGAGCCTCACAAAAAATGACATCCAGAGCAGGGCTTGCTTTTTAGGGGACCAACTTGTGGAGGGAACAAAGACTACATTAAGGTAAAGGCACCCAATTCCGATCACTTAAGCCAGTTCCGGACTCAAATGACATTGTATGTCGAAAACATTCATGTAGAAAGATGCGGAATTAGGAATGAAACTTGACAAATATTTTTTTCAAATTTAATCACAATGATTTGGAATCGATATTGAATTTAAAAGCCCAGAAATCACTAGAGCCCATGATCAAACTCTAGAGTAGGTGAGATTTGGTGCCCTCCTTCACCCAATGCCAATAAGGGCCAGTTTACATTATGGTGGAGAAGTCCACCGGTCATGAATTCTAGGGGAATTCTGAAATTTGATTGGCCAAGAGTGACGCTCTTCTCCGATGGGGGTTTACACTACGGCCAAGAGTCCTCTGGTGGAGAACTTTGTGCATGGATGAAAAAATGACATGGCTACCAATGTGGCGACACTTTTCGGAGGGGAGGTTCTTCGGAGGTCAAGTTTCTTGGGCGAGCTCAAAGCCTCGGACAAGAAACATGGCCTCCGGAGAACTCCAACTTGAATAAAATATTTATGCAATGCTTCTATTCTCATCCTACACTACCTATGCATGTGCTGTCCTAAACATTCCAAGGTCATTTTTGAAGGTTTAGGGCTTCTTGTAGGCATTTTAACATGCTCCACTATATAGTATTGCATGGTCCCCAAATGTTACGTTTAATTTGGAAAAAAATAAACTTGGACCATTTTTTACATGGTCAGCCCACTTTGACTCTCTAAAGGATGGAATTTTTCCACTATGGACACATAATTTCTTTAAAAATCATTAAGAAAATAATGTTAGCTACTTGTTTATCTTAATTTGGATGTCTTATAGAGGTGGAACATTTTCAAAAAAATTGTGTTATGAAAGAAGTTCCAAAACATTGCCAAATATATTTTATTTTTTAATCAGTACAATTTTTTTATAATTTCAATACAATGGTCGTTTATTATCCGGTAAGGTTTCTACTATAGCCGGCTATGACCATTTTGTGAAGTAGTCCGATGAAGATATCCGGTACACTTCTCCTCTAGGTGGTTACACTACGGCCGGTCAAGACCTCTTGACACACTTTTTTATTGTCTTTTCCTCTTCTCCGGAACATAGTCCCTTGCCTCAAATAACCATGTCTTGGGCATGCCTTCTTGACCAACCGGTGCACTTCTTCGCCTTAGTGTAAACACGCCCTAAGTGAGAGTGAGTAAAAGAGAGAAGACATGCCATGGATAACCAACTCATGGAGGGTACCCAATACCGATTGGCCTTGTTCAACTTTCGAGGCAATGCCACCAATGAGAGCTCAATTGAAGTGGAGCAACCCAAAATTGCACACATTATGACCCAATGCCGATAATGACTGGTGTTTTTAGATTTTGAGTTATCGGTTTTGGGTCACTTCATGCACCATTTCTAGCATTTTCCATTTTCATGCACCATTTCAAGCATTTTCCATTTTCATGCACCATGCCATGCATACTCTACTGATGGGAATTGGGTGGCCGATCGGAATTGGGTGCCTCTACCTTAACTATGGTATTTAGTTTTAGCAATAATAAATAAAAACTCAAAGACCAAAATGTCAAGACTTAGCAAAGGTTTACATGTGACTAACTGTTTATGTAAACTTGACACTATTTATCAATTTTAATTAATTTTTGGAGTACAAAAAAAATTACATGTGTACATTTAGTGTAAGGTTTCTCTACCCTAACTTGGCTTCCATTTAATGCTATTTACCTCATTGTATAACACTCTAAATTTTCAACTTATATATATTAAAGTGAGCAACATACTTAGGTAACTAAAGTAAATGTCAAGCCACACCTAATACCATAATTACTGTAGTAGACTAAACTTGGAAGCAACGAGTTTTGATTGACTCAAGAAGAGAAATTGTTGCGAGGAAAAGAAGCCATGATCCTCAATTCAGCAACCAAGATAATGTTGCATTGAGGTGGAGGTAACTATTTCCGTCTATGGGCTATTAATGTGGTCTCTTGTAAATTCGTTTGTATCTAATCTGTTAGTTCCTAATCCAATCATCTTGTCCTTGTTGATAAATAAAAAGATCACCTGGCGGGGTCTGCCCGAGCCCCTGTTCTTTCTCCCCTCTTTCTCTGCAGTAAAGGTTCTCTTTACTTGTGTCAAAAAAAAAAAAGATAAATCAAAAGATCACCAAACTAATATAGTGGCAAGAAATTTGTAGATGATAAGATTACAAGAATGGAATATCCTACTAACAATTGTAGGGGTCTACAAGGATATGCTTCATTGATTCATGAGGAATTTTGGTCAAGTCATTATTTAGAATTTTAGTAATGGATTTGAGGTTCTTACTTACAGTTCTAATTGTGGCCATATTTGTTCAATGGAGATCAAAAGTGCAAGTGTGTTAATTTGATGGAAATACAATGAGCTGCCTTCAGAATACCTTGTTGGTTTTGTCTTTATACAGAGGCTTCTATATCTAGCGGTTGTTACAATGGAAAGGGTGGGTAACGCCTCTTACACCACTGTTGTTGTTATGAAGAGAGGAGAGTTTTTCTTTTTCAAACTGCTTGTTACAAGGAGATTGTTGTAGTATCATATGCTTCTATAAGGGGGCTGAGTATAGTATCCTTTATCTTTAGTTAAGTTAGGATTTGTTCACATTTGGTGTTAGAATGATGTTAGCAAAATGAATTTAGATGCATCTCTAGACTAGATTCATTTACTAACACCACTCCTAACCTAAATAAAAAATAAAAAATAAAAAAATATTTTTTTATTAATTGACGGTAGCGATTTGAAGGATCCAACGGAGGAACCGAATCCGGCCCTAGATGGGAGTTTGGGCCACCCCAAACCTCGTCCCAATTGCTCCCTTGGGGCCGGATGGTTTGGCGCCGGATGGTTTGGCGCCGGATGGTTTGGCGCCAAAACCATGCCACCTAAGGCGACACGTAGGATGAAATGTGGTTCCGGCCGGCCCCAAGTATAAAGCTCTTGGGTTGGATTTTGAGAGATTGAAAGATCCTATTGGTTGAAATTTGGAGAGTTCCGGCCGGCCTTCAATCCGGCCCCAAGTATAAACCGGCCCTAAGGTTAAGGGTTCTGGCCACTAGCTTACATGTTGTGGTGTGTTGTCATGTCATTATCATGACTACATGCAGGTCACCACCAAGGAGACACCAGGCATCAGGTAAGGCAAACCATGAATGGAGACTTGGAAAATCAGGATAGGGGAACGTTGCTCCTGAAATTGCATGCCTAATTTTGCCAATGCCAGGAAACCTCCTATGCCCAGAACCACCAATGACAACGTGAGTGCTGTTGATATTGGGGAAAAAGATGGAGTGGGGTAAGGGGAAGGATGCTTCTTGTAATAGCAATGTTTCTGGTGACTTTGGGCTCCATGTGTGGCTCTTGATTCCACTGCATGGTAATTACATGGCGTATATTTGGAAGTATCTGAAAAGGTTGTAGGAGGACAAGGGCGCAGACAGGAAACCCCCACGCTCGGAGTTACCCGAGGTGGGGCCCGTCTTTATTGCATGGGCTCATTTTTCTGGCCCTCCCATTTTGGGGGGGTCACAGGCTTTTTTTTGCTTTTTTTATCACTAAATTGAGGCCTACGGCCCCATTTTGGTGATGGAAATCCCCCTTGATAAATTTAGGGCCCCATCCAAAAACAAAATAGGGGCCATGTTTTGGCCCCACCACCTCCTCCCCCACCTGGTAACTCCGAGTGTGGGGGGTTTCCTGTCAAAACGGAGGACAAGTGCCAGACTAATCTGAAATCCAAATCTTGTGGCATTTAACCCCCTACATTTCCTTGACAATTTCACACCAAAAACACTTCATAATTGTAAATTCTAGTGCTAGAAGTAAGGAACAAAACCAACAATTCATATTTCTAATTTTAACTGTGGGATCTCATTTAACACTTGATAAATAACATACTCACAAAATCTCATCAATTTCGACCGCACGGTTGAAATATTAAAATGTTTGAAGTAGAAAAAATGGTTCATTTTCATCCCTGCGTTGGTGGATCAACAGACTTTGACTTCACTTGGTGTCAAAGTTTTGCACTACATAAAGTCTAAATTTAATATCATGTTGATCATGATATCAACTCCTTGTACACCAATTTCTAGAAGTAGAAAACCGAGTGTAGCATATTCTAAAAATTTGTGCAAGGAGTGGAGGTTCAAAAAGTGCCAATTCATATTTTGATTTTTTTGGGAACAAAACATGTTTTAGAATGATAATAAGAAGGTTTACACCACGTCTTGTAGTAGAAAAAATAAAAAGTTAAAAAATATGAAGGTCTCTAAATTTTATGTGGAAAAGGAGAAGTTTTTTTGGTTCCTTGCCCGACAATCTGTGAAAATATTTGACTTGGGATTAAATGCATTTTTTCCCAAGGTACAAGGAATGTTTTTTGAAACATGAAAGGAAATGACATTACTTGCTAGTATTGAAAATCTCAAATTTACTAGTGTCCTAGCACATGTTTTGGAGTTGCCCGATTTGCCACCACTCAACAATTTTTATTTAAGATGGCATAATGTTTTTCCTACAAGTCCAATGATAATAAAAATTATACTCCCACCTACATCTTGTCTTCTTGCATCTCTGTACAAAATTTCAAGAATTGCAAATATAAATTGCAACCATGGAAACATGCCTAAGATTTGCAAAAGCCCACCTCAAGACTTTTTTCATTTGAGGGTTAAGCCATGCAACACTCTTGTAAACCCTTTAGTGCCTAAGAGGCCCAAACGTGGTGTCTAGATGTGTTAAATCTCAATTTGCATGAAATTGTAAGGAATTAGGTTATGAATTAGCTTATGAATCGTAAGAATGGAGTTGTGCCTACATTACATGTACTACACTCTGCAAAATCATATTAGAATTGATGGAAAAGCTAGGATACACCAAATACACTAAAATACAATGAATACCATGCCACATATTATGTTGTATTTCATACACATCAAAAGAATTTTGATCTTATACTTTGATTGAAGTTTTCTATTAGAGACTCTTCATTTGCTTTGTGATTATTGATCTCTCTCACTGCATACCAAACTTCCGTTTCAATTCATATATGTTTGGAACATTTTGTATACAACCAAGTACACAAAGTAAAAAATTCATCAATAATCATGTATAATTGTTTTCTTCACATATGATATGTCAATGCAAAGCTACCAACTTAGTGCACATTTGTACCCCATTCATTCAAAGTACAAAAATTCTCGCAAGAATCTATTGATGGATAAAATAGTGTACCCTCCAAAATCTACAATTTTCACTACCAATGTACAATAATTTAAATTCCTAAAGGTCAAAGAGTCCCATCCGGAGACTGTAAGAGTATCCTCGGGGGACTTTGGGGCCTTTAGAGATTATATACTACAATCTATTCCATTGACGTCAACATCATGATTTCTGCATGATTTAATGCTACTACATTCTCCAAATCAACAATGTGCTTCATTAAGTCCTCCATGGTCCCCTTTACGGCCTACTTGTCCTCCAATACTTGCTCTATCTCTTGCTAGAGTTTCACGTGTTGTTCCTTGAGGCTGTCTAACTCGTAGTTCATAGCCTCATCTAAGGCCCGTTCCACTATGTCGTAATCTTTGTTACGTTGTGTCAATTGCTCCTCTACTCTGGCAAGGGATGCATTGATCTCGTCCTTCTCTACCGACAATGCGTACAACTTGGAGACAATCCTTGTATTTTCCTCTTGTTCAAAGTCAAATTGCTTCAATAAGGTGTCCTTTGGAAGCGCAGAGGCGGCAATTGCAAGAAGAGGGCCAAGTGAGTCCCTATCGTTCCCTAAACTTGGGCTTGAACAATCGAGCATGGTGCCTTCCAATTCCCTATACCAAGTTGTCCTCTGATGTTGGTTCTACGCTACTCCTCGTATGGGGCACGGGACCAACGATGCTTGCCTCTTTCATACAACGTGTTCCAAATTGTCCTTCTCGTGTAGGCATTGCCTCCGTTTTTGGTACGTATAAATCGAGGATGTCACTTCCCTCATGAGCGGAGTCCTTTGCATGAGGTAAAGTCTTTTAGCCCACCTTCCTATCCAACCTCAACTCCGCGTAGATCGTCGTGGCAAATTTGTAGTTGATCTTGCCTTTGGGAAATGTCCGCCTGGGAAAAAACGTTTTCTACACCTGTTGAGCACGATGAATAAAGTGAGGATCAATTGAATGGTCGACACTTATCTCATTTTTCTTGTGATTTATGCGGCCGCTGATCCTTGTTGAACACTGTCGTAGTCTAGTAGTTCGTAATTCTCAAAGTTAACCGAAATTAACCTTAAGTAAGCCCACCTAACTAGATTGTTTCTAGGGATTTTTATCGTCCATCAAACTCTTCAAATCTTAACAATACTTCACGTTTAATACCTCAGCACATCCCGGAGGATGGCTTCCCCGGTACCTTAGTAACCGGTAACAAGTAAACACAAGTGTTTCAGTTAAACTCTGTTGAGCTTCAGAGTAGTTTTCTGGTAAGTTTTTACAGTGCCCGGAAAGTCACTGCCCTCCGTTCTTGCAGTCCAGAGGCCACAATATCCACAATCTAACCCTACACCTTAAAACAGTTAAAAAGATCGTAGCCGGTTTACTGATCTTTAGAATCTACCGGGAACTTGTCCTGGTAAACCGGTTACGCAAGCCCGGGTTCCAACTACAACCACATCCAATGAATCAAGCCAAGAAGATACAAGAGTCACAACAAGTTAGTACTAAACAAATCATATGAGCAAGACAACCTTCCACGGGGATCGTCGGAACTCGTCCACTGCAAGGGTAGAAACCCCGGAACTCTCCGGACTCAGGCTTAGCGGGATCTCTCCCGGTGTATCGAGAGGGGGGATATCACCCTTCCTCTCCACCAATCCAAACACTTTCCACTTAAAGGAGGTTATCATGAATAGCCGTGGCTTCCCGGATCCCATCCGCTAAAGCAACTCTTCCCGGTCCCACCGATGAAGGGTCTGGAGCATAGATCCCGGATCTCACTCCACCTATCGAACCTGGATAACCTACACCCTCGGAAAGTCTCTACTCACACTCAATCACATAATACACAACAAGTCAAAACCTTGCACATCCTAGCAAAGACACACTAGGAGGACTCAATTCTCTCCCGGTCTACTCACACAAGCTCAACAAAGACTCTAGGCACAAACAATGAAGGCAAGACACGAGCAAATCAACAAAGAGAAGAGTACTTAACACAAGAGCCTAAGGCTTCTTAAGTACACAATGGCTACTAGCTACCCTCCAAAATTGGATCCCCAAAAGGTGAAATTGGCATCTAAAGCGTGCACTATGGTCAATAGTTACCCTCCAAAAGTAGATCCGCAAAAGGACCAAACGGCATCTAGATCTTAAAATCAAGGGTAGCCTAGTCGCCGGGGGATTACCGGTAGACCAGTAAACCGGAAGACTCTCGGTCCCGGGACCGGAGAACCTTTTACTAACAAAAGTAAGTAGCCGGAGAAACCACTCAAGTGGTAGTGACCGTGTCCACAATGGGGCCCCATCGACATCGCTACTCTCACTCTAGTGTTTAAATCTAGCAACTTAAAACAACATCTCACCAACCGGTGGGATAAATCAACAATAATACATAACATATAACAAAGGCTCAACTGGAAGACTCTTCCCGTTGATCCATAAAGGGATTGTCACTACGATTGGAATTATCCACATGGCCAAGAGAATCCACCAAAAGGTCAGATGTTTCAACCGGGAGGTCTACCGGTGGATTGAGAATATCGACCGGGAGGTCTACCGATGGAGTGGGAATATCCACTAGTCGAATGGGAATATCCACCGGTGGAGTGGGAACATCCACCGGAAGGTTGGATGTATCTATGGATACATGAAGAGTGTCTTTGAGATCAATTAGTATAGCCACAGAGGACTCCAATAAGGACCCCAGGGGTGAGTAAAGGAGGTCAACCGGTTCCTTCCCGGTAGAGTATACCGGGAGGCTTCGTTTCCTCTCATAGACTTTCACGCCCCACTCTTTGGAGGATGGGGAAACCACCCAACTCACCGGTGTTTGAGTGGGTGGGTCATCCTACTCTGAAGAGGGAGATTTGGCATAGACCAATTTCCTCTTCTTCCGGGGTGGACTCCAGTCTTGCAACGGTATGGTAGTACTTGGTCGTTTGGCAAACATCTTGGTTAACGTCATGATAGTCTCTTGGGACTTAGCCTTCGAGTCCTGGATCTCCTTCTGAGCGGCCCGGAGATCCCTTTTTCCCTTTGCCACTAGCTCCAACTTCTCCCAGGCAGCCGATAAGATGTCCTGGTTGTCCTCCACTTCAAAGATCTTCCAAAGAACCCTTTGAAAACCTCTTGTCTCCATTAGTTCTATCTCCATCTCTTGGATCTCCCGGGTCACCTCCCGATTGAATTTGGATATGTTCTCCACGAGAGTGAGTTTTTTTAATGCCCCGGGTGGTTGTGGTGGTTTCTCCCAGTGAGACCGGGAGGTCCTTCCTTCACTTGGGATTGCTTGAGACAAAGAGGCATCTTGTGGAGTTGCTAGTAACACCAACTGTGACTCTGGTTGTCGAGGAGGATCCCGGGGAGTTGCCGGTAAAACCAACCAGGTCTCCGGTTGTTGAGGAGGATCTAGGGGAAGATGATATGGAGGAGACATCCCTTGTCTCCACATCTTCTTCTCATCCAGTTCTAAACAATAGTGGTATCATACAAATGCATGAAATAGGGGGTCAAGAATATCTTGGAGTCTCCACCTTATTGAATTGCCCGGAGTTGAGGCAGAATTGCCTCAACCAACAAAGATCCCCAATCCAGAGAGGATTCTTCAAAAAATGCTTCGATGTAGGCGGTGGCCAACCGGGCCGTGACCCTTTTACGACGGTTGGGATGGAGGATAGGGTTTAGAAACTCAACCGCCTTTTCTTAACCGATGATTCGTGAAGTAGTCGCTCCGGTAGCATTTCGATGTGTTGTAAAGATGCGATACATGTTCTTCTAGCAGCTCCTGGTTGACTCCGGATATCTACTCACTCTCTTGACGAAGATAGTACACTTTGCGCCATACATCTGTGGTCCAAGATCGGAGATTGGCTCGGTAAGCTCCTGGGACGTCCCGGGAGGCTGTAACTCCGACACCGCACGTCCCCTCTGGAATACCCACGGCTTCTCGTAGAATCCTCTGCACCCCATCCGGATGAGGTCCTCCTCCAACTGTACACCTTTCGTGGTCTCCTCCCACTTGTTCGGATCAATCTTCGAAAGAGTTATCGACACCGGTAGAGCCATGTTGTCCGGGTGGACAAAATTCTCGAAATGCGTGTACTTCTACCAATCTATAAACTTGTCACAAACTCCGGTCCTGCCCGGAAATACAAGTCTACCGGTAAACCGGTAGACTACTCCGGAACACTTTGCTAGAATATGTGGATGTAGGTGTCTTACATATCTAGTAACATACTAACGACACAAGGTCACATAAAATTATTACAAGGAGAGAACTTGGGAGACAAAGACTTAGAAAGAGATTTCCCCGGTTGACCGGGAAGATTGGAAAAATGATAGAAAATTTGAGCAAGACCTAAAAAGGATAGGAGGATGGAAAAAACTTTAAAAAAAAACTTGCCACAAGGCTAAGACAATAGAAAACAATTAATATGACACCAACGTAGACTCGCATGTCTAGATAGAGTCCATCGGGGGACTTTTTTTCTAGACCGGGGAGGATGTTACCGGAGGTCACCCTGGTAGAAAAAGAGAGAAAAAGACTTACAAACAAAGAAATTTGCACAAGCAAGAGAAATCCAACATGGGCAAGAATCACCTTTTTTTCCAACTCCTTGTTGCACCCGCAACCTCCTTACTTTTGTTTCTTTGATCTTCTCGCCTTGGCCACGAACCTCCTTTACCTCCAAACCCTAGGAATCTCTACCACCACCAAACCCTAGGAATCTCCACTACAACCAAATCCTAGTTGCGTGCGCCTCTTCAAGCACCTTTAAATCTTCAAAGTTCTCCTTCAAAAAATCCTCCCTCCTCCACTAAATCTTGTTGTATCTTTTTTCTTCAAAACCCCATCTCTATAAAATAAAAGATCAAACTAGGGAGAAAGAAGAACTAGAAAGGAGAGGGAGAAATATAGAGAGTTGGAAAGAAATAAAAAAAAGAAGAGAGGATAATTTTTGGGAGAGAGGGAGGCGCTGCGGCGCAGGGAGAGTGGGGTTGTTGGAAGAAGGAGCGGTGGGGGTCGGGGTCGAGGGAAGTATAGTCGGGGTTGGCTGACTCACTGGCGGAGTTAGGGTCCGAATTCTATGCCCGGGGCTTCCCATACCCATACCCGGGGCTGCCCGGCCTATGTCAGGTTCTTGGGTCTCGGCCCATGATCGGGGTTAGCACCCGGGTCATGCCCTTAGTACCCGGGCTGGTGCCCGAGCAATACCTGGGTAGCCGGGGTATCTGCCATACTCGGGTTGGTACCCAGATTGATTCATACCCGGGTTGATACACGGGCTGGCTCATACCCGGGTTGATACACAGGCTGGCTCATACCCGAGTTGATACTCGGGTATGGTTTTTTTAATAAAAATTTACTTTTACTTTTACTTAATTTTTTCTTTTATTTTTGTCTTTTTGTTTTTTGTTTTTCTTTTCCTTCTACAACTAACTACTAATTCTTTCAAACAAGAATTAGTGTCTAGAAAAGAGGAAGGAACTAAACTACTTCTAACTACCTCCTAAACTTAACTAATTAATTTAGGTTAAGTGGTGATTTTAGAATTACATATCGGAATTTCTTCCGGGACTCTTTGAAATTGTTTCCCGGGACTAAACTAGTGATTTTAAGACCCGATTTTATCACGACTATAAACCTAATTAACTACTTAAGCATTTTCTTATTTTCACTATCCGCTATCTAGTCTAATTCCACACAACACTAACTACTTTTCTAGTCAATTAAGACTAAAAATCCTATTTTAACTAATTTTTTTGGTAGGGGTAGCCAAGTGGGAGTTTTAGACTCCCACAAACACCTTATCAATGTGGCACATCTTCACAAACTTCCGTGCCTTAGTTAAGGTCCATGGCTTCGTCGCCTTCTCCCAACCTGGTTGCGCCTTTATAGCGTTGTCTATTATAATTTTTGGCAAAAGAGTTTGGAGCTTCCCTTTCAACTTCCTCCTTGAGCTCCAAGGACCTTCAAAGTCTATATGAGTCAATATTTCCTTGTTCTCTCTCCTTCCATTGATGCAAACCTGTACAACAGACAAAGCCATGGTAAATGAGACGCTTGAAGTCCACAATAGTCATTTCACTCTCTAAGCACCCAATATTTGATGCTCCCTGCAAGAAGCAACGTGTATTAGTAAAATGGTGCAAGCATGTGTTGGGTAGCCCTACTTACCATCGCTCTATAAAGAAAGGGCACAAGAAAGTACCCCCACTAAGTGCTTGTGACCCCCAAATACCTTAACCAAGATTGTGCCAAGGCGTTCTAAGAGGCAAACCTTGAATGCTCAATCCAAAGGGGAGGAGTGGAAGTGATCAAAAAATGCGTCGACCGGGCCTTTTGGCGGTCCCGAGGTTGGGCGACCAGGGTGACCGGCCCGGTCGCTCGCCGGTCGCTCCTAGGGAGAGTTGCCAATAAGGATCTCAAATACAACTTAATAAATATCATACTCAAAAAATTTCATGAACTTTGACCGCACGGATTGAAAGATATAGTATTTAAAGTCAAACAAATGGTTCATTTTCTTCAATGCGTTCAGTGGATCAACAGACTTAAACTTCACTTGGTGTCAAACTTTTACACTACACAAGATCTAAATCAATTACCATTGTGTTGAGCATGATGTTAGTTCCTAATACACCAAATTGTAGAGGTAGAGGAGGGGTGTAGAATATTGAAAACAACCTTGCAAGGAGTGGAGGTTCAAAAATTGCTAATTTGTGTTTCAATTTTTTGTGAAATTAATATGTTTTAGATTGATAATCAGAATGGTCAATAAGAAGATTTACACTACATATTGTTGTGGGGAGAAAAAAAATTCAAAAATATGAAGATCTCTAAGTTTTGTAAGGAAAAGAAGAAGTCTTTTTGGTACCTTGCTCGACAATGTGTGACAATGTGTGAAAATGTTTGACTTGGGTGAATATGCTATTTTTCACTAAAGAAAAGAATTGATTTATTACAATATGAAGGGAAAACATATTACTCTCTAGTATTGAAAATCTCACATTCAATAGAGTGTCCTAACAAAAGTTTTTGGAGGTGCCCAAAGTGCCTGGTCTTCCTATTTGAAATTCGAAACCCTATAACATTTTTCATTACATGTCAGATTTAAGGGAAAAAAAAATTCCACTAAGGTTTTAGTAATGTCCTTCTATAATAAATTTTTAATGCTAGGAAGTTGAAAATTGACACCATAGGAACTTGACCAAACTTTCAAAATCTCATTTTGACACTTGGTCCTTTAGGGGTTAATTGCAAGAAAAATCTTAATGAATATCATGATATTTATTTGCAAACAAATGTTGAATGGGACAAAAACAAATTATTACAACCGTATCATTATTACATGAGATCTACATTAGATATGTTTTCATAGGACAAGATAAAATTAATAAGAAAATACAACCTATAGTATGATGTGACATACTTTCCAATATAGCGTTATAAATAAGTATCATGTAAGTTGAAAATTTATGACATTAAAGGTGGACAAATTGAGGTAAAGAAGATTGATTCAGCCCACAATATAGCTGATATGTTGACGAAAGCTCTCCCAGCCTATACACATAGAAGGCTAGTAGAAGAGGCTGGGATGAGGTTGCTTCACGAGTTGAATACTCAATAAGTTATACTCTTTTCTAGATCTATGGATTTTCCCTACTTTAGGTTTTGCGATGGAAATAGTTTTTAATGAGGTAACTCCAAATTGAGGAGTGTTATAGTAAAAGTCAATTGGGTGATCACCTCCAAGTGCTGCATATTAACGAGCAGTTAACTGGCAGTCAGTCTCAGTCAACTTAGAAACAATCTGTAGTTTCTATATCCGCATAAGGCAAAAGGAGCTTATGTTTCTATATCCGCTCAAAGTAAAGTGAGATTGTGTTAACTCTAAGTTAACTCCACCTTCGGTAGTGGGAGGAAAGTTTAAAAGGCAACTCTCCTACATAGTTGAACACACTTCTCCATAGCTATATATATTTTCAATATATGTGTGTTATTTGCTCTCTCCCTTATATTTGCTCTCCCTCTTATATTTTGGTTTCCTTAGAGCATGTAGCTCTATTTCCTTAGAGTATATAGTTGTATCTTAACACGTTATCAGCATGTGTATATTACATTTTTTTATATAATACTAGAGTGTTACCCGTGTCCTCCGGACACAACATTTTTTTGTGTTGAGTCTCCACCTCCCCGTCCCCTATCCCTTTCCCTCCAATCCATCGTCCCCCCCCCCGTCCTTGTCCCCTTGTCCCCTTGTCCCCCGTCCCCCGTCCCCCATCCCCGTCCCCTTCCCCTTCCCCGTCCTTTTATCCAAAACCCTAACTTTTAGCTTTTCATCCAGAAGCGTTTTTCATCGACGCATTCATTCATCGACGCGTTCATCCAAAAGGATCGTTTGTCATCCTGTATTCTTTTATAGACATAGAAGATATAGAGTCTCAAGATTTTTATTTAAAATCATTTACATCATCCATGAGTGTATGACCTCAAATTTGTGTAGTTGAACACCATTATTGTTTGAATTATTGCAATACTCCTTAAAACTAATTTGGTTATAATTTTTGATTCCAAGAAACTAACATATGAAGGTCAACATTATATGCATAGCAAATTAGTAATCAATATTCCATGTACACCAAGTTATTATAAGAGTAGCCTCTATTAATTGTAACCTACTCTATACCATACAAAAAATTTAGTGTTTGACGGATGTCATGTTCTTGTCATAATTATAGAGTTTTTAATAATAATAAAAGTAAATATTAATATCTTTACATAAAACAAAAACTGTATTAATCAATTTTACATTACATAATGAAACTTTTGTTGTATTATAATTTACAATAGTAGATGAATATTAAAAAGGAGGTGACCTATGAAACTAATTTCATCTTTTGAATTTTAGATTTCTTCATATTGAATGTTGAATAATTATACATGTAACATAATGTTCAATTATAATTCATGAAACTAAATGTAGGTGTAAATCATGAATCATGATGATAAATTCATGTTAATAGAAATGATATTAAAGTAAGCGTCAATTATAATACAAAACTTTTACCTAGCTTGTTATAAATTAGTGATTATGAAGGTCCATTATTTTACATCGTACTTAATTCAAAATAATTTCATTTGGAAGTAAATGTTAATATATAATACATGTAACTTAAATTGAAAATGTCATCCAAACAGCCACTTTTTGGCTGCTCCGGCATTTAATCCTTCAATGTCAGAAGGTGTCGCTGGTAGCCACAATATTCTACACACATAATGTCGTATTTGACCATGATAAGGTTGAGATATTGAAATAAAGTCCAAATAGAAGATGTTAAGGTTGGATGACCTATCACCACCACAAACCCTAGAACCAACAATCTTATGTGGGCCAAATCCACGAGCTGCCCACCCCATTTCCGAAATTTTAGGAAGTCAGTTATGATTGGGTGTCAGTTTATAATTGGTTCAAAGCTCTCGGTTTTTAGTCTCTTGCACAAGTGGTCATTAGCACAACTTACTGTGGAAGTAGAGAGTTTTGTATGTCACGGATGGGTCACGGCTTACTATCCACTTAAAAAATTTGTAGCAATTTCAATATGAAGAAATAAATGGTCACGACAATTGCAATATTCATGAAATCCTATTTTGAATTCTCCAAAAAATTCTTACCATGTACACAAATGCTACAGGTCAGCAAGCTTAAGTTGGTGGTTTTAGGTCATCTAACCTTAGTTGAAGGATTTTCGATTCAAAGGTGTAAGGCTTGCTAGACTTTAGTTCTAATTTGGTATTCTACAGAGTAAAATACATCCCTATATATACGGTTCCTGACTGATGTTTAACCCTTAAACGTCAGAAGGTGCCGTTGATGGCCACCGTATTCTACATTTACGGTGTTGTATTTGAACATGATAAGGTTCAAATATTGAAAAGAGTCCCAAATGAAAGATGCTAATTGAAGATTCTTCAATCCGAAAGTGTGAGTCTTGCTAAACTTTAATACATTTTCTATATTCTATAGAGTAAATACGGTCATGTATATACAGTTCCAAACTAGCGTTTAAGGCTTAAGAATTAAGGGTTAAGGGTTAATGCAAGGAAGAAAAATCCCTTCTTTGTCAGTTCAAACATTATAATTTTGGGGCAACCGAGCAGCGAGTGGGGGTAAATTGGGCGACCGCCAATTTACCGACGTTCGAATGTAAAGACGGACGTGTCCGGACGGACAAAACGTCCGAGAGCTTGGATTTTGGACGTATGTGACAACCTAGGTTGTAGATATAATAAATATTAAATAATTAGTGGTATTGTTTACACTAAGTAGCTAATTCATTAAAAAATACATATTCATATCTATAAATGAGAGAATAGTGAGAAAGGGTTTGATTCATATCCCTCAGTAAAAATACACCTTTTCATGAAGAAGTGTGGGAATTAAATAAGAAGAAGCCTATTGGTTAGGAAATGGGAAAAACCTCTTGCTAATAGGTGCACCTTTTAGAAAATAGGTAGCATAAATAACTACTTTGTAGGCATTACTTGCCATAACGACAAGGAAGATTGGAGTGAGTCCTAGCTTTAGGATAAAAAGCTGGATGATGACTCTTAATGTTGTAAGAGTATTTATATATTTATATATATTTATTTAATATTTTATATGCATGTGTTAAAGTCTTCTGTTTGACTTGGATCATATTTATAATTGCAATAATATTAGATCTGCATAGAATAATTTAGAAATTGTGTTTTGTAAATGTAATCGTATGCATTAAGTCTTAGTTGTGGATAAAAATCGTATGAATAAATGCATTACATATTTGTTCTTCATAAATTTAGTTAGGGAAAGATCCTAACTAGGTCAAAGCGACCTTGTGTGTTTTTACAAGTTAATCATAATTGTGTGTGACATTCATGTGAAATAATGTATGATTATTCAACTTAAAGCATTAGAGATTGGATTGCATGAGTAATAAATAAAATATTAAAATAACCGATGTGGAAACTTAAAGATCTTACATCATAAGAAGGTTATCTTATGCATGTGTAATTGAGTAATTTAAGTCCACATTGAGTAAGAACTTAAGGTATGCAAGTGTAAAAGTGTAGTTCATTGCTTACATTAAAGTATCAAAGATTAATTGGCCAAATAGACTTATGTCAAAATCATGAATATAGTTAATTTTGACTTGGTCTATCTTGTGTGTTGTTTAAGACTAACACTTGTGATGAATATGTGAGCCGTTGGACATATGTGAGAAGTGGAGCGTATTCCACAAGATAAACTTGTGATTTATAAAATTATTAATTTAGGAACGAGCAATGAGTGCAATGGATAGAATCTATTAGCAAAAGATGGCTAGGTCTAGGAGTCTAACCAAACACATTCACAGCTATTAAAAAGCAAGGCTCTTTCTAAGCACTTAGATCCTTGGAAAATAAATCTTGAGCGGGTAATGCTAAAAGTGATGTATAGAAAGGCTTAAAACCCCAAAATAAGTGCAGAACCTTACGTAATTTAATAAGAAGACATCTTACAATGCATAATAGAGCATAACTACTTAACATTAGATGCTAGACCACCTCGGGAGCAAATTTAGAATTCAAAGTGAAGTTTGGATGTTTTGAGAGTGTGGATTTTACGGTGTACACAAGGCGCTCGGCGTGAGTGAAGCCATGGACTTGATGACAACTTTGATGGATGCTCCGAAGCCCAAGAAGCTTGCACCATGGCGGATAGCTTGGCGCAGGTACAACTTGAGAAGGTTGTAACATCATATTCATTATATTGGGAGATTTCCATGATTTTGATCTAGTGCACATCCAGCTCGACTCGAGCTGAATGTGCATAATGGGTACATTTTAGAGCTCAAGAGCAACATAAGTATGAAATTGGGAGGCTCTCAATCTTCCAATATAATGAATATGGTGTTTTGTGCATTGTTGGGCTTGTGGAGAAGTCGGTCACACCGACAGGAACCCTAACTCTTCCAAGAAGAAGGGGGCATATGCGGTGAAAGCTAAGCCCAAAACCGAGGTGGCCAAGCTTAGCAAGTAGGCAAGGGGCTAGGGAATGAAGTTTGTGGCATGTTCTGACCATGGCAAGTCTGGCCATAGTGACAAGAACTGTTTTGCTCTTCACCCGGAAAAGCGCCCAAGGTCTTCAGCTGGTGGATCAAATGTGGTGAAGACTCTTCACGCCAAAATTGCGGAAGTGAAGAACTAGTTGAGCGCAATGGCCTCTTTGAGGCAAATCACACACACGGGCTCCAGTGAGGGGCCGAGGCTCAACTTTAGCCATGTAAGTCTATCTATATGGAGCTTCAAGGGAGGTTGTGGCAACCATTGCCACTCATGCTTAGTCTACCGCACAGGTGGTGGAACCTTCTTCCAATGTGCTAGGTAGTGCTAGTCGTCTACGCCACGCGGGTTTGCCAGATGACATTGATCAGTCTCAGTTACCTCTTTCCTTTAGCATCACCGATGCGGCCATTTATAGTATCGTTTCGACTACAACCTCAGTCCAATCAATTTCTTCCACTCTTGGGACTCCGCACACTCCTTGGTATATAAGGTGTTGCAGACTTGCAATTGCCAGTTTTTGCCGGTGTGGATTTTTTGACAATGGATTTTCAACCATCCGGTGTGTTTTACTTGGCGGGTAGCATGGTGGAAGGCAAGGTGCCCGTGCCATTGTAGGAGATGTCGCAAGTAGTGACGGTTCCACCCACCAAGGAGGATTTTATGGCAATGCGGGCCCACTTGGTGGAGGAGGCTATTTCCGCATTTGAGGCCAACGCCACTATCACACTTGCAAAGCAGTCTTCTAGGAATCAGTCATTGATCTCTAGAGTGACTTCTTTGTTTGATGTTGTAGCCGAGTCGACACAAGAGCGACGCAATGTGCGTCTAAAGGTGGTACGTTTGGTGAGCGATGACGGAGTGGATGACTATCCCCCTACGTGTTATGTTGAACTCTATTGCTCAACCAATGATAATTGGCAAGTAGATAGCTCAAGACTTTAGTCTACGTGCTTTGGACCTTGAGTCTTGTCCATTTACAATTGTCACATCGGTTGAGGGCTCGTAGAAGGCTATGGGATACGCTCGACATTCGTTGCAGTTGATGTTTGGCGTGGAATCTAAACCTTTGTTGTCCCACGTATTTCTTTAAAGCGTTGCAATTTGTGCCATCAACTACGTCATTCTGGTGGATCAGCAGACGCTTTTTCCTTTTAATTTTGGGGTGGATAATAGGATGGAGTCACAAAGGAGGCCTAGATTGGGCTTAGGTGGTCTATTGATGATGGCAGAAAGGAGCTCATTCCCGTTGTCTTTGTAGCTAGGGCGGTGACTTCTATGGCGGACGCTATGTTTGGATACAATGCATTGGCACCCGATTTTCCATGTGGTTCTACGCTTTTAGAAGAGACATATACATTTATGTCGGAGGTAGTGGAATCACATGAGCACACACAAGTGGCGGTCCCTGCACGTCATTGTAGGGATCGGCTTCCGCCATGGAGGATTGAGTTGGAGCTCACTTGTCACAGTCAGAAGATTGTGGACACCCTTGAAGCTCCACATCTCTCAGTGGTTTCATCCACTCCATTATTTGCTCGCAATATTTAGTGGCGACCACCGGATGACGGTATTATTCTTGTGGAGCTATTTATAGGCATTTCTACGGGGCTAGTGATTGTGTTAGAGGTTGGACTCAAGGTATGGCGGTACGTCAATGTCAATAGTGGATTTGGAGCCAACCGTGCCGCTCGCCATCACATCCAGCTTCTTCTGGCCTTGTATTCGGAGCTATTACCGTCTTTTGTGAACTGCAAGTATTTAAGCAAATTGCTACGTGATGTGATGTTGATCACTGAGGATGATCTACGCCGGTTAGGTCACGTGGATTTGGTGATTGGCGGATGGCCTTGCCAAGGCCATTCACGGATGGGCAATGGTCGCACCTCAGATGATCCATAGTCAGGTTTCTTTGCAAATTTTCTCAGGCTTATTCAGTGGTGGATTACCCTCCAATCAATGCTACCGAGGTAAATTTTTGAGAATGTATTCTTATTGGAGGATACACGGACAAAGGTGCGTGAGGATGATGCATTCATTCATCACCTTCTTCACCCCCCTACATTTCTGGATGTTGTTGCGTTGGGCTCATTTGCCAACATGGCTTCTACAACGTCTCTCACTTCTCCATTGGTTATGTGCACCAACCCACGTTCCATAGGATTGATGACATTTTGGATGCTAACGGTGTTTCCTCAGAGGTTACCAAAGATGATGAGCCACCATTGTTCGTGGTTAATCCCAAAGGCTTCACTCCGGGAGCATTTCTTACATTGATGTCTTGCCCGAGGTCCTTTGCTTTTAGAATACGTGGTTTGTGCAAGGTTTGGAATTCTACTTCCTAGACTTATGAAGAGCCTTCTGCCGACGAGAGAGATTAGACGATGGGCTTTTGACAAGCACCACCGCCGCACCGGATATTTTTTAGGGCTAGCGACGCCTTTGATTAAGTCAAGCCATTGATTTCAACACTCTTGTTTGGATTTGTTGCCTCTGTTTCGAAGTCCAACGTTGTTTGCGTGACCATCCACGTGTGCTGGAGGTAGACTCTTATAGTTTTGGGGCAGCCGTAGTAAATCTCATAGAGGTCAAAAAAACAGAGCTATCTTTTTGTTTGAAGAAGCACACAGCTGAAGAGCTTCAAGCTCAGCGTGTCTTTGCAGCCTTGGCCAAGAAGATGCCCATGATATCTTTTCTCAATTCTATCATCACGACACGGTATTTTTTGTGGATCCCGCAAGTGAGGAGTCTAGAGGCATGAATGCCCTCACTGCTACCAAGAAACAATCACCGTCCGTGCCGGTACGCGGTGAGTCTCCAACGGTGGGGAAAAAGACCACGGAGTTTGATGACTGGCCTTTGAATTTGGAGCCACGTTTCATTGGTGCCAAGGCTCAAAAGATACGAGTGTTCATACATTTGTATTGTAGATGTTTTGACTTTAGTCTCCATAATTTGGAGGGCTACAGAGACAAACCAATACACATCCAGTTGGAGGATGACCACCGGATCTTCCAATAATTGTACAAGCTCAGTCTTTTAAAGAAAGTTGGAGTTTAGAAACGTTGTCAGGAGTTGTTGGTTGCCAACTTGATTGAGCTCTCCAACGACAAGTACGCTTGTGCCACGGTTATGCCTTCAAAAAATAATATCTTAGGGATTAGGACAGAGAAGCGGATGTGTGGGGATTAAAGGCCGGTCATTCGCAAGATCAAGTCAGACCTATGTGATGATACCATGGATCGCCATGGAGTACCGGTTTAGCCGGCGGGCTTCACTAACTAATTTGCATTCGCATAAGTTGTTGTACGCACTAGAGCCAATTTTATCAAGTCATGTTTGGAAAAAATTGGCCCCAATTGTGGATTTGGACAATCCAAAGGTGTCGACCCAGAGGTTGTGGATTGAGTAGAGTTCTTCAAGCAGGCCATGCCAATAGCCATGGAAAACTTATTCATCCTCAACATCGTAACACACTTTGGTACGCTCACATTTGTAGTGGTGCCTACCAACCTCAGCTACGACGTTTATCCACAAGGGATTACGTTTATTTGCAACGTGAGGAGCCCACATCATTGGATGTCAAGGGAGAGTGGACTATTCTTTGCCCATTGGTATCTTGTTGCTTGAAGAAAAAGATGGTCGGGAGTGCCAGGAGCACTCTAAGAATTTTGGCCCTTGCTATTTATCTATTGATGGCTTTGTTCATCCCAAGTTGGTCGTTGTGCCAGATGGCCTTCCATGCTTTGTGTGTGGTGAGAAAAATGGTGCAACTAATATATTGTTTTGTGACCATTGCGAGCGTAGTTGGCATATGGCTTGCTTGACGCCGCCTCCTTCTACTCTATCGTCCGTAGATTGGACTTGCCCTCGTTGTCGGAGGTTTCCAAGCCACATTTCACTCGATGAAATAGCTTAAATTTCTCTTGGACTTGTCACTGGGTGGTGCGCTACCATCTAGTTGGACTTCCTAATTTCATTTAAGAGGTAAGCACCGTGGGAAACGACCAAGAAATTCGCAACAAAGTTGCCTAATGCGATTAAGGATGGAACTCAAATTGCACCCGACCTACCCTCTCTTAATTACTTCTCCATATGCTTCTTGATTCGGTGAAGGGCAACATCTTTAACTAAATGTGTACAGTTGTTGCAACGACATTACCGTGGAAATAATTTTGTCGATGTTGTTTGGTCCTAGCTGGTTAGAAGGGCTTTTTATTAACTAGAGGGGGCACTTAAGGGTTTGCTTAGCGTATATGTGTTTGGCTATGTTTTATTTATTTATTCATGTTGGTTGTGATTTTTGATCTATTGTGTTTAGCCATGTTCGTTTACACGACAAACCTCCAAAAACATTGAGTCCAATAGCTGGCATACAATTCATTGAATTTACATATTGCAATGATACAGTTTTGCCCGACACAATTGAACACAAGATAAACGATACCAAACACTTCAAAATGAAATTAGTGCACTCGGTTGGAAGGTTGACCCGCTAGCAGTGATTACGGCTGGCAGTGAAGCCACAACCCATATCCCCTTTAAGAAATCAATTGAAGATACATTCAAAATCCCAATTGCCTCTCTCTCACGCAACTTCAAAAACATAAACCTTGTTGCCCTCAGCATGCCATATCTACCATCCTCCATTACCAAAGATTGGAAAATAACCAATCCCTACTCGGCATAGAAGGCCCCTTATAAAATCAAAACTTTATTTCAAGTACCACTAAAATTTGTGTATCTAGTCCCTTGTGTATTTGGTTTCTTTTTATCGTACATAGACAGTCTACTTTCGAAAGGGGGAAGTAGTTCCATACTACTAATCTCTGTCTGGTAGACATAGACTTAGTGGTGATACAATCAAACACTTTATTTACGGCAACACCCATTGGGAACCAAAATTCTCTCTAACTTCTTATGTATTTGGATGGCCTTTGATCCAAGTCTAGGCCCACTTCAAACCAACAACTGGACAATATAGATATCTGCAACATTGTCTAGGCTTATGGTACATTTGGCTTTCATAAGGTCCCAGGTCCAAAGTGGGCCTTACGATGCTTCTTCGTACAGTCAGACCTCGATAAGTGTTAGGGGTTGGGAGCATACTTTTAGTTAACACTTAGACACTAGTGACACATAACACTTATAGAGGGTAATGCCGATGGCTTGTAACACTTATAAAAAATAACACTTAGAAGAACTAAAAAGGTAAATACATAACATTTATAGAAAAAATGGATGAAATTACAAAATATTGATTTATTATTCATCTAAGTCCGTCAAAAGAATGAATCAATAGTACTTTGGCGAGTTTCTACTACATGCCAAGATTCTACTTCCTTTTCTAGTGCTGGTGTCATTAGGTCTTTGCTCCAAAAACTTCTTCAAAGTTTGAAGAGCACTACCTACATCTTTAAAGCCTACAACTTCTTTTACTATCTTGTGAAGATTAGCTTCATCAGGATCACTATCTTCGTGTTCACTACCTTGTTGTCGAGATGGAAGCATTTCAATAGTTTCTTCATCAGTGGGTTATTCAAATCAAACTCGAGCTCATAATTTAAATACTCTTGAACATTCATGTTTTGGGTCTCAGTCTTAGAGGATATCAAACTTAGTTGTTCCAATACAACAGCAACCTCCTCTACCTCTTTCCTTTGCTACTCTTGAAGGACTTCAATTTCTACAAAAATTGAAAGAATTCCCGTGTGTCTCCAACAATTTTGAATTGTTGTTGGAGTCACTGCGTTACGCCAAGCCTTCTCAAGCATGGTCACAACTTGGTATACATCAATCGCAAAACTTTTGCCAGTTGAAATACAATCTATTTGATGTTGAATTAATAACTTTCTGTATTGAGCTTTGAATGATGCAATGATCCCAGCATCCATAGGCTAGAAACGACTAGTTGTATTTGGAGGCAAAAACTCTAATCGTGTCACCTTCAATCTTGAACCTACATTAGGCACTTGATGTCCAGAATAAAGTACTTTCTCTTTCTGGGTTCTTACCATCCTCCTTTCAAAATATAACATAAATTGTTCAAAAATTTATGTTGCCATCCATGCTTTTTTATTAGCATTACATTGTATACCTAGATTTTCTGGGTTTAGAATGTGCCTGCTTGTAAAAGCCCGAGGCTTCAAATATTGGTTGATAACCAATGGAGGAAGAATGATGCTTCCATCAGCATTTGCAGTAAGTGCCACCGTGATGCGCTCCTTCTGTTATTTTTTTTTGAGAACTTAGAAATACATTTACCTATCAATTTGTTTCTAGAATGGACATGAAGAGTCACTTTGCAACTAGAAACTATTACTTTACCTCAAAATTATCTCCCCCCTAGCAATGGCTCTTACGAAAAGCCTTTTTTTGGAAACTTATCACTAACCGAGGTAAAATTAACAAAGTCGGGAGCGCAACATTGCGTAACACTTAACACATAACACTTACTAGTCTTAATTTTAAGGGAGCAAAAATCTCCATAACACATATAGAGTTTTAAGTTTTAACACTTATCGAGGTAACACTTATCGAGGTGTGACTGTATTGAGGGATCTCCTTATTCACCCTGGTCGAGCGTTGCACGAAACCTCAGTCTCGGATGGGACCATTTTTCTGGCCCTGCCCGATTTAGGGTTCTAGAGGCTTTTTTTGGGTTTTTTTTTTAACAAAATTGGAGCCTGCGGCCCCATATTACCCTCATTGGCCCCCCCTAGGATCAAGTAGGGCCCCCCTTCAACATAAAACTAGGGGCCGGTTTTGACCCTACCCTCCCCTACCCTTCCAAGCCTGAGGCTTCCTGCAACGCTCGACCGGGGTATTTAGGCAAATCCTGTATTGAGTTCAATTGAGTGTTGACTCAGATTAGCGTTATTGCTGTTGTTGAATAACATGAAAAGGCTATGTGGCTGATCAGAACTCCGAGTGAATGGAGTGAGTCTCTTTTGTAACATCCTGGGAATCCTTGTGAGCTCTTGTTCCACACAGAACATGAAAGCGTTAATGAACAGCAGGAAGTCAGGCCTGCTACCAGACAAAGAAAAATGTAACATCAGCCTAGATGATGTTCTGCATAGTACACTACAGTTGTAGATCTCGACATCATCTGAACTGGGCCTCATAACAACTTGGGAAAGAGAAAATAAAATCTGAAATTTGACATCCTTTTGAGAGTGTGTAACCTAGTTCTGAGTATTCTATATGGTGAGCAATTTTTCTGGACTAGAAAGAAAGGGCAGTCCCAGGAAGTATATTGGTTGCTTGCCATATGACATCCACCTCTCATTCAGGAATCTCATATTGCTGATGATGGGACCCAGATATAACTTGGACCCTGAAGTTTTACAGAAAATTCCCAGGTTAACCCCTAAATTTCCTTGACAATTTTGCACCAAAAACACTTCAAAACTGCTATGAGTAAGGAACAAAAACAAAAATTGTATTTCTAGTTTTGGCGGTAGGATCTCATTTAAAACTTGATAAATAACATACTCACTAAATTTCATTAGCTTTGACCGCACGGATTGAAAGATCATAGTGTTTGAAGTAGATATAATGGTTCATTTTCATCCCTGCATTGAGTAGATCAGCAGACTTTGACTTCACTTGGTGTCAAAGTTTTGCAATACACAAAGTCTAAATTTTGTATCATCATGTTAATCATGATATTAACTCCTTGTACACTAATATTTAGAGGTAGAGAAGAGGTGTAGCATATTCGAAAAAATTGTGCATGGAGTGGAGGTTCAAAAGTGCCAATTCACGTTTTAATTTTTTGGGAACAAAATATGTTTTAGAATGATAATCCGAACGGTCAATAAGAAGGTTTACACCACGTCTTGTAGTAGAAAAAGTAAAACGTGAAAAACATGAAGATCTCAAAGTTTTATGTGGAAAAGAAGTTTTTTTTTGGTTTTTTGCCCAACAATGTGTGGCAATGTGTGAAAATCTTTGACTTGAAATTAAATGCATTACTAGAGTGTCCTAGCAGAAGTTCTTGGAATCACCCAACGTGCCCGCATTCAACAATTGTTTCTCTAAGATAACATAACTTTTTCCTACAAGTATGATGAGAATTAAAATTATACTCCCATGTACGTCTTGTCATCTTGCATCTCTGTTCAAAATTCAAAGAATTGCAAATGTAAATTGCAACCATGGGAACGTGCCCAAGATTTGTAAAAGCCCACCTTGGGACTTTTCAATTCAAGGATTAAGATTCCTTCCAGTCAACTTTGTTTATCACACCAATTGTTCTAATTAGTTTGGTTATACTTTTCGCATACCCGAGGCTTTAATCCATGAAGGACTGACATTTTTTACATTTTATTTTCTAACTTTGGCACAAGTCAAACCAATATTTGATTGCAAAGAAAGAGAACTTACAAAAAAGACAACACACGCCAATACTGGCCATGTGAAAGACAAAATAAACCCAACAAATGGATCCCTCTACCCCAGGTCACGAGTCACAATGTTGCCTTGTCTATTGCACACAGCCACAATACAACTCCAATTGGCGTCAAATCGGATGGAAGTTTTGGTCGTGCTTTGCTTTGAATTGGTTGTCAACCCTTTGTCCCATGCCACCCTACCGTAGTCAATAAGAACTTGCCAAATAGTACTCTGAATTTTGTGAATTTTCCCCACTGATATTGATTTACTCTTTGGAGCCAACGAGATCCAAATGTGGAATTTGGAGGTGTTAAATCTCAATTTGCATGAAATTTATGAAAAATTAGGTAGTGAAAAATGAGGTTAAGATTTGTGCACACATTACATGAACATTCTGCAAAAATCAGATCTTGTAGAACTCGTGGAAAAGCTAAGAATACAACACACAATACATAAAATATACTAAAATACAATGAATACCATGCCGCATACTATGTTGTATTTCCTATACATGCAAAATGATTTGGTCTTAACTTTTGATTGAAGTTTGTCTTTAGGGGTTCTTCATTGTTTTGTGATTGTTGATCTCTCTCACTGCATACAAAGCTTTTGTTTTTATTTGTACAAGTTCATAAATTTTTTGTATACAAGCAAACAGAAAAAAGTAAAAAAATCATCAGTAATCATGTATAAAAAAAATTCTTCACATATGATATATCAATGCAAAGCTATCAACCTAGTGCACATGTGAACCTCTTTCATTCAAAATTCAAAATTCTCAAAGAATCTATTGATGAATAAAGTAGTATATCCTCCAAAGTCCACAATTTTCAATACCAATGCACGATAACTTTAAACACTATAATAATGTATTCCATTAACCGTTGGATGTTGTGCATATGTTCCCCAAAGTTTAGGTCATGGTTTAGATTCAATATTGTAAAGTTAGGTACTAAAATTAGGCATTCAATTTCCATCGAAGTTAGTTCAAAGAAAAAAATTAGCACATATCTTGATTTTGCAAAAACGTGAAGTACGCGCCAAAGGGTAGTTCACTAAATCATTTGGCGCAATCCAAAGTGTCCAAAGCGTGATCCCTCTGAGGAGAAGCCACATTCTGCTTAGTTCTCTGAACTTTCTAGGCAGTCTAGAAGCCAAGAGGGATTGCTTAAGCCTTGCAAGTCAAAGAAGCCACATTTGGGTTGCAACATGATATTTTTTGTGTATTTGGCATACAAGGTGTAAGAATCGATGTATACAATAGTCACAAAAATTTGTATTTGTATTAAGCATGATCTAATGACATATGACAATTTTAGTTCAAATCATTATTCCACCTACTACATGCTTGAGAAGTTGCAAAATGTTCAAGTTTTCTACATTTATGGTGTCATATTTGAGCATGATTAGGTTGAGATATTGAAATGACCTCCAAATGAAAGATGTTAGTTGAAGAATCTTCAATCCAAAGGTGTATGTCTTGCTAAAGTTCAGTACTTTTTTTGTATGTTAAGTGTAAAATACATGACCGTATATGTGGTCATTAATTGACCTTTAAGGGTTAAGATCTGGTTTCACCCGTTTGCAATCTCTAGGGTTTCCAATAACGTTGAACAACTTGGCAATATTGCTTGCTTGTGGGCAATTCAAAAAGCGGTGGATAACGGTCTCCTGCACGCTTTGGTTGCACACTTCACACCTAATGTCAAAGGACCGACTTTAAAGGAATCTCTACTCCATTGATTTGAAAGTTTCAAGATGGGCTTTTTGAGAAAGTAACCGTAGTATCTAGTTCTAAATTTATATGAGATGACGTGGTAAAACAATTGTGAATTTTGATTGTATGGATTGTCAAAGTAATTTCTTTATTTTCAGTGTTTTGAAGATAGTAGTTACATCAATATAAATAAGATCATATCAATGAAATTAAATAATACTATATTAAATTTATTTACATTAATCCCTAAATGAATAAACTCTTGAGGTGGGCTTGTGCAGATCTTAAATACATTCCTATGGTTGCAATCCATATTTACAATTTTTGAAATTTTACACATAGATTCACAAGAATATAGTTTTTATTCTCATCAAACCTATGGGAAAAGTTATGCCATCCTTAAAGAAAAACTTCACGAGTGCGGGCACATTGGGCAACTCTAAAAACGTTTCCTAAGACACTGTATTAAATGTGAGATTTTCAATACTAGCAAGTGATATTGTTTCCTTTCATATTGTAAATTTTTTTTTTGTCCTTAGTGAAAAATAGATTCAAACCAAATCAAACATTGTCACAAATTGCTAGTTAGTGTACAAAAGAACTCTTTCTTTTCCACATAAAATTTTGGAAGCTTCATATATATTCACTTTTAATATTTTTCAAAACTTTCTTTTTGGCGGTTCTAATTCTCATTCTAAAACATATCAATTTCACAAAAAATAAAACATGAATTGGAAATTTTTGAACTTCCTTTCCTTGCACAATTCTTTTAAATATGTTGCGCCTCTTTCTAGCTCTAAAATTTGAGTACAAAAAACTAATATCATGCCTGATATGATGGTAAAAATTTAGACCATGTGTAGTACAAAACTTGGACACCAAGTGAAGTCGAAGTTTGCTAATTCATTCAAGGCAAGGAAGAAAATGAATTGTTTTTCCTATTTCAAACACTATAATCTTTCAATCTATGTAAGTCAAAGTTTATGAATTTTTTTGAATATGATACTTGATAAGTCTTAATGAAAATGCTACATTCAAAACTAGAAATAAAAGTTTTTTTACCTCCCACAATCAATGATCATTGCACAAAAATCAGCAATGTGTGAGTATTTTGGTGTGAAATAGTCAAAGAAATTTAAAGGTTGATCAAATAAATTTGGATAAACAAAACTAAAACAAATTAAACTAAATAAAAATGGACTGAGCAGAATAATTATAAATTATATCAAAGTTTAAATAAATTATACATTGAATAAATAAATAAACTAAATTTTTAATCAAATATTTATTATTTTAATTTCGATATATGTTTTTAAACCCATTAAATAAACTAAAATTCTTTATTGCACAACGTTTTTATCAGTTTTTGAACAAGAAGAAGAATGCCAATCCCTAAAGGGGCCGGTGTGAATAAAGTGTCTGTTCGTTCCACCACTTAGACCATGCCCACCAGACAAGGAATAAATAGTATGGAACTACTTCCCGCGCTCGAGGGTAGACTCTATGTGACAAGAAACCAAAAGACACAAGTGACCAAAGTACCCAAGTAACCATCAATATTCAAAAAGGTATCAAAAAAGGGGGAAGGGGGAGAGGGAAGAAAAGAAGAGGGGAGAAAAAATAGGAGGATACTATTGGGGAGGAGTGTGTTTTCAATGTGGGAGGTTTTTGAAGTTTCAAGGAAAAGTAAGTAATGGGTAGTGCTATGGAGGGTTTCGTGTGTCGGGAAGGGCTTGGTTGTTTTCAATTTTGCATTTGTGTAGAAGGATGGACATGGCATGTTAAATGGCAATGGTGTTATTATTATTGAAAGTGTGTGAAATTGTTTCCATGGGGGTTTTAAAGGTATCTTCAAGGATTTTAGTAGATGGGATAAAGGTGGTGGCACGGGCACGAGCTGTGATTACAATAAGGGGGTCCACTTTCCATCCGAGGGCTATGATGTCATTAATAAGGGGTTGGTATTTATTTATTTTGTTTTTAATTGTTTCAGGAGAGAATCTATCATTATAATATGTGAACTCGATGAATTGAATGGTGTAGTCTTGGTTAATGTGGTCGAGTGCCGGGTCATTATATGATAGGCCTCGAACGCAAAGTATGTCTGGTTTGAGTCTAGTATTGCAATGACAACGTTGAGTTACACATGTACATGGGAGTAGCCAGGGGTGGACCGTATTTTCTTGTGGGTTGTTATTAAAGGTACCGGCATTCATGAGGAAAAGCATCGTGATTTGTTATGGGAGATAGTTAGTTTCCGAGTTTCCCATGCCGCTTTGTTATGTCTTTTGACAATTAAGGAGTATATGTGATGGGTTTTGGCATTTAAGTAGGACATGGAGCCATGTGTTGGGATCCATAGAAGTGCATATGGGGCATGTTATAGATGAGAATCTTTCTATTCCAAAGAAGAGATGTTTTCGGGCGTTTCCCATGTATTCACCGGTAATTCGATGAGGCATGTTATTTGTGAATCGGAGATGATGGGATTCTTCCAAAAATTCGTAGAGAGTTCATTGTCTATTTTGTTGTTGCCAGTCCATTTTTCTATATTAGGGAAGTTTTATGCGATTGTGTCAAGGTTGTTATGGAGGTCTTGTTTCCTGAGATATTTGTTGAAGAATCTAATTGGGCCTTTATTGGGGGTATCTTCTTTAGAAGGCCAATCTTCTTTTTGGAAGTAGTATAGGGTAGCATGTGCATGTTTGTATGCGTCTTTGGCATTTTTATGCGATTTTTTGCGGCCCTCTTTTGCAAGTTTATCTGCTTGTTCCTTACCATCAATATTAGCATGGGTTCTAACTTTGTGAAGGGTTGTCATTTGTGTTCGGTTTTGTAACATTTGGACCATTGACATTAGTATAATTTGGTCCGGGTGGCTATTGTGGAGGTTAGGGTGTGTTATTTGTGTGTTTAGTAGGTAAAGTGCATTGATGCAGTCAGTAAATATTTATGCGGGTTCATTGTTGTATTTTGTTGTGATGATTTGTAGTGTTTTGTGTATGGCCATAAGTTTTGCTCTAAGGATGTTTTGTAGTCCATGGAGTCTTTTGGCTAGTTTGATTTCTTTGATAGGATTGTATATGCCATAGCCAACTTTTTCTTTGCGGCAATTTCTTGTACTAATTTGTTCTGGCGATTTGAAGGAGCCATTGGTATAGTAGCTATATGCCGGGTTAAATTTTGGCAAGGTTGGATTTGGTAGTTTGGAAGGGGTGGAGGTATTACAAGGTAATCTAATGTATTATTGATGTAGTTTAGTTTTGACCATTTTTTGCTTCGGTTTACGGGGGTTTGTATAGTTGATGGTGGGGCCATTTTTGTATATAGGCGGTGTATGTTTAGAGTATTTGCTATGGAGGTGAGTATGGCAAGCTGTTCTAGGGTGCCAAGGTTCTGATTTTGGTGGTGGATACATATTATTTGTAATGTGGATGGTTCAGTCCGGGGCTTTTTAATCTCCGGTGGAATAGTGGGTTCTTTGTATGGGATTGAGTTTGCTTCAAATAGTGCGATGATATGGGAGTCTGTAAATGGGTTTGAATGTTGGTTAAAGTTTTGGTACCAATTTTTGTCCGGTGTGATAATGAGTGTAGATGTGTGATGTGGGTCATGCTTGGCTGCAAGGCGGGCCCAATGTAGTGCTTGTTGAGTTTCTTCATCATTGTGAGGGTGAGCTATACCATTACCGGCCCATTTATAGTCAAAGGCCTTTCCCTGGGAGCCAAATATTTTATCTCTTTTAAAGGGTGAATAGAATTTCTTTAGTTTTGTGGGGCGTGTGATAGGGAAGGAGAAATATGAATGTTGGATGTTGAATGTTGTTATTAGTGAGTCTAGAATGGATGTGGGTATTGAGTATTGTGCATTTTTGAGGGGATTATCTTTTGGAATGCGGTATTTATATCTTTGATATAGCCAAATTTGTTCGGTTTCAAATGGTTGGGTTGTTAGTTCGATGCTTGTAGGGGTTTGTAGTTTCATATTGTATTGGTTCCGTAGCCATTGGAGTCTAGTAGTGGAAATAGTGTGTAAATGTCGGCCATTTTCTTCATATAAGTGGGCTTGATTTCTTTCTATTTTAATTGCGTTAGAGAGTGTGAGAATATCGTTTTTGGAATAACATTCTGTTGTATAGATGTTTAGGAGTGGGATGACTATGGGTGGAGTTACGGATCTTGAGTCTTGTAATTGTTCTTGAGGGTGGTGAGCTTGAATGATTTCCAAGTAGAACTTATTTCTAAATTTTTGGTAGTATTGTTTTAATTTTTTGGTGTTACATGTGGAAGTATTACGGTTGTGTCTTAGAAAGAGGTTTCTTTGAGGAAGCCATTTGTTGAATGTGTTGTTGTTGTGTTGCCATTGGCAGAGATGTCTTGTATAGGTATTTTGAATGTTGTTGGTATCTAGATGTTGTATATATTCATGGCGTATGATGTTGTTAATGGGGATTTCTGGGATGTATGTTGGGGGACGGGGTGGTGTGGCTCTAAGGGGTTGGGAGGGTGGATTGGTGGTAGGGTAGTTCTTGGGAGGATGTTGTTGTTGGTGGTGATGAATGGGTCTTGGAGTGTGTGGGAGTATGGGTGTATGTTGCAAGGGATAGCACATGTGGTGGGGCATGTTGGGTGGCAAAAAAGTTGTTTGGCAACATTTAGGGCACTCTTGATTAGTTTGGATGGGGTGAAGTGGAAGTTTTTGAAGTCCTCATTATTCATGAAGTGTGTGCCGTTTGGTAAAGTAATTTGTTTTAATTCAAAAATATTTTTTGAGAGGAGTTTTTGTAAAAGTTTTTGGGAGAGTTGGGCGTTGAGTGTGTTATAGTTCCGTGCTTCTTGACACCATAAGACTTCTAATGGTATTAGATCAAAGAGGAAATTTGGAAGTGTACTCTTAAGGTGAACTTTGGCTACATGTTTTAATAAGAAAAATGTACGAGTTATTGGTGATCTTATACAATCCGTTTTTTAAAATTCTAGGTATATCTTCGGCACCTCCATATTGGGCAAGTACATATTGGGTTAGTCCATTATATATTTTTCGGAGCCTACCTTTGTCATTTAGGCATTTTGTAATTGTTCCCCTATACATCGGAGATAGGCGTTTTTGAGGGAGAAAGCTTCAAGTCCAAATAGGTTGTGTGGGAGTTGGGTTATTGCATTTGACATGCATTTTGGCATACCACAAATGATTTTTCGTATGGCTATAATCTTTTGATCAAGTTTTTTGATAGTTGGCATAGAGTATGGTACAACGTAGAAGCTATATGCTACACCTGGGCGTATTACGGTGTCAACCATTTTAATTTTTTGTTTCATGGTGGCCGGACATGTTGTTAATTATTTGAATTGCTGAATGAGTTTTGTGGTTGTAGTGTGGATTTGGATTTTCCATTTTAGAGAGGGAACAAGATTTGTGCCTAGATATACATATGATTAATTTTGGTGTAGTATGGGGATTGGTTGGCCACGGTAGTTGATGTTAGAAGCTTGCATTAGGGCTTTAAATGCAATTGGATTTATTTTGGATTTATTGGGACAACCAATAGCAACGCATTTTGGGACGCCTACATCCATTCCAGTCCATTTACAGTATCTATCGATTTTATCAATTTGTGTTTGTAATGATTTTATTTTGTTAGTTGTGGTAGCAAGGTCATCGGCGTAGGCAACAGAGTTTATGGTGGTTTGTGATGTACAAAAAGTGTATCCATTGTTGCCTCGCTCTAGCCATCTAAGTAGTCGTTCTAAAAATATGATGAATAGATATGGACTAAGGGTGTCTCCTTATATAGTTCCTCTATGAATGGGAATAGGCTTAGTCTTCCCAAAGTGTTCACCTTTGTAGTAGGTAGATGATTGGGAGTAGATATTTCCAACTAGTGCAATTGCATCTTTTGGATACCCTATATCAATCATTATCGCTAGTAGTCTAGCGTGGTCAATAGAGCCAAAGCCGTTTTTAAAGTCAACATATAAAACATATATATCTTGATTTGTAAATCGTGCGTCTTCTAATGCCGTTATTATGGTTTGTATTTGTCTAGAGGTGTTTCTTTCTGCTCTGAATTCTTCTTGACTATCGTATAGGATTTTAAACTTTTCACCACATGAAGATAGTATTGAGATGAGTGTACTGGTGTATAGTTTTTATACTGTGTTGGCTAACGCAATTGGTCTATGGTTTGGTAGTATTGAAGGATCTCCTTTTTTGTACAGTAAAATTGTTGTACTAGTTTTCCATGAGGTTGGTATTTATTTTTGTTTGTAGCAGTGAGAGAAGAATAGAAATAATAATTTATGGAATCTTAGGGGCATATTTTTGAGTATTGAATTCGGTATACGGTTTGGCCCTTGGACTTTGTTATTTCCGAGGCTAGGGAGACATGTGTCATATATGGCTCTGTTGAAGTATGTGTGTAATGGGGTTTAAGGTTCGCCTCGTTGGTCTAAGGTAAATCCATCTAGGTCATGCCATGGATATTGGCGTACTGTACATGTGCATTCAATTGGGTGTTGTGGTTGGTAGTTGCATGTTGGTAATGTGGGTCTATTATTTTTTGTCTGTTGGTTGAATATTTTGTTTGCAATGTCTTCCGGGCTAGTTAGAATGTTATTATATTGGTCAGTGATACAATCTAATGGTGGGGATTCGGATTTTTTGAAAACTTTTCTATTTATTTTCTTAGGGCTAGTTTTGTATAATTATATGTATTTTGAGATGGCTTTTTAATATTATCTTTTCAGTATTTTGTAGTTACTTTCCAGACTTGTATATTGGCATTTTTTGCAATTAGTGCAATGTCTTTTATCCATGTATCATAGGGTTACATTTCGGGGGGGGGGGGGTGGGGCAGGAATTTGGATGTGGCATAAAGTTGGTAATTCGTTACATATGGGGTGGTTATGCCATTGTGGGTTATTTTTTACGGTTCTAATAGTTTTTGTATTATATGGTATGTAGCTAGGTGTTGTTTCCATATATTAGAAAGTTTGCACGGTAAATAACCCCTTTGTTGTGATGTTCGGTTTGTCATTTGTGGTATTGGTTGGGCTTTGCAAGTTTTTTCTAATGTATGAGAAATATTGTTGATAAGTGTATCTAAGGTGTCGCATGTTTCCTACCATTGTGTTTGAGAGAGTTGGTTATTATTTTCAAGTATGTTTATGAGAGAGTCAATTTGTATGGAATTTTCTTCAAAGAACTTTGTGTTGAATTTTTCTAAGTTATCTTTTGGAATGGGGTTAAGTATGCATTTAGTGTTATTATTCGTGATTATAGGCATATGATTTATTAATATGTTATTTGGAATGTGAAGCTGTATAGGCAAGTGATCCGAGTTGAGAATAATGTCTTTGTCTGTTGTGGAAGTGTATTCTGTATTATTATTTGTATTTATATAGAAGCCGTCTATTAGGCTCCAATGATTATAGTTATAGCCGCCTTATTAGGAGTATTGTGTATCGGTGTTTGTGTAGGTGAAGTTAAGATTTTTTAAGAAGTGGCGCCATTGGCAATCTATGGTTTGAGGGGGGGTGTTATAATTTCTGTTTTGTCTACCAATTAATGCTATATCTCTGTTGAAGTCTCCACAAAACAAGTATGATTAGGGTTTTGATTCATTTGAGATGTGATAGTGTTTTGAATGTCTATAATGAATCTAGTGTCTTCGGGGTGGGATGGCATATACATGTGGAAGATTAACCATGGCTGTAGTGGTTGGTTAGTAATTCTAATTATTTGAAGGTAGGGGGATATGTGCATTGGAGTAGGAATTATTTTGATGTTGCCCAGGAAGGCATATTTTTTTGTGTATTAGTGTAAAGAGGCCACCTCGGTCCGGTGTATATGGTCTCCGCTGTTGGATGTTTCTTGTTAGTGCATGTGTGTTATTAAGAATAAGTTTATAATCATGGAATATGTTTTGTATATATTTAGTAGATTTTGTGGCGGATATTTTTGTTTCTTCAATGACTATGAAGGCCGGTGGTGTTTCTGCGTATGTGGTCAAAGCTTGTAAGCTGGGGAGAGCAATGTTTAGAGATGACGCATTCCATGTAATGATGTTTGTATTTTCGTTATTTGTGCTAATGTTTTGGTTATGTGGGGGAAAAAAAAGGGAGGGGGTGGGTGGATATACTCTACTATGGGGTCAAAACATTTTAGTGTTTCGTTACTTAGATTGTTAGGAAGGTAAGGAAATTTTTGTTTTATTGTGTTGCTTGAGGGTGGTATGGTTTGGTTATGTAAAAAGCTGTATAATTCTTTGTGTATTGAGTTCCCGTGATTTACAATACTTTGATTTTCTTCAAGAAATTTTGTATATGGGTGCGGAGTATGAATATGTCTTTCAGGTGGATTTTGTAAGTTTGATAAAGTTCATAGTAATGTGTTTGTCCATGTGTTTATATTCGGGTTTTGAGGGTTTAAAAGATGGTTACATTCGTCTATGTTTGGATAGGTCGTAATTACTAGGGCATATAGGATGTGTGTTGGTGGATGTGTATTTTGTTGTTGTACATATTGGGCAATATTTGGGTGTGTATTGTTGTGTAGATGATGTAGTGTATGTGTGGTTTTTAAGAGAGGTGCAAATGTTTGAGCGACGTGTTTGTATTTCGGTTGTAGTTTTATGGTATTTGGTATAAAGTATATTTTGGCATTTTTTCTTATGTGAAGTGGGATACGTTTTTAGTATATTAGGCATTGGTCCCGGGTTGGTTTCTATGTCTCCGCCTAGAAGTAGGAGTTTCATGTGTTTAGATTTGGTGTTGTATTTTAGAATTCTTGATTTTTGTGTAATTTTTTGGGGGTTTTTTTATGTTCTTGAGGTTGTGTTTGTTTAGAAGTGTGTGTGTGTGTCTTTGTTTAGGTGTGCTGTTGTGTTTGTATTGTGACTGCCCTTTGTGTGTTGGTTGTGGTTTTGTATGTGTTGGTGGAGTGAGGTGGGATGTTTTCTAGGAGTGGTTGTATGTGATTGCCTTTGGTCAAGTAGATATGGTTTTCTCCTTGTTTTGGTGTGTGGTACGTGTTTGGTGAGGAGGTTACTCCAAGGAGTGAAGATATTCCAATGCCATTGGCATTGATAAGTGGGGGGTGTATTGAGGTAATGATGTAGTCTACCATTTATTGCTATGATTGTTTGAGTAAGACATGTGAGGTGTGGTGATATTTCCACAAGGCTAACTACAAACATGTGACAAATATAAGTGAGGAAATACTTAAACAAGGAGATAGTAAGTGAGAGAGGGATGAGGTGTGTAGTAGAACTATTGTGTTCTATGAGAGGGGAGGAAGAACAAGAGTATGAATATATTGAGGATAGACTTACAAACTAAGCTATAGCTTGGGGATAAACTATGTAGAGATCTAGGACATGAAGCATAATGGTGGCATAGAAGGCATTAACGAGAGATAAAGGCGGAAATGGTAGAGCTAGTGGGAGGGAGAACCAATGCCAACGTGGTTGGTGAGTCATTTGTGGATGGTCCGTGGTCAATCCACGTTTGACGGGCCATTTGGGGGCGGAAGAGAGGGCACCGAACGGCTTCTATTGATACCTTGCATCACCAAAAAGGCATTTAGCATTAGTTTCTCAACATTAATGAGTTTAGATTTTACCTCATCCGTACGGGCGTTGGTGTATTCTTGGATTTCACGAATAATGTCTTCCTTGAAGGAGGAGAGCTCCAATCGAAGTTGCTTGCGGCCTTCTTCCACAATCGCAGTTATCTCCGCCTGTAGGATGTTGGTGGAGGTGAGGGTGGACTTCATGGATGCCACTGTGTTAACCAAGGCGGTATTGATGTCATTAAACCCCCATTTCTCTACCAACGTGGCAGATGGGGGGTCAACTCCATCTAGGCTCCTTCGATGCGGACGGACTTCTACTTGGTGAAGTCCAATGTTGAAGGTTTTGTTGAGGTGTTGTCGATACACAATGGGATTGATGACTTGGATGTTGGCGGATCTGTTGTGTTTGCCTTCTATCCGTCTATGGAACCAAATAGTGACAATGTTCTTGGCTTGGAGGGCATGGGTGATGGCTGTCGTAGTGTTATCCACGCTCATGAAAATGAGTTGTTGTGACAATGTTAGAGTCAGAGCGTCCTTCTTGGCTCAATCGGAGGTGGAGAAGTCACGAAAACTGCTAGCTTCGACGGAGAGGATCTCTTGAACGGTGGCATTCCAATTTCTTGGCTTGATTCGGAATGTGTGCGATGATCCAAGCATAGGACTCCGCTAACTGCTTCTGCACATCTGTCACTTCAAATTTGAGGTTCCTAGTGAAACCGTTTTGTACCACGTCCTGGAAGAGTGCTCGTGCCGTAATCCCCTTCAAGTTGTCACTCTTGATGCAGACCGAGAGGCCCTTACGAGCCACCGCATGCTAGGTTTTGTACACTTTCCCCAAGGATAGTGGACCCATGGAGTCAAGTGGCAAAATAAAATATCGGGTGCCACGGAGGAGTGCTAAGGCATCCACCTGTGGGTGGAGGAAATGGATCTTGATAATCCCTGAAAAAATATCCTTATGTCCCTCTTTAACCTTTTTTTTAGTTCTATACTTGTTTCTTCGTGTTCGTGCGACGCTTGTCGATGTATTGTTGTTGCTTGTCTGCTAGTCACCTTTCGAGAGCCGCTTCCTGATCGCTTGTCTTTATTGATGATGGTGTATGTTGTTGTAATGGTGTCGCAGATTGTCTGTGGATGCGCGAAGTGACTCCGGATTGGCGTCCTGGTTTGCTCCTCGTGTTTGTTGTTTAGATCTGCAAGAATTTTGCTAGCACTGTCGCATACGGTGTGCAGATACACATGTCGTAATGTTGTGCATAAGGGTTACAGGGTTAGTCACAAGGTGATTGTGTGTAGTGTTGTGCCTACTGGCGTGAGAGTTAAGGTGGAGTGACTAGTGTGTGATGTGCCTATCAAGAGAGATCCATAATTTGTAAAAACAGTGCAAAGGGTAAAGTATAACCTGAAGTGGTGGAGAGTTGATGCCAAATACCAATATCGAGTTGATCTGTAGCTTAATCATGCGTGTGAAGTGTTTGGATCAGGAAAGAGGAAGAGACTTGTGAGATGTGGCAGATCTATTGTTTCCTCACCAGATCTGAGTCAGATCTGACTTCTAATGTCTACCCGGCATGGATCTATGCACCAACACAAAGTTCTCTCTCTCATATCGACTTTGCTCAGATCTATCTTTCATAGTCGTTTATTGGTCAACTAACCTTGGATCTGGTGTGTAAGCACTAATTCCCAAACCTCTCTGCAACTCAAATCTATAGCTTATGAGGGCTCCCAACAAGGCCAGCCACAATTATTGCCCATATACCTTACTTCTGAGAGTAAGTTCTTCCTCCTTCCTCACCAGAAAAAACAGAGCTCATCTAGACCTCATCTCTCCTCCTTCTATCCACCATATAAAAATTAAAATTAAAACGTTTATGAACAACATAAGATTGTGTATATGAATTCCACATTGTTTTTAAAAAAAATTGTATCGTGAAAGAGCTTCCAGAATTATATACGGCTCATATAACTTGGGACTTGTGGTTACATAAGATTCAAGCTAGTGATTAGAGTTGAAAGCTACTATTATTAACTTATAATGAACCATTTGATGACAAATGTCTTTACGTATAATGTTAGCCAATAACAAAGTAAAAAATGAAAAGATAAGAAAAATGATGACTTTTAAATTCTTTTGATTTTGCAAAGTTTATAATAAATTGTTCTTCATTTTAATAATTATTGCAGTGTAAGTTTTAATAAAAGAAGAAATAACAAAGGTAATTGAAGTAAATGTTGTTTATCAATCAAAATGCTTGTTCGTTGAGGTGGGATGTAAATTCCGGAGTAATAGTTAAGATGAACAATTTGTTGTTAAGGTCTTCTTCGGCTAGAAAGGGAATTGTTGTATATTTTGAAAAATTATGACTTATCAAATATAGATTTTAGATCCGAAACCATGGCTTTTTAAAATAAACCACTATGCCATTTTTGATAGATTAGATAACTGATAAGTAGCGCAAATGAGTATGTAGGTGAAAGTTTTGTATGGGCATGTGAAACAAGCTTAACAAAAGGTTAAAGAGGGGAATGCGGTGATTGCTTAGCAAAATGCGTAAGATTGGGATTGTTGGTCCTGTTTTGCTGGTCATCATACACTGAGTGTACCAGGCTAGGGGAGCGGGGATTGACGGGCTATCAGATTTATTTCAAAAAAGTGACCCAGTAAAATGAGTTTCAGAGAAGGAGATCGTGGGGGAACTCTATGCAACTGGTGTGTTGATGGCCTTGTTGACGGTCTCGGTATTGTTGCACCTGATACGGAAGTACCTGAAGGTGTTGATGGCGACGTTATTCGTGCCCAACTAGGTGCATGATTCTCACGTTCAAGCCGATAATCACGGCAATGGTTATCATCGTGCTCTTCGCCATGGTCTTCGTTTTCACCCTGTTGTTCTTGTTCTTCGATACACCTCTATTGAAAAAGCCTTCGACTGGTCGTCATCCTGCTTGTGAGGAGATTGAGAAGCAGATGGTTAAAGTATTGTGTGGTGATGCAAAGAGATGTACTATCAATAGGATCTAGTAGATTATGTGATGCACTACACGTAGATTTTAGTAAAGTGGTATTCATTTGAATACTGCGGTAGAACTTCTAGAGTATTGATTACAAGACGTGATAATTGGGTGGTACTGCCGTAATAAATATTACCACGGCAGTACTGAATGAATGCCATAATGCAATTGAACTAACATTCATCCTTCAATAAAGACTGATCACCGAATTCCTCTCTTCCCTGCTCACTCCTATAGAAAAGAATCTTGCCTAACTAATTTTCTGAACTCCTTTCTTCTTATCTTTTTGCCCATAATCCCGCAACTTAGCCTTGTACTCCTCATCGAACTTTTTCTTTTTCTTTACTCAAATATGTTCTCTACATTGTGGTTCTTCATAGATAGAAAATTTGGACGTACTTTCTATGTTCAAGGATGTCAAATCCTCTTCTTAATCTTAAATCTCTTCCTTCTATTCAAAATCATATTAAACTCTTAGATCATAACAATCATGCGCTGATTCGTCCTGTAGATCAAAGACGTTCTCAGCTTCGACTCCAAGCACACTTGACACTCCGCCTGAATAGGCCATATCATTCCCCGTGTTGACGTACCCTACGTGCTTCCCTCCATGCTCGCCTCTTAGCATTTCAAGAGTTGCTACTTCATTTGATGGTGAAGGAATTGTGTCCATTACTCTCTTCTCAGGAAGAATCTGTCATCAACAACTACAAGAAGGGTGTTGACATGTGGAGGTCTCCGCTCATAAAATATTCATAACAAACGACTACAAATTATCAGATGAGGTGAGAGGCTTATTCCCATCGAATTTCTACAACGCAGGCAAACAACTTGACAACTGCATGCACCATGCAACCCAGAAACTGAACGAAGTTATTTTGCGTGACTAGAGCGGTGAGCCTAGAGCGGTAAAGTTGGGGTTTTTTTTTGGAAAACGATGCCGCAAAGTTGACAATGAAGCTAGTGGAAGAGTAAATATAATAGAGCCAAAGTTGACGGTAGAGGCCCTATAGCCGTGGGTAAAAATAAAATTTAAATATTTATTAAGTATTCCATCCTATATTTGGTGGTACTCTTTGAGAAGAGAGCATTTGATAAGTTTGTGGAGGGATATAGGAATCCTATAGCCGTGAATCGCTAGAACACCTTTAAATTAGTGACGCCGTATAATAAACCCAAGTTTGCGACTACAATTTTATATTAAACCTATTTTTATGTTCATTTATTTACTATACCAACGTCCTCTGAAAATCTAGGGCTAATTATAGTGGATGACCTAAGAAAATAATAATTAAAAAAATTAATAAATTTGGGTTAGATATGAAAAAGGCTCAATACTTTATGATACTGAGTAGTAGGATTAAAGATACCTTGTTTAAATAGTAGAACAAGTTGAATTAATAGGTTTAGGGTGCTCATGTAGGAAGAGAATATAGTAATGACTTGTTACTATTGAATTATAGGTCAAATAAGAAGCTACATACTCAGTTTTGCAATGATATTATATATACAAAGTGAAATTGCCTTTGCAGAGCGAAAATAAACTTTAGCTTCAACGTGGATAGTTAGTACACTAAATAGTGCCAAAATAAAATGTAGGATACTGAAGGTCATGTACGCTATGAAAAACACGGCGACTTTCAGAACTAAATTGCAATCTCATTTGAAAAGAGATCTCTATCAGAATTTTGATAACTTAAAATTGTTGCATATGAATGGAACCAATTAGAGAATATGTTTAAGAGAATCATCAAGTACATGATAAATACTGTAGCTATCTCCTTAGAAATGCAGACAAGAAGTGCAACATGCAATCTGGTTGTAGGTGGTAGCGAAAAAAAAAAACAATTCATACTCATAAAATAAAGTAGGATGTGGAAGGATAAGAAAGACACGGTTGTTATTAAAGGTGGGTGCCTTCTGAAATGTGTGAGACAAAAGAGAATCCAAGTTTAAGCAAAATAAGTGTTCACGTAGATGCAAAAGAACTAGAGGCCGAATAGGAAGGTATGACATGTAAATTGACGTCGGCTTCTAGATCTTGATAACAAACCACACGGGATCGTATTACATTCTACGGGTATGATGGTGAGGAGACAAAGTAGACGCCTATATGTCAGTTGCATGTCTGGTCCAAGGGGGCAACAAAAACTCACTGGGTGGAGAAATCGCACTTGCAATCAAACTGCAGAGAATATAGGAAAATCAGGTAATGAAATCATGGAGTGGTTTACAATAAATGGCAGAGAGTTGTAAATATATAAAAGTTGAGCTTACGCACGCAATCTATTTTGTTTCACAATTTTTCAGATAGGGACGTCTTCATCCAGGAGAGTTTCCATTCTAGGCGACTCAGTTCGGTTGGTCGGACCCGATAAAGGCCTTCAATTTCTCGTTGAAGATAGCTGTATCGTTTTCCAAAGCAACAATATGTCGACCGGACATCTGGCATGCGCGCATAGAATTTCCTACATGAAATTTGAAATATTATAATAATATTACGGGACAAGCTAGCAAGAGACAAAAACAAGACTCACCGGTGGAGACAATCACATCCAGAATAACTGCGCCGGGCTGTGATAACGCCTCGATCAACATCTGGAGGAAGGAAGTATCCTTCTCACGTGGCCCCCTCCATGCAATGACTCCTTGCATGGATTGAGACTCGGCGGAGGTGAAATTGAAAAGAACATCGGATTCTTCCACGCACTTTCCCACCTGAGAGAGGGATTTGTTCTTGTTAAATGTAAACTTGGCACCATCTACGTTCTCGCAAAGAAAGAACAAAACACGGAACCGTCAAGATTGCAACTGCAGAGCAAGTCAAATTCAAAAGAGAACTGTTAGAAGGAGAACCGAGTTTAAAATCAACAAATGAACCAATTGTAATGTTGGGAGAAAGACCAGAAATTCAACCTTTAGCGTTGCATTAATATGCGAGGTAAATTGGAGGTCATTAATTGCCCACCATTCTCTGAAAAACCTTGAAACCGTATCCCCCTACATACGACAACACATCAGACCGGATAGAAGGGACCTCGGGCAAGAAGATTAGTATTCCTCCTGTATCATGAAGAAAGTAATCCGAAAACTCAAATAAGCTTTCCACGGCCGCAATCGAATATTCATTCCACGATGGAATGTCCAACGCATGCTTGGAGATGGATGAGACCGACATCTCGTCAGAGATGTTTGCCAACATCAAGTCAAAACCCACTGTGAGGACAATGAGTGGACCGTCTTGAACTGGAGGCTTCCTACCGTACCTGGAAAAGCAGGAGTCAGTAAAACTGTTTCAAAACAAAGGCAATGGATTTTTGGATACAATGTGAATAATAAGTAATTGTGAGAGTTGTGAAACAATCATATTCTATGTGAGGACCGAGAATGAGAAAATAACAAAAAAAAAATGTAAACTTTCTGAATTAAACTAATGGTGAAATTTCCAAAGTACCTGGAGGACAAATGAATTGATTTAAAGAAGGGTCAAATGCTGCGCGGGAAAGTATTCCATGATCATGCAGGTCGATAAGTTGTCCACGAAGACTATCGCAGGGAGAGGTGGAGAGGTTTTTCCTGCATTAACCTTCAGGATAAGCATATTTGAACACTTTGAAAGGGGACTCGAGGCACTCAAAGCTTTGGAAAGAGTTTGCTTTTATCTCCTACTGAATCGTGGAGGCGCCACCAAGGACTCCGAATCCAACATTTGAATGTCATCAACATCGGTAATTAATTTCGAAGGGATCAACTGAGCTTGTTGAACGACTAGATCCGCCTTCGCGGCGGCAAAGGCTGTAGCAACTGCTGATGCTACAGCCACCGACTTAGCTAGGATCTTGGCGGTGGCCTCTGACTCCGCTTTTGCTTTCACAACAGTCTCAACATCAGCAGCGGCCTTCCGTTCGAGACACGAGTCTTCTTGGCACCAACTTCGGTAGTGACTGATAGAATTGACAATTATGTACCCTGAAGATCTGGTTGGACACTATTCCTGAGGTCGATATCAAATGAAGGTGGCCTCTTCACTGGACAATCCATTCACCACCCGCAACTTTCCCAATGCTCCCGGCCCCACGTCTTCGTCATATCCTCAGTGAACATAAACATATCACTAGTCTTCTCCAAGTAATTGGAGAAGGATAGAGGAGTCCTAGTGATTGCCTTCCTTGGGAAAAATATGTACATGAAGTACCTATAGAGAGTGCGGTTGATGGCATGCTTCAATCCCACTTGCTTCTCTTGCGGATTATTTTTGTGAATTCCTTTTCCCTTGAATTCATTTTGAAATGCAATATCCCAGAGCTGCATGCGCATCTACTCGATGTATTTGGATATAGTTGGAATGGGCATACCATTCTTAGGGGAGTAGTCAATGATAACCTCCATGTCAGATAAAATCCTGTCAAAGAGTGTCTCGATCTCACTTGAGAACTGAAAACACAAATCAAACAACAATACTGAATTCAATCAATTAGAAATATAGCATAGAATGAAACTTAACAATACCACTTAGAAGTAAGGCACAAAATATAATCACGACTAGTTACAGAGAGGTAAATACCTGAGATCACCAAGTTGCCTTGTGAAGCCAGTCATAGAAGTCATGGTCAGGAAACTTTGACCTTGGAAATTGAACATGCTCACGCAGAGAAGGTGGCTTGTTCCACCGCTCCAACCATTTTACCTTCATGCTGGGAATCATTGGAGAGGTGGTGAGGTAATATGTTTCTCCTGATTCTTGAGCTCCGAGCTAAGCTGCACCTTCACTTTCTCAATACGTTCAGAAACGAACTCATGAATCTTTGCTGAAGTCCAGGATGACTCGTCAGAGTACTTCTCTTTCAACTTCCTATTCGCGTGAGCAACTGCATCACCAAGCTCTTGCTGCAGAGAAAAGAACAAAATTTAGGCAACATTTGGGACTCTGGGAGGAGAAATCATTGCAAAAACACGGAAAATAGAACCATCGAAACTAAACCTCACTGCACAATATTCAAAGCCACATAATCTCGAAGCAGTAAATCGATTCTAGGGCTTCCCTTCAAACCACCGAACCAAATACAATGAGTTCCGTTCACGTATAAGTCTTCATCATTTTCGTTATGGACATAGTACTTCAAATAATATTATCTTCATATAATCTGGAGGGTCATATTTTTTAAAAATATGATGAAGATATTTTCCTCGAAAGGAATATTCTACCAACAGTACCTTTAGGTGGAGTACAAGTCTGAATAAGATTTTTGTGAAAACATGAAACAAAAGAGTTGAAGTATAAAATCGAGTTGAATGATACGAAGTCACCCAAAATTGTGAAAAAATAAAGAATAAAAAAACCGAATAAATTAACCTAAAAACAGAATTCAGTCATCCAAACCTGGAGCAGAGTTTAATTTCTTGTGAAAATAAAAAATATGGACTTTAAATTTTACCTCGTCACGATCTCAACGTTACAATTTCTGTTCGATTAATTTAAGTCATCGTTACTCAGAAACCATAATCTATACATGTCTAAAACCAAATCCACAAGATATGGAAACCGAAACCAGTAACCTTAAGAACTTTCAGATTTAAAAATACAATAAAAGTTTAATATTTCAGCAGTATATAAAATAAGCGTTGCACTTACAGATTCATTCAAAATATTCACAAGAACTCGTCATAAAACGCATAGTGTGGTTGAGTCGGACTCACCTAATAAAGAATTGCGATGGGAGACTTAAATGTCAAAGTATACCAAGTTCTGTCTTTTGACTTTTGCTTTGCCTCGGCTGCCACGATCTCGTCCTTGCCCACAAGCGACTCAAAATACTCGAGCGGCTGCCCAGCAATTCCATGAATACGATATAACTTGTGGACCAGATTTGTTGTCACATGAGATTTCTGATTTTGCCTCGTAGTAAAAATCACTGAGTCAAACTCTAAGCTTTTCATTCAGTAAAATTGACTTAATATCTGACAAACGCAACAAATTCCACGTAATTAAAGTAACTGGTTTCAATGAAATGTTAAGTACTCACTCATGTGCCATGATTATTAAATTGGTTAAAGTCTTCATAAGGAAACACATAACATTAATGATGACAATAAGGATCACACCATGAAATGAAACTAATTTTATAGGGAAATGAACATACCAATTGACTTGGTGAATAGCTGTTAGTAGAGGAGCCACTTGACCGTCCACATTAAGAATTATAGATTCCACCATGAAATGTCAGTTGATGTCATTGAAATGATCTCGGTTGATTACAGGCATCCAAGCCTGTAATCTGTGGTTTCCATCCCACACGTGGAACATCATTCCAGAGAACTGTTTCAAATCCTCATCATTCTGCAATTCTTTTACGAAGCGCTCATTTACACCGGTCCAGAGTGGACTCCAAGATCTTGATATTGCCTCAGAGGCAGGAACAATCTTACCTTTGTTGTTCTCCACAGCCACGTAAAATACACCGTGGCCATCCATCTATCCTATGCTTACAAAATGAGCTCCACACCCATAACATCATTCTTCAAGAAAGGCTTGACAATCGGTAATGATATCATTCTGCAAAGAGGGATATGTAAATTAGATTTGGCCTTTGATTTGAACCGAAGCCTCTCCAAAACCAGATTTGTATTCATGGACTCCTTTAACACCAAGTCATCCATCTCCTTCCCAAGCTCGTCAACAGACATGGGCTTCATACTCAGAACAATGTCGTCCTCCTCAAGGATTATAATCTCAGCCGTCAGAATTCCTGAAAAATAGTCTAGAATCCGCATAAGAAAACAAAAACTAAAGTAAATCAATAAAGCTGCATGCAATACCTTCATTCTCTGAGTCATGAAGGTCGGAGCCAATCTCAGCGGTGATGAAAAACTCTAGAATTACAATCAAAAAACATTAATAGACTGCGGTGTAGTCATTGAAAGAGGCCAAGCAATGTAAAGTCAATAAAAAAAATATAAAAACCCGACGAGGTGCTTAGATAGACAACGCCATCTCCGAGGAGGTGCCGTTGCTTTCATAGACAGCGTCACCTCCGGGGAGGTGCCGACAGCGGCACCTCCTTGGAGATGGCGTTGCCTTGATAGACAACACCACCTCTGAGGAGGTGCCCCTGCCGGCACCCCCTCGATGGTGCCTCTCCCCTCGTGGAAAAGGGTACCATTGAGGGGGTGCCGACAGCGGCACCTCCTCAGAGGTGACGCTGCCTCCAATCTAACGGGTCCTAACGCGTCACTGGTATCACATAAACGAGTACTAAACATATAGACCAGGACCAAGATAAGTTTAGTTCGGAAGCTTATCTTCCATTCTTTGTCCACTCACGTCGCCGGTTTCTGCTTCACTCACGTGGCCGCCTTCGTACACCTTCTCTGTAGCGTAAAGGGTAGAAGCACACTAAGGTGGGTGCACTTTCGGACAACCTAATGTACCAAAAAAGTGGTAAAAGTCAACCCTTCTTTGGGATCCCATTTGCCTTGTGTACATTGAGTATAAACATGAATATTTTTAGCATTCCTAAAGCGTGGCAGGTGGTGTGACACGCGCGGCTTTAGGAGCCTCGAAAGTCGCGCCTATTGTAGTTTTTGGAGGTGTTTTAGAGGTTTAATTTGTACAATATTTGTACCTTTGCGGGAGTGGAAGGTGTTTTAGTTTGCCACCTTTTACTTATATTACTTGAAAATCAGTTTGCTACGCACATGGGGATCCCCTTAAAACGACTCGATACTGAAAAAAAACAAAGTTTGGATCATTTTTTAGTATATTTTGCCCAAAATTAATTTTAGCACTTTGACCGTAAAAATCACAATGAGCGACTAAAAATTATCACAACTTTTAATGTGCATTTGAAGGCTTTAAACATGTTCTTCCATTATCTAAGTGTGAATTTGTACTATCTTTTGTCAAACAACATGATATTCGTACTTTTGTTGTTTTTATCCAGACTGTGACGTACTTTCGGAAAGTTAAAAAAATACTTATATTTATGTGTTCCCAATGTTTTTTGGAGTAAAGCACAATAGTTTTATAATATTCATTAGTATTGCTAACATCATTGCCAAAAACATTAGTACTTTTGCATTGGGAGCACTACTAATCCGGCCATTGAAGTTTGGGACCCCCTGAAAAAACTGCTTGTGACGTACCAAGTGCTCCACCCTAGCTTGCTTCCACCCTGAACACAAAACCCAGAAACCCTTGGGTGATTCAGAAGGAGATATGGATCTTAACAGCCTCGGAGGTCACAAAATCCTAATCAGTGAAGTACATCGCAAAACCCGAATCACTGAACTCAAAGCAACTTCAACTCGCACCCCCATTTTGGCGACTCACCACTTTCTCGCCCTCCCTGGTGCGGCACGACAAGGCGCGGCACTCTTGCCTGAGGACTCACGGCCCCGACTTTCTTCTTGTCACGACTAAACTACTGGCCAGACTAACATTCACTCCCTCCCTTTCGCGGCGTGGCGCGGCACCCTTCAGTCGGGTTCTGCTGCCACGCACTTCAACTCCCAAGTCACGGCGCGGCGCCTCTACACCACTGATCTCTCCTTACACTCCCGATTCTATCGGGCTACTGTCCCAATTCTACTTCCCTTAGTCTACAAACTCTACTCCCCATTCTATCCCGACACTTCCTTCCGTCCGGTACTGTTGTCACCCACTCTCACTTATAATCAGTCACGGGCGGCGCGTCAAACTCACTTTTCACTCCTTGCTCTTCCGACTGTATTTCCTTATTGTCCCATCAGTACTATCCTTAGAACTTCCCGACTCTTCCTCCCGTATCGTCCCGTCTCAACCTCCCTTTCTCTCCACATTCTATTTCCTCATTGTTTCCACTCTATCTCCCTCACTGCCGCGTCCTATTCAGGGTTGTTCCGGCGTCCGTCCGATAGTGTCCGTCCGTCCGGTTGTTCGTCCGATAAAGGCTGCTGTCCGTCCGATAGATAATATTCTAGAATATTTGGGTATATTTGGGTATATTTGGATATATTCGGAAATATTCTTATAGATTAGAGTCATATTCTTTGGAATATTCTAGACATCTGTCCGGTATGGGTGCTGTCCGTCTTGTCCGACTGTCCGACTTTCTGTCCGTCCGCTGTCTTTGGGCCCCTGTTCGTCTATGTAGACAACCCTGGTCCTATTGTGGAGGAAGAGTTCATTGAATTGGAAACCCCCATAGGTAAGAAGAAGAGAAAGAACTGAAGGAAGGGACTCTGGAAAGCGGGAAACGGGGGGAAGGGGGCGCGATATCAATACGTTAGGACAGTGATGTCGCCATTTGTGACATTAACTTAGTGTTCTACCACGATCTTTAAATTCCATCATCTCAAAACCCTAATCTCCAGTACTGTCAATGCCACCCGATTCTTACTACTCAAAACGATATGACGAGAGCTAAATTCAACGTACTCCAAGCCCTGATTTCATGTACTGTGATCTAACCAAAATTCAGATATCATTTAGCATTGAACTAGTTTCGAAAAGGAGTCCCTTAGACAGGATATAATGCAATCAACCCAGTATACTTGATATGATTGAATACAATTAGATCGGAGTGACCCAAAATTTGAACTTGCAAAGACTTGTGTATTCTAAATAAGTGATCACAATTTTTCGACAACGACATTAAGCAACAATGAGGACTTACCAAGTTCATAATCAGTTGCACATCTCCTATCGGGGTTCGTTTCCACATCTTCACCAGGTAGCATTTCTTCAGTGTCATGCTCTGCAATATTCGAAAGCTCGGCACTACTCCGACTACACATAACTGGAATGCACTGTGATTCATCCTCAAAAGTCAGAACCCTTGCAGTATCGCCTATATCGACATCCCTTGGCATCGACTTCTTCTCCCTCATTTGCCTACTCCTCTTCAACATCTTAGCATCACTAAAGTACAAAGCTTTTCTCTTTCTTCTCTTCATGTTTAGTGATATGAATTTTCTCTAGCGTTCAACTACTCTTTATTCCGCTATTATTTATGGTTCCAGATCAGTGACTTAAACAAGTGAAATTACATCTAGTACCTCTGCTAGATGTGATTATTTTATTACACAGAACCATTTTTATTTTGAGCACCTTCAATAACACATCGGTGGTATTTGAATTTTAATCTGTTCTATCTCTTTAAAATTCCTTCACAATGTGGCTCTTAGATTAGACATACCAATTTGGAATACTGTTAACGCTGGCTCGATTGAGATTGAACAACCTTACAATCTTATTTTAGTCGAACTTTAGCATGGACTCGGGGGGGGGGAAATTATCATAAATTTTATTAGACTGACATAATTGAAGAAAGACGGCTGCATATCGCCAAGTTCAGTGTGCTTTATTTCACGCGGCTGCGCAAATCCCATAATGGTCTTTTCGGTCCTTCCTTGAAACTATGAGTATATATGTCCCTTATAAACTCCCTTGAATTCCCTCTCTAATCATTGTCATCGCAATTTATTACTTCCATACTTCAACCTCTTTGATAATGGCAGCTGTTGAGGATAAGCTTTGTAGTTGTGTCATGCTTCGAGGAGAGGGATCAGCTATACCAGTTTCTTTTTTAGTTGGTGACAGTGGCTTTGCTTCAGTGAGTGGCAGTCGTCTAGCATTGAGATTCAAGATCACTGAGGGAACTGTTCACGTCAATCGAGAAGTATTCGATGCAATCACGGGTGAGATTACGCATTCAGTTGCACAAATTAGTACTGTCAGCGGCATGGACGAGCTTTGGTTGCTTAGAACGGGTACATACCGAGTGTATGGCAGAACCGATAGCACTAGTGGAACTGCATCACCTTCTTTGATGCCTCGTTTATCATCCACTGCTACTGCGGTCACGCCTCTACTTTCAAAGGTAAAAGTAGAGCTAGGTAATGAGACCGTCTTTGTTTCGAGTGACGACTTTGATAGTGATTGCATCCCATTAACTCCTGTCTATTCTACATTTCCAATTACACCGTTAGTTCCGCCTCCTCGTTCATCGCCTCCTTCCTTGGCCAATGGCTACCCATCAGAGATCTAATCCAACACAATCTTCCTTTGCCCCAACGTCAAATAGCATAGTGGACTGTCTACAGAATTTGAGTTTTTGTCGTGGATCAAAGTCTCTCCTTAGTAAACTTGATTTCAACTCCATCACAGTAGGAAAGGTTGACTTCCTGCCACCTACTTTCGACGGTGACATAGTATTCAAACTTCCTTCTCTTGGGAACTTTCCTCCTTCCAAGGCAGGCCACCTCCACGATATGGATAAAAAATGCGATGGTCATGCTTGGACTCGCACCGTCATTTCTCACATCAAGTCTGAACATCATCTCACATTTCGCATGTCTTCTTGCTTAGGACACCTTAGGCGCACTAACCATCTGTGTAGCTATCTTCTTTGTCCAAATCGAGCCTCCTCTTTCAATGAGATAGAATGGGAGGGTACCTCTTCCTCTCCATTTTTTCCAGGATGCGAGCCGCCTACAAGTTCAACTGTACTATGTGCAATCTGTCACCTTCCACCTACATGTATTCAAAGTTGTTTCGCAAAGGTGTATAACGTAGTTGGGCAAAATACTATGTCCTGTGCTTGTGTTCATCTGGGATTGCATTGTCATCCAGTGAAGAAAGGTATTTGCAGAGACACAACCGCTAAATTTAGAGCCTTGATAGGCGAACAGGTTGAACGGACTCCCTCTGCTACAAACTCCTCCATTGTTTTGGAAGCAAGTAAAGAGTACCTTAGAGAATTGCTCCTCTGTCCTGACGATGCCACTCAGAAGACCTTTGGGTTAGAAGAATTGGTTCTTGTATTGGACAAGTTCAAGCTGATGACCTCCTCTAGTCTTCGCAATGAAGTGACGACATTCCGTTACCTGCGCAGATTTGGTGTCATGGATAGTATTACTAAACTTAGAGGTTCTAGTAATTGGGCTTTCGTCCAGGAGAACCGGTTTCGAGGTCAAGGTGCTGACGCTGACAAGGTCTTCATTTTTAAGATGGGAGAGGTTGGACCAGGTAGTGGCGTTGATTTAGTGCGTCGAATGCAGCCCGGAGGTGATTTGAAAGACTCCTGGATGAATCATGATGTTCGATCATGCAAAACGCGTCAAGGGATGGACGACAATGGCATCTCATGTGTATGTATCTACATTTTGCTGTGTAATAACTATTGCCGTTTGTGACATGCAATCCGAGGATACCACTCCACAACAAGTATTCTAGAACAATTTGAATGTAGTGGCGGCTAAACATGACATGGCAAATGTGAATTTCAAAGGCTTCATGGCCGACAGCGCACATGCAAATTAGAATGCTAATAGAATTACTTACGGAAGTGGTGACGCCTCCATCCAAATGGACAACCGAGAAAGGACCTATCTCTTTCACTGGACCCAATCACTTGAGAAGTACACCAAGGCTGACATCAGGGCAGACCTTCAAGATCAACACAGGCAGCTGTGCAAACAATATAAGAATTCCACAAGCATGGATGAGGCTCAGACAAAATACCTGGCGATTCGGTCATGGTGGTTATCATCTGGAGCAACGACGGATGATGGGCTTGTTCGACTAGACTTATGACTCGCCTTTTGGCATTTCCGCTACCGTCAATGGGGGGGCTTCATGGATCATGTAAGCTTCTTACATTTTGTATTACAATTTTCTCATGTTTTTGTTGATGCTTGGGGAGCACTTTCTTAATTGTAGTTCTGTTCTTGGCTTTCTAGGCTTTATCGGAGTTGGAAATGGCTGAGAATCTGATATGCCTTCATGCAATCTAGCGGAGACCGTCCACAATAAGTGGTTGCAACAATCAGGCAAGAGAGAGAACGACTTGTATGTAGCAACCGTCAATGATATGGTTCGCGCCTTCATGCAAGTCGTGGCCTATTATGGGTTTCTAAAGGGTCAGGACTCAGAAGGCTGGAACTGGGCCCAGAAAAGAAGAACTTTGACTTCAAGCGGCCTATAGAACCGCGCATTGGTCTGGTAATTCTAAAGTGCTCCACAAAGCGTTTAACAACATGTCTGGCGCTGTCCAATTCTGCATCCGCGATCCTCATCTCGAAGGCGAGGAAGTCTTTGTTACAATGAAAAGAAAGGCTGATCAACCGTCTGGTTGCGAATTCGACTCTCACCAACCTGACAAAATCAATATCTCACGCCCTCGTGTCAAGACTAGGCGGAAGAATCAAGAACTTGTAGACCTTTCAACCGATAGTGACGTCGTGTACGCGGGTGAAAAACTAGATGGACAACGAGAAGTGCCTTTGTCGAGTCCACCATCTTCCTTCCACGTACATCACCCTAAGGCAGTATTAGAATCTGATTGCGATGAGGGACAATGGCACATTGCTAGACTCCCTAAAACCTCTGCAAAAGCATGTTTTGCCCTCCAGGCCATCACGAGGAAGAAGTGTATTGCTAAGATCGTACAAGATAGTAAAAGTACTGTTGCCCCGACTTACACCGGTATGACGGACAGCTACAAGAAGAACAGGATCGAGAAGATGCAGTTTTTCTTTTGCAATGACGACATTGAGCGTTGTGCGAAAGGCAGTCGAAGGAAGTGGGTATTGTCTAAACTTGAAATCCCAGATGTGTGGCCGATCAAGATGGGTACGAATCTATCCAACAAAGAAATATTAGCTCTTCAAAACATTGGATTCCGCCTCGCTGAGCGCTTTGAATTGTCCCCAAGAATGTTGTTCTCTGACGTTTCCGCTCCTGTGGACTTGGAGGATTATCCTCCGCCCATGAACCCATCAGAGCATCCCACAAGGAGGTACGGAAAGAATATCCGTCAAAACCCGCAGGCACCGACTACAAAACATCATAACAGCTACGCCTCTGCACTGTCGGTGGTTGGTACAATTCGCAAGATCCTTATGGTGCCGCGACCAGCTCTAGGATGCATTCTGAGCTTGGAGTCCAGAAGTATTTCCAAGGTCTCCACGTATTTGGTTTCAATTGGTCAATTCCCAAGTTGTGATTGCCCATCCTTCAAAGACATGTCTAACAAGTCACTTGGGAAACGCGCACAGTGGACGTATTGTAAGCACCTCTACTTTATCCTCAACATTGTCTGCGGTTTAGATCCCGATGTTGATGTGTTTATGCACGCTTCTAGTTTTAGCTGGAATGAGACTAAACAAGTCATTTAGGTTTTGCTTCTTAAACAGTACACTGCGTAGGTATTCAAAATGGCATTTCAACTATGTATTACATTTCGCTGTTGTTATTAAAAAACGGTGTAACTCCTGTCGCCACCGGTTTTCATCCCCTGTTGACACTTCTTTTTTGTAGTGCGCTTCCTCACCCATATCTAATCAAATCAATAGCAACAAATATTCTACATCAAAACAGTACCTAGTAATTCATTATGTACAAAACCGAATACTACTAGAAGAAGTCCGATAACTATAAGGGCATGTACTACAAGATTAAATCTTCGTAATTTTCATTTTCATTTCAATTCTTCAAGTCATTTGTAAGTTCACTTTAAAGTGGTCATCCGTCGCCAGTTTCAATGACTCCCAACGTACATGGATTGACATCCTTCTATGTTTATCCATAGATTTTCAAAAACCTCTTTTTGCGGCATTATGAGCCACCTTTTTTACTAAACTTAGAAATTATATATTATTCCTTAATTTTTTCTAAAAACACTCCCTGTAAAAATATATATTTTTTGGCTCTAGGCTCACCGCTCACCGCTCACCGCTCTAGGCACGCAAAATAGCAATCCCCCAGAAACTTACACAAGCCAAGTCAACTATTTTCAAGGAAATAGATTTGGTCTCTGCTTTAGCCTTTTCGAATGGAGCTAGGAGGGTTAGAAATCTCTTCGTCTGCAGCAAATTCATGAGTAATATGTCATGATCTAGGTACCACAATTAGAGTAACAATCATGTTAACAAAGATGTTTATTAAGAATCGATAAATTGGTGAATCAATACTACTTTAGTAGTTGTAGGTAAAAGCCGCACCATAAAATCATGGAAATTCTAATCTAATAATTATACCAACTTGAATACATAGACTATTCTATAGAAATATCTACTAATATAATAGGCAATAGTATGTTCGTCCGCCGCTCCGGGTCACGTGACCTTTGGAATTGCCATTTGAATCAAATGTGCCTTTTGAATTGAATGTGAACTTTGGAGGAATCCTTTATAGTGCCCTTTGGAGGAATCCTTTAAAGTGAACTTTGGAGGAATCCTTTAGAGTGCCCTTTGGAGGAATCCTCTATAGTGCCCTTTTATTCAAATTTGGCTTAGTGAGTTTTAAAATTGTATTATGTATAAAAAATAGAAAAATAAAACCATAATTTTCAACATATTGAAACTACACAATATACTACCTCGGGTACATAAAATAAATGATAGTTATCTAAAGACAATAACACGTATATGAAATAAATAATGGGTTTTTAAAGTGAATAGTAGGTATATATAGTACATAATGCATATATAATGGATAAATTTTATTTTTGCATTTACATATGTTTATTTAACTTGGGATTGCCCCGCTCAATTGATGACAACGGGGAATGTACTTGATTTGATTTAGATTCGATTTGAGCTTATAGGTTTAAAAATACAAAACATACAAATGTAAATTTAACACACCAACCTCCGCTCCTCCCATCGGGATGACGGGTACCAACCCTAGTTCTACTATAACAACGCTTAATACAGAACAACAAGCAAAACTTTTATACCCCACCATAGCCCTGTGTTTCCTGCAAAGAACTTCGAGCTCAGCAGCAACTGCCCTCTTTTGCTCCAATTCATCCTCGCGCTCTTGGATGATCATTTCAATGGTGCAAGCAACAGTTTCTTTCTCATCCCGCAGAACGGAAATAGCGTTTTTAGCCTAAGTAAGCCTCTCCTTCAGTAGTATCGAGGAATTCACAGTTTTAAGCATGTCACTCATGAGCTCTACTTAATTGTCCCATGATTCAAACGACGCCATTAGGATGTCATCTGATGTGCATTTTCAACATCTTAGGGCCGCTTCACACTTGGTGGCCAAGTCGAGAGGCCGTCGATTTCCACCAATGAGATTGCTAGAATGGCCAAAGTCCGGACTTTGGGCCTTCACACTTGTGCCCAAACTCCAAAGGCCGTCGTCCTACATGGCAACACTTTTGGGTTGTTTTGGCGCCAAAGCGACGGCCTCTCAAGCAAAACTTGTGTCGCCCATTTTAGTCGACCCAAACTACAATCGAGAGTCCGTCGATTTTTTTTATTAAAATAATCAAAAAGTGACAAGATCTAGACCATTAGATGAAAGAGGCCGAATTTCAGGGCTGATTTTTTTGGCTAATTTTTTTTGGCTAATTTTTTTGGCTGATTATTTTTGGCTGAATTTTTTGGCTGATTTTCTGGGGCTGATTTTTTTTGGCGTAATGATATGGGGTTTGGACTTTGGACTTGGCCTTTGGGGCTTCACACCACGACCGGCCAAACCTTCAATCTATATTACTTAATGTATTATTTTGGCAAAAAATTTGGCCTCTCACCATAGTTTGGCCACTCATTTTGACGGTCGGCCTCTCGACTTGGACATAGTGTGAAGCGGCCCTCATATCGCATGCACAAGATAATGAACGTCCCCTACCTCAACTTTGTTCTTCTCTATCAAAGTTGACTTGAGCTCGGTCTCAGTATTTCCCAACTTGGTCTTCAATATCTTCAAGAATTTTTTCATCCAATCATTTAGGGTAAATTTTGGGAGGATAGGTCACCTCTAAACTTCCAGAAACCTAAGTTGAAAAGCTAAGGAACACCCTTGTAACCCAAAATCCTAAACCCTAAACCCTATAAACAACCCTTGAAAGTTCTTGAAATCTGCAACCTTCTTGACCTTCACAACCATCTTTACCCCATCTGGAATGTCTTTGTTCTGCCCTGGAAGATCCTCAATAATTATATTGACGTCCTTCTCAACCAACGTGATGCAATGTGAATTGGGCCATCAAATAAGGTCAATAAAATCCTTATTCCAATCGGTAACTGCATTTGGAAAATTGATGATCAAGGTGGATAGAAGGGGGTCCTAGCTAGAAGTGCTTTGCATACTAAAGCACATGCATATCTACAGCGTTGGAAACCTCGTAAGAATAAATTCCTTGAGGAGTAGACAAGAAGAGATAGTAGAATCTTACAATCCTAAAGCACTAATCAAGTAGTAAGTGAAGACTCTATGGCGGACGAATGGATCCATTGTTACTTATATTCCAAATTTCAAAAACTACAAGCAGAGCAATATAGATCATATGAACGTCTCTAAAGAGGATGTACTCAGATGGCGATTATGAACTGCCTCATTTTCCTGAATGGAGTTGAGATATGAAGATGAATATATAGAATATGCAACTAGGAAAAAAACCCCAGTGCACTGCCGATCACTTCACATGGCTATAGATATGTAAAATTGTCTAAAAACTGTATGTTCGTTGATAGAGATTGGATTTAGCACGTGCATCATACTATATTTGCCTAATTGACACCGGCTTGTAAAGCACGGGGAGGAGCCAAGTCGATCTGCTCCTAGTTTTCCTGTCCAATTTCCTCAGAGCCTTGGACGTGCCCATGTGCTTGTTGTTCGAAGGTTGCCCCTCCTTGTTTTCCTCCTCCTCCACATCATTGTCCTTGTCGGAAAAAGCCTCTTCCTCATCCTCTTCGATGCTGCTATCATTCTCGGTGCTGAAAACAATAATGAACTTTTTTTTGCTTTTGCGATCTTCTTCTTGCTCTTCTTGGTTGTTGTGAATGCCGCCATGGCAGGTATCACTATTGCCAGCGTTTGAGAAATTTTTGAAATATTGTTTGCTGACTTCTCGGCTTTATTCACTTATTCCTTGGAGAAAAAGACTTTGATGACTTGTGTGCCTTTTGAAAGTAACCAAGGAAAGCAAGCCAGATCAAATGAAAATTAAAATATTCATATGATGTAAATTACCAAGGTAGTATGGAAAAGACGATTTGAATAAACAAAGAGAGGTGGTACAGAGATTATAAGATCCTACGTTCATCTTACGAGGCCAATAGGTATTCAAAGGACCCCTACCGATGTTGACAACAACATTGATTGGCGCCCTCAATGTGCCAAGAAACTTGCTAACCGTGCCAATGCTGAAATTTGCAAACAAATTTTGTGCTCAGCGTTTAGGAGGACACTCGAAATCTGTTGTGGATATATCATCCTCTAAAACTGCATGTGTCGTAGTCTAGTAGTTCGTAATTCTCAAAGTTAACCAAAATTAACCTTAAGCGAGCCTACCTAACCAAATCGTTTCCGGGGATATTTATCGTGTGTCAAACTTTCTAAATCTAAGGACAATTTGTACTTAATACCTTAGCACATCTCCGAGGATGGCTTCCCCGATACTCCAGTGCCCGGTAACAAGTAACCACAAGTGTTTAATTGAAACTCTGTTGAGCGTCAGAGTAGTTTTCCAGTAAGTTTTTACAGTGCCCGGAAAATCACTATCCTCTGTTCTCACATTCCAGAGGCCACAATATCCACAACCTAACTCTACACCATGAAAAAGTTAAAAGGTTGCAGCTGATTCACCGGCCTTCACAATCTACCGGAAAATATTTCTGGTACATCGGTCACACAAAGTCGGGTTTCAACTAAAACCACACCCAATGAATCAAACAAGGAAGATACAAGAATCACAATAGTCTAATGCTAAGTAACTTACATAAGCAAGACAACCTTCCACAGGGATCAAGGGATCTCATCCACTGTAAGGATAGAAACCCCATAATACTCCTGACTCAAACTTAGTCGGGATCTCTCCCGGTATATCAAGAGGGGGATGTCACCCCTCCTCCCCACCAATCCAAACACTTCTTTCTTAAGGGATGCTATCATAGATAGTAGTGGGCTTTTCGGAATCCATCTCGTAAGCAATTCTACACGGTCCAACCGGTCTAGGGTTTGAAGTAAATCTCAAATCTTACTCCACCATCTGGCCTGGATATCCTACTCCTTCCGGAAGCCTTAACTTACATTCAATCACATAACATTCAAAAAGCGACAACCTTGCACATCCTAGCAAAGACCCACTGGGAGGACTCAAGTCCCTCCCTCTCTACTCACACAAACTCAACAATGACTCTAGACACAAGCAATAAAGGCAAGACACAAGAAAAGCAACAAAGAGAAGAGTACTTAAACCAAGAGCCCAAGGCTCATTAAGTACACAAAGGTCACTAAGTGCCCTCTAAAACTATATCCCCAAAAGGTGAGAAATGACATCTAAATCCTAGAATTGAGGATTGCCTAGTCTCCGGCTGATTACCGATTAGACCGGTAATCCAGAAGACTCCCGGTCCGAGACCAATAAATTATTCTCTAATAAAAGTAAGCAACCGGAGAAATCACTCAAGTGGTAGTGATCGAATGCACAATGAGGCCCATCGACATCACTACTCTTACCCTAGCGTTAATCTACCGCACTTAGCAATATCCTATCAACGGATAGTATAAATGCACAATAATATATAACATATAACATAGGCTCAACCAAAAGGCTCATCCGGAAGAGTGGAATTATCTCCCGGTTGATCCATGAGAGGATTGACTAGAAGATTGGAAGTATCCACAGGTACATAGTCAAGAGAATCCACTGGAAGGTTGGAAGTCTCAATTGGGAGGTCTACTGGTGGATTGAGAGTATCCACTGGTATATTGGAAGTATCCCATCAATAAATTGGGAGTATCGACCGACATATGAGCAGACTCCACCGGATCAACAAGCATAGCTACCGGAGACTCAATCAAAGAATCAAATTGTGAGAAAGAAACATCAACCGGTCCCTTCCTGGGAGGCTTTGATGCCTCTTGTAGACTTTCACACCGCACTCCTTAGAAGATGGAGAATCCGCTCGACTCATTGGGCATTCAGTGGATGGATCATCATCTCGTGAAGAAAGAGAACTAGTATAGACAAACCTTCTATTCTTCCGAGTTAGGCTTTAGTCTTGCCTTGATATGACAACACTCGTCTGTCGAGCAAGTAGCTTGGTTAGTGCCACCATAGTCTCTTGTGCCTTGACCTTCGTGACCAGGTGCTCCTTCAGGGATGTCTGAAGATCCTTCTTCACCTTAGTCAACTATTTGCGGTCCTCTCGGGCTGCAGTTAAAATGTTTCTGGTGTTTTCTAATCCAAACAACATCTGGAGACCCTTTTAAACACTCATTGCCTCCAGAAGCTCCATCTCTATTTGCTGGATATCTCGGGTCACATCCAAGGAAAACTTGGCTATGTTTTCCATCAGTGTGAGATACTTGGATGGCCAGGGTGGTATTGGTAGTTTTTTCCAGTGAGACTGGGATGACCTATCCTTGTTCAAGAGTGATTGAGATGATGACTCATCCCGTGGAATTGCCGGTAACGCCACCCGTAGCTTAGTATGTTGGAAAAGGCCTGGGGAGCATTTTCTTGAGAAGCCATCCCTCCCGGTTGACCCCGGGTGTCCATCCCTCCTCTTGTTAAAAGGAATACACTTCATGCCATACTTCTGTGGTCTATGTACGGGGATTAGCCTGGTAGACTCCCTAGGGTGTCCTGGGAGGTAACAACTCTGCAGTTGCATATCCCTTCTGGAAGACCAACCGTTTCTCATATAATTCCATGCAACCCATCCGGGTGAGATCTTCCTCCAATTTTCCTCCTTGCTCCGTCCCCTCCCACTTGTTAGGATCAATCTTGGAAAGCTTCAATATACAGTGGTCAGCAGAAGTGTTCGGACAGGACGCTTCCACTTCCAATATGAGCTAGTTTTCTTACGTAACTCACATTCAAGTTGTAAAAATTTAAACATACAATCACATAGTTACAAAAAACATGTAACATAACATTCATAATAAAAAATGTCAATCAAGAAATCAATCAAAAATAAAACACATGATGTGGGTGTCCAATTCTTTATGCAAAAAGTGAAGTGGTTATCTATTTACATTGGAAACAAAGCCATGAGCTACAAAATCAAGCTAAAAACTTGAATGTAGAATCATGAGGACTACCTAAAAACTTGAATGTACAATCATAATGACTACCATCGTGTATAGCCACCTTTTGCTTGATAAACATCTGCAGCTCTCTCAGGCATAGACATGATCAATTTCCTCACGGTATCAATCTCAATGCTATACCAAATTTCTTGCAATTTCTCCCACAAATCCTTCTTGTTAGTGGGTTTCTTCTTTGACATTCTCATACGACGATCTACTTCATTCCAAAGGTGTTCTATAGGATTCAAGTCAGGAGATTGAGCCGGATGCCAAATTAGTTGAAACTTCTGTGCTAACAACCAATCTGTAACATACTTAGAAGTATGTTTGGGATCGTTGTCGTGCTGAAAAATAACATTCTCCTCTCCTAAATCATACATGTGTATAGTATTCATGAGCTCCATCTCCAAAATTTCACGATACACAAACTTATCCATGTTTCCTTCTATAAGACGAAGGTTGCCAATTCCCTCCCAAGTCATACATCCCCAAACCATAATGTTTCCACCTCCAAATTTGATAGTAGGTTGCACATGCTGATCTAAAAGATGCTCTCCTCTCTTCCTCCAACAATACTGCCTCCCATCTGAGCCAAACAAATTGAATTTTGACTCATCTGAAAAAACCACATAACTCCAGTCCATCCAACTTGCATGCCTACACTTCTTTGCCCATGCATATCGACGTGCTTTGTGTTTCTTTGACAAGAATGGCTTCTTAGTTTTCACTCGTGCTCTCAATCCTTGCCTCTGAAGACATCTTCTAATTGTATCATCACTCAAATCCAATCCTTGAGATCGCATTTCTCTACCCACTGCTGCAGCTGTACCATTAGATGGTGCATTCAACAACCTTACAACCTCACGATCACCACGTTCATCAAGAATTCGAGGTCTCCCTTGTGAAGGAGCATCTCTCAAATGACCTCTCATTGTAAACCTCCGCACAATAGCATGGCAAGTGCTTCGAGAGATGCCTAGAACCGCTGAAATTTCGGAGTACGAATTCCCTCTCTCATGCATCTGAAGAACTAACTTACGTTCAGCAAGAGTCCTTCTAGGAGCCATAGCTAATCAAGAGCAATCTTATTCAATCACAATGTGTCTTGAAATGCAAGAGGTCTCCATAAATACATGTCGATTCTCAAGATTTTTCAGATGCACAACTTGTGTGCATAATGAATTGGACACCCATGATTGACACATCATGAACTGCAGCCCATGCAAGTGGCTCAATGTGAATGATGGTACTCTTTCTAGTTTACAAGTGGCTCTTTAGTTATAATTAGCTGAAAAAATCAGCACCTACCTACCAAACTCGACAAGTGTTACTATTAAATTGAGATTGTAATTACTGTCCGAACACTTCTGCTGACCACTGTATCTGGTGGAGTCATGTTGTCTAGAATGGTTAACTCCGGGATGTACCTGTACTTCCACCAATCACCCTACCAACTTATCATAATTTCCGGTCCGGCTCAGAAAACACAAGTATACCGGGTAAGCAGTGCACTTTCTCCGGAACACCTTTCTAGATTAATGTGGATGTAGGCATCTCACATACTTAGTAACACAACTAACAAAACAACATAATAATTAACCACTTCAAGCAAAAGAGATGACTTAGGAGAACAAAAATTTATGAAAGAGGGTTTCTTGGGTGACCGGAGAGACCGGGAAAAAGATGGAAAATTTAGGCAAGACCTAGTGAAAAGGGGAAGAATATGGAAAACACAAGAAAAGACTTGCCACAAGGCCGGGATAATGGAAAATAAATGATGAGACAAAGAATAGACGCACAAGTAACAAGAATTCAAGATCCAGGACGTATGAGGTCTAAGTTAGAGTCTACCGGAAAACTTTTCTGAAGATCGGAAAAAAGGCAACCGGAATTCACCCCGGGTAATGGAAAATGAGAAGAGATCAAACAAACGAGGAAGTTGCACAAACAAGAAAACTCCATCAATTGGCAAGAACCACCTTGTTCCCAACTCTTGCCACCTCCTTGTTGCACCCGCAGCCTCCTTGAAATCGTGATTTAGTCTCTGAATCTTCTCGCCGCGGTTGTGAATTTCCTTGCACCGCCTCCACGCCTAGTAATCTCCACCTTGTTATGTCTAAAACCTCCTCCACCACACTCTTGTCACCAATCCTAGGTTGCAACTTCAAACCCTAACTCCACAAACCCTAGGTAGTTGTAACTTGAAAACCCTCCTCTTGCTCTTGCTTTTCTTGCACTTTCTTTTCTTGCTCTTATTCTTGTCCCTCTTGTTCTTGCTCTTGCTCCTCTTGTTCTTCTTCTTGCTCCTCTTGTTCTTGCTCTTGCTCCTCTTGTATAATGTCTTCTTCCTCCTCACGGTCTATGGCGATGGTCTCCCTCCTCGTTGTTGTGAGGCGATGCTTGTAGCAAGTCGTCCGGTCGGTATTCCTCCGGTTTGCATTTAATTGTCATTAAGTACAACCAAAGTAAATCGCTCTGGTGTCGTTCCCATGGAGACCTATGGTTCCTTCCCTAAATGATATACAAAACTAAACTACCAAATACTACTCTACAAGTTAGCTTTCCTACTCATTCTTTTGCACAATTACCGGATCCTTCCGGATTCTGGAGTTCCTAATATAGCTTCAGAACTAATTTCCGAACAGCCGAAAGGAGGTTTGATTTATCTCTTTTTCTCCACAGAGAGTCTTCCGGACGGTTTAAACGAGTGACTCGAAGGCCACTAATCCTATTTTGTGTAAGTGGCCAGATTCCCCACTGTCTTGTGACTTGAAGTGGCTAGAAACCCACTGCCTCGTGACTTAAAGTGGCTAGACACCCATTCTCCCTACTCCGCTAACCGGTTGACGATTGTTGTTGTCCGATCCACACCCTCACAACATCCGGATGGCCATCCGGACGCGGTCACGCACAGGTAAATCCGGACTACAACGACATTCCGGTCGGTACTACAGTGATTCTACTGAGTGAGCTTTATAGTTTGCAAGTGAATCTCCTTCTAGACATACACATCGGGCTTTTTCCCTATTGTAGGGGGAGATTCCGGCCTCAACCAAAATCCGGTTTCACACGGATATTCCATGCCCTAGAGGCTACCAAGCACACCTCTGCAATACGTCTCTTCTCCTCCTGGCTACTTCCGAACCGTGAAGAATGTCAGGGCTCTCCCCAACCTCTTCTCCAGTTCTTCCGGGCAATCTCCCAATGCAAGTCCCAACCGTTTATCCCAAATACAAACACTTTAACACTCAAACACGAGAGCTAAATCACTATACTCCAACCACAACGGATCCGTTCCTCACAAGAAAACACTCAATCACCACAAGTTTAAGATAACAAAATAGTGATAGATGGAAAACATTCTCAGCAAGAAAAACAAGATGATGAGTTTTCTAAAACTCATCTATTAAGTACTTACTAAATTCTCTAAACTAGAATCTACCTTATCCGCGAGAAATCCGGAAAATCCTATCCTAATAGTAAAAGGTTTTATCCCTGAAAATCCGGAAATCCGATCTCAGATCCAAAAATTATGGATCTCAGATCCGGATATCCCGCTCCAAACTGGTATCGTAGAGTATGGAATTCCTTAGCCTAAGGTTTGGTAGCTGGATGCAATCCTGAGCCCCATCGTCTAATTGCTACCAAACCTAAGTAACTAATAATTTCTAACTTCAACCCTAAATCTAGGCTAGGGAGTCTTCTGAGCACCCTTATTCCATCTGCTCCTACGCGTAAGGGATTCTTCCACAGCGCCCTTTGCCTTGTCGATCTTCTCCGGAGGTGGTTTCGGTACCTGACTCTTGCTTCCGGAAGATGGAATTGCCGGCTTTCGGTCGTTAGTGGAGGGCACTTCCTGCGTCGCCTTCTCTACCGTGCCGGCCGAGGTTCTTACCACATTTTTTACGCTGGAAGTCTCCTTCGGAAGACCCCTAGACAATGGAGAAGTCGTCTACGGGAGTGGAGGAAGGAGAGAAGGAACGAAGCTAGAAAGCTAAGGGAGTCCGTTGTAAAAGCGCCGCCGGAAGCGTGTTCTTCCAAGACTTGAGGGTCTCCGTGTTGGGTAGAGAGACTTTATTCTAGCTCATGGATGACGACACATCGGGTGTACTAAGAATCTCCTCGTCCTGCTGCTTATCCTTATCCTTTCCGGAAGCCCCTACTGCTCTGTTCGACGGCCCGGCTACATCCGGTGATGAGTCGAGGTCGATTGGTGAGTTCGGCGCCACTAGTTCCTCCTAGGACCCAAACTATGATACTGGCCGCATTGTTGGCCAAAAGCTGCAATTGCCCCCATGTCTTCTCCATCTTCCGTCCGTGATCCATGAGGAACCCGATGATCTGCGCGTGGTTCACCTTCCCTTCCTTCTCCAAGCGTTCGTCGAAGAGGAGGCTTCGGTTGATCGTATCAACCGGAAAACTTAGTGCCTCCCGGACTTCTACAAGCGCTTGAGCAGATGCGGTGGCCTTGTCCTCTGCCTCCTTATGGGTTGCTCGTGCCTCCGTTACTGTTGTTTCCGCCATTGCCAGCTCCTACTGCAGCTTTGCACGTGATTGGACAAAGGAGCCTGTTGCTCCTCTAACACAGTCAGTCGGGCTTTTACGTAATGGAGGTCTTTCAACCGGGGAAGGATCCCTGATAACTCATCCACCTTGAGCTTGGCCAAGATCTCAAACATCACCTCCGAGCTATCCGCGATGAATTGGTTGAGCAGTGAAGTCCGCCAGGCCACGTGCTGAAGCAACTCTATAATGTCCTCCGCCCGTTTTTCGCAGAGTTTCGGAGGCTCTACGTTTGGCACTTGTAGCGGTTGTCTGGATAGACCTCCCGAGGCCGGACCCACGGAGATTGTCTTTATCTGGATCGGTGGCGATATCGCTGGTTCCGCCTCAAGCTGCACCAACTGACTTCGCTTCCGAGTTTGAGGGGTTTGGACCGGAGGCGGCTCTGCTGCTTTGGGCTTGTCTTTAAAGTCGGTTTTTGGTTCGCCATACTTTTTGAATGTTCAAAAGTTCTTCATACCCCTCTTGCTCTACCGGTAATAGCAACTCGTGCTTCACGTAAAGTACTAAAGGTGGGTCAGGTAAGACGGGAGCAGCAATTTGATTTTCCTCGTCCGGTGGAGGCCCTTGACCAACCTTCCCACGAGGTTGTACATTAACGTTGCCTAGTCCACGATGATCTTTCCTCGCATGGCGCCCTAGAAAATGCACGCCCATTTGGACACTAACCACTTGGGCTTCTCCGGATGGATGATCGGATTTAGAAATCCTATGACAATCCATGCCTAGGGATCGATGAGGTCATTCATCGTGAAGCCGTCCTTTGGGTCGGCGTGTTAATTGACCGTTGAATTCCCCGTCAACGTACTTATCGTTCTTCTCCGGCACCTTTATTTCTCCATCCCGGAAGCCGTATGTACGTTTCCATTCCGTTGCTGTCCACCTCTCCGGATGAGCTCAGAGACTACCGTCGTATTGGTTGTCGAGCGCTCCAATCAGCTCCGTCACCAGGCCTTCTTCTTTTGTGCCCCACGCCAATTTCATGAGTCCGGCACACCCCATCTTGTCCAGGTAGTGATACAAGGTCTGCGCATCTTTGTCTTCTACTGGATACTCCAGAGTCACCCTTATGATCGATGGCCCTCCGGCGGTCGTGTTCTTCACTTTCAGCGGTCTTCCGACTCGCTCTCCTCCTCCACCCATGGTAATCCTTTAACATTTCTTCTCTCCGGTCACACATGCACGCACTGATCTTACAAAAGCACTCGTGATACAAAATGCTTCCGGATGCTGAAAAGCAAACGGAAATTGGAGGGAGCATAAAACAAGAGAGAAAGAGAGATAGAGCAGAAAACGACAAACTGTGAAGAGTTCTTATTTCTGACCCTTTTTATAGTAAGCACGGCGTACGATCATCCACAACGGCTGTGGTGTCGCTTTCAAAACCTCATGATGACGTTTCAGGCTTTCGGATATCTTCCAGAATACTCCAGACATTTTCCGGCTATCCGGACGTTCGGTTACCGGAAAGTTGCTGAAGATAACGTCGTTTAACAATTCCATTTCAGCACTGAATCTTTATTTCTTATTTTTACCTAGTTGCACTAGTCTACACCGTTCTTTTCACTATTTTTTTTAAAAATTTGATTTACCGGATTTTTAAGGTTACATGCGGAACCTTGTGGAAACAAATTCCATCAATGGTCTCCCTCTTCCTCATGCATGTAACGGTCCTCTCCCTCGTGCCCGTGGCGGTCTTCTTCCTCGTGCGCGTGGCAGTGCTCTTCCTCATGCTCGTGGTAGTCCTCTTTCTCATGCTCGTGGCAGCTCTCTTCCTCAAGCCCGGGCTTAGCCCATACCTAGCTGGTATCCGGGTTTCCCCGGATATGAGCTGGTATGTTTATTTTTATTTTTATTTTATTTTTTTCGTTTATTATATTTTTTCTCCTTTTTATCTTTTCCTTTTCTTATAATTTTCTTAAATTCCTATTCTTTTGAACAAGAATTCAAGACTCCAACAACTAAACTGACTAAAAAGAAACCTATACAATTAAACTAGAAAGAAAAACTACAATTAATCTATCTACTAAATGAAAACTTAAATAGAAAATTTAGCTCCAAGTGGTGATTTGAACCTTTGTCTCAGAAATTCTTTCCGGGCATTCTTTTAAGGTTTTACAGTGCACAAAACTTGGTGGTTTAAGGCCTCGATTTATCACCACTAAAACACTAATTAACTAATTAAGCATTCACCTACTTTTACTAATTACTATACAACCTATTTCTATGTAATACTAATTACTTTGCCGGTTATCTAAACTAAAAATCACAATTTTAGCTAATTTTTTTTGTATGGGCAACCAAGTGGGAGTTTCAGACTTCCACAGCATTTGATTTCTAAAGGTTGATCAATAGCACACTGCCTGAGCCAAACTTAAGTCGTTGCCGTACACAAAGTTGAAGTGCAAGGGCAACGTCGGTTCAAGAGATGGAGGTGTCACAAAGCCCTCAATTCCCTGGATAATATACAAAGTGGAGGTCTGAAACCAAGGTAGGGATTGTGTAATGATTGATCCCCTCTCCGCTAAAGCGTTAACCACCTCCACCATTCCAGCCCAATCTGTGATAAACACACCTGGATAACAGACTCCTCTAAATTGGTTTTCATTCTTATCCTCCATGGCGGCATGGCTTGCAAAATTTGCAAGACCTATTCCATGATTGAAAAATTAGATTTGTCTTTCTTTTTGCGATTGACAAAGCAGTATACAAGAACCACAGTTGCATTCTTCTTCAACCATTCCACCATTTTGTCATTGCCCAACTTCAAAATCTTGGCCACGTCTCCGGCTCTCCTCAGGGTTGTCTATTGTCTCGTGACAAAGACTTTTTTTGTCACAATGTCCCGATGACACGACATGATGACGGCACAACATTATGACGGATATTGCCTTCACTATGACAACCCCGTTTTTACCTCAAAATTCTAAATATCTACATTTACTTTTTTAGTGACACGTAGAATTCACAACACATATCACATGCTGCATATGCAAACAAGTCATCAAATAGGGATAACTTTGTCATGTGTAAATTTTTTTTTGTGAAGTGGTCCGTCAGCCCGTTTGCTCTAGTCCGCTTTAATTTGCTCTAGTGAGTCCAGCCCGCTCTAGCCCGCTCCCGTCCTCCCTCCGCCATTGTCCGCTTTCATACACTCTTGTCTGCTCCTACCCGTCCCTTCCGCCCGCCCGTACCTGTCCGCTCTAGTTCGCTCATATCCGCTCTAATTTGCTCCAGTCCGCTCTAGTCCTCTCCCGCGTGCCCCTCCGCCATTGTCCGCTCATGTCCGTTCCTATCTGTTCCTTCCGCCATTCCGCTACCGTCCGCCCCTCCGCCAGTCCACTCACGTCCGGAACCGTCTGCGGCTGTCCACAGCGTTTGCACGTCTGCAACCGTCCGACCTTGTCCGCTAAAGTCCGCCCATCTGCTCCCATCCGCCCCTCCATAAGTCCCGTCGCGTCCACAATCATCCGTCCTTGTCCGCAACCATCCGTCCTTGTCCGCTTGTCCGCTTGTCCGATTGTCCGCTTTTGCCCGCTCACGTCCGCTCGACCGCCTGTACGCCTATCCGCCGTCATCTGCTCTCATCCGTTGTCCGCCATCCGCCAGTGCACTTGTGTCCACCAGTCTCTCCGACTACAACTTTTTATATTTGTGCAGCATAGCATATTTTAAATGGAACAGATTTGTCAAAATCCTTACTTGTTTTTTTTCCTTGCCTCATCTAAATCTCTTTTCATCTTCTCATACTCTATTGGCCATTCTCTTTTAATTTTTTGACATACAAAATATAATGCGGCCTAGGTTTAAATTTATTTCCTTGGCGGCGTGGTGTTCCTAAGCCACAAGGTCCTATTAGCTTGACAACGGCTAGGTGATGACCCTTCCATGTTTGTGGAATAGATCTTATAAGTTCCAAGCTTGGGTTTCTTGTTAGCCTTTGTCCATCTTGGTCCACAGTATTCATGACAATCACCTTTGTGCTTTCTTCCAAGAGCATCCTCACATCCTCCACTCTTGCTTTGTCTCGATCATTGAGCTTCTCTTGCGTTCCTTTCATTGCCTCGGTGGGGATTATGTCACCTTCCTTACCCTCGTAATGTATTGGTATTGGACCCTCAAGAACCTCATCCTCCAAACTTATGATTCTATTACTCGCCATCAACATACACCGACTCCAAAAGAAAACTATGAATGAAGTTCCAATGCAAAATTTAGGGTTTAAATAGCTTTCAATTCCTGACGTACTACTCCTTACATTTCCTCCAACTTCTCACTCCCGTCCACACCCTCTTTGCCCCCATTTGCACCTTTTGCTCCTCGTTTGCACCATGTCCGCATTTTCTTCGCCGCGTTTCTAGCCGTCCGCTCCATCCGTAGTCTTCATGGAATCCGCACGTGTCGGAATCTGTAGTCTTCAGATGGACATGGAATCCGCACATGGAATCCATCCGCACATGGAATCCATCCGTAGTCTTCAGATGGACGTTTGTAGCCGTCCGCTCCATCCGTAGTCTCCATCCGCGGATGGAACGAAGGTGAAAAATAAAAAAATAGTGAATAAGCGTAGTGCAGAATAGTACAACTAGGTAGAAATAAGAAATAAGAATTCTGGGCCTAACCAGAAACATTAAACAGCGTTATCTTAAGCACTTTTTCGGAAACCGGACGTCCGGAACAGGCGAAGAATGTTCGAAATATTCCGGATGACATCCGGAGCTGGACACGACATCATGAATCTGACAGCACTGATGGATGTCTGTACGTCGTGTCATATATAAAAACGGGTCAGTGCGTGCAGGTGTCACAGGAAAGATTGTAAGGTTTTGAAGGTTCACTTGTAAGCCATGGCTGAAAGAAGGGCTACATGGACCAACAAGGGCTCGACGGAGACCCGAAACATCCCTGTGACTCCGTCCATCCAGAGGGTCCTGCCGTTCATATCAACGGATCCGGAAGAGCGCAGAGTCCTCGAGCATTTTCTTGGTATTATGGGATGTCAAGGACTACTGGACGTCGCATGGGGCGTGAAGGACAAACAGTTGGTGACGGAATTGATGAGAGCTCTAGACAACAAGTACGACGGAACAATCCAGGCCAATCCGGAAACCTAGGGAGCGCCGGAACGGCAAAGCAACTATAGCTTCAGCATGTTATAGGTGGCTGAGTAGAGGGGCGAGTACTTGAAGCAAGAGTTCGCTCAAGATGCAGACCCCAAGGACGGCTTCAACGCCAAAGATCTGCGCCACGAAGATGCGCGAATCGTGGTCAGGTTTCTCAACCCTATCTTCCACCTGGAGAAGCCTAAGCCGGTCATCTCCAAGTGGGGTGGGACGTTCCTCGGAGCGCTGAGAGGGAAGATCTCGACGGACTGGCCTCCTTGATGAACGACATGGTTGATCGGATGGTAAAAAGCCTCCGGAAGGTAAAGAAATCTGGAACTCCTCTATCCTCATATGTCGTCCACCTCTACGCACACCATGAAGTGCTGACAACTCCGGAGCAAGACGCCTATGAAGAGCTCCTCAGCATCTAGAATTATGGAGGGGCGGAGTCGGAGTCTGAAGAGGAGGAGGAAACGGAAGTTCCAGCACCACCTCCGGTCAACAATACTAAAAAGAGAAGTCAATCGATGCAAAGGGAACCCAAGCTGGCGAGTCCAAGGCAGCAGGACAAGAGACGCATGAGAGGCCGGAATCAACCGGACCAACACCAAGACCAGGCTGGGTGGAAAAGGAGGAGCCTTCTAAACTCACCGGAGTACCAGGGCTTGACATCATGGAGCTCCTCCACCATGTGGCTTGGCGGGCTACCATGATCAATCAATTGCACGCAGATGGCCTAGCAGTCAATGGTCATCGATCAGATCCGGCAACAACTAACAGTCGAGGAGTTACTTGATATTATCCCCCGGATTGAGAAACTCAAGCACAACGCGCTCCGGCTACAAACAGTGGAAGACCAACAGGTTGCGATCATTCGGAGTCGCGTCAAGCTCTAGGAACACCTAGACCGGACGGAGACGGCGTTGGCGGAAGCGCAGGCAATGCGGAAGGAGGCGGAGGATCGGCCAAATGCCTCGGCTCAGGCTTTGGCCAAAGTCCAGACAGCGCTTGACTTTCCGGTCGACACCGTCAACCGGAATCTTCTCTTCACAGAGGGCTGGAGAAGGAGGACAAGCTGAACCAGGTGCAGATCATCCGGTTCTTCCACGATCACAGCCGGAAGATGGAGAAGACCTCGGTCCGGATGCAAGAACTCGTAGAGAACATGTCTCCGGAAGGACCGGAGACTTGGGGTACCCAAGCACCGGACGACATGACTACCCCAGTGCCGGTCACGACCACTCCGAACGTGGTAGGACCATTAGAAGTACATCTGGAGAGCTCCGGAAAGCAAAAGGAGGTTGTCACAACCCCGGAACTCGCCTCTCTGATGAGCTGAAGTAACAACATCCTGCCTAGTTCGGGAACCCTCAAAGAGATGGAGAAGATGCTTCCAGAAAGACTCTCTCTAGGGACTCCTCATGCCTTCCGGCTGACACCTACCTCACCAACTTCCAACCGCTGGAAGACTACGCCATCAATGGAAAGACACTTGTTGGAGGATCCTCCTAGCCCAAGTGCGAGCTTCCGGGACTTCCTCGGAAGACTACGCCTGCATTGGCAAGTATCTTTGTGAGTGATCCATCCATTGATAGTGTAGAAAATTTAAATAATATGTGGCATTATATTTATAGGTATTTGTTGTAGTTAGGTGTATTTGATGAATTTGACAATATATTCTTACTAAGATATATGAAGAGTTCTACACAACTTCCAAACCATAATATCATTTTGGCAAAATGTGCATGCATTGTTTGAACATGTGTGACCTTTATAGTTAACCTATGAAGGGCCAAACGTTCGTTCCGGGGACACAATTTTCACCTCGAGTGCAATTATCTTTCAACATGTACAATTGAAATTCACAAAATAATTACCACATCAAATCATATGAGTTCAGAAGAAGATCTCTACGATTACATTCTCAAAAAAATGATCTTCGCAATTTTATATCAATGGAGTAGGTATACCTCTAAAATGCCTTGGCCCTTGGGGTTAAGGAGCCACGTGCCTCCGATGCTCATTCTTCACTTCGCCTGTCCGAGAGACGCAGGATGAACCCATCTGGGACCTCTGGTGCAGGTAAGAGCAATGTTGACAGAAAAGAATGGCTTCAAGTTGGCCCTTTTGTGCACAACTTATAGATCACGTTTCATTCTGGCACTTCTGTGTTCAGGTTCATGATTACAATGATGGTGATCGAGGGTGACCGAGGTGGAAGCGCAGGCAGGTGGATTGAGATTATCTACAGCTCATATAGGAATCATTCTTCAGTTCTCACCAACCAATCAGCACAGTTACAGCATTGTAATCATCTTGCTGGCTTTGCATTATTTCTTACAGATTTGAGTCTGGTTATGGCTCCAGGAAGGTCAACCACGACGATGAGGAGACTGAGAGAAGCTACAAGACCATTTATGACGAGGAAGAGGAGACAGCTACCAGGTATAGATCTGATGACAATGAGGAGGAAAGTGGTAGATGACTCAGCCAAGTGGGATCCAGTGTATACAAAAAGTACTCAAATAGTTACATTGCCCATCGGTGAGCGAAGATACCATGAACGTGATCAAGTACCCCTGAGCTAGCACTGCTTAAGTGAAGCTAGTCAACCACTGGATTATCTACAAAAGCAAAAAGAACCATTCCTGAGCGAATGCATGTAAATACAAATGGAAAAGCCCTAGTCTGGAGCAGAAAGAAATCTGGGGGCATTGACAAGTGATGGATGTTCTCAGAGTAGCGTACCTCGCCAACAACCAACCTGTGCAGTAAACATGAGCTGCAACGACACTGGCATTGAGGTTGTTCAAAATGGAAGGGAACCCTACGTGTCGATGAAATCGATGATCTCCGCCAGCATTTTCACGAATGCCTTCAAGCCGCTCAATTGGTTCTCGTCTATTACGCCCTTGTCGTAGACGACATGAGCAAAATCGACAAGTTTGACTGATACAGCTTGAGGAATCGTTGGCTCACCCTCGTAGATCAACACTAGCGAAGCCGAAAGAAAGTGATAGCTCGTTTGAACCTCAAGCCTGGAAAATTAGAAGTACTTCTTAGAACCTTAGAAATCAATTTCAGGCATGATTGGAAAACAGCATCAATTCTGTTTCACAGCAGTCACGCATGTGATATGATACTGGATCGTTCCACATTTAGCAAACATTGACGACCATAAATTGAGAAAGAACAGTACCAAGCCTTGAGATCTTGAAGCTCTTTGAGAACAGCACCGTAGACAGCTTTGGCGTATGCACCGTCATATCCCTTCTCAGCAGATGGATTGGAGGAAACGAAACGTTTCAGTGCCTCTGAAACCTCATCCGGTTTCAGATGTTTACACCAACGTCGTGAGGCTTTCCAAACTTCTCCCTTCTTCGGTTCGTAAACCTGATCCAGAGAATTTCCCGTCAGTATCAATCTCAGGCATCAATCTCTCTGGCGACGTTACCAGGATATCTACACTGATTGTGTGATGTGGCAATCGTGAAAAACAGAGTGGTCAAATTATAAAGTATTGTTCTTATATGTCAAATCTAATTTTAGGACACGACTTTGCATCGATTAAAGATGAAATCTGTTCTGTGTAGCTGTGAAAGCAACACAGTTCATTCCTCTCCTCCTTCAATTGTCCCATTTCAGCCAAAATTACTATATCAGCAAAGCTGTCTCTGTTCCTCGAACGAAGGTAGCAGATTTCAGTAAATTGAGGTACGTTACCTGCATTCCGGAAATTCGAAAGCCCAGAGCCTCTGAGGTTGTTTCCTTGTCCTTCACCCTAATGGTCACATAGATCATAATGAGAAGACCGAGTAACATGAATTACACTATAGCCAGAAATTGATCAAGAAAAGCAGTCAGCACAACATGAAGTAAATGGCAACCAAATAGTGACACTAGCTTAGGAAGCTTGGGAAATCAAATCTTATGTGGAGCTTCAAAAGAACTCGCCACAAGAAACATGCGAAAGGCTAGGAGCCTGCCAACAACAATTAAAAGAAATGTCCATGTGGAGAGCAAGGAACTTTACTTGCACTTTTCGACATATCTGGGACTTGCCTCAGCATACCATGTGTGTGCTCCCATCTGCCATTAAAATAACCAGTGAATCAAATCTTCTACACCAGCATCACTAGAAATTAAAACTAATCTGATTACAACGTCCAAATCGATTTAAATACCAAGACACATTATTAATAAATAAATTTAGAAACGCTTGAACTTACACATCGAAATAGTTAGTGTCACTTACTTTCACATCAATAATATTCGGGCGTTGAAATCCATGAGTCAGATCCTCCATGATCGCATGTCGTAAGACTACATAGTTAAGGCTTACCGGATCTGAAAGTAGAAACAGAAAAAACTGCATAGCATACCAGGTATAACAGAAGACTAATGTTCATTTTTCCAAATAAAGTGTTCATAACAAAAAATTCTTTTGAAATCAATGAATTTAGACTCTGTGAAGGGATATTGACTTCACCACCGATTAGCCCACTGCCATTTGGAGCTTCGATCTCGGTAGTACCGAAGAACTTGGGAACGAACTTCTGAACGGATGGCGGCACATCCGGGTTCGACCAAAACCTGTTGTAAAATATAACCTCCTTGTCACCTCTAGCACCATCTTGCAAGGGCTTGTAGAACCGACCAGCATCGTCAGTGAGGGAACCTACTCGCCCATCTGTGAATCAACCAAAACCAGTCCCCAATGCCAAACCATAAACTGCTCGTTGAAGCCACTGATCAGCTTGGAGACAACAGCCCAATTCTCTGAGGATTTGTTCCACGAGTAAGTTACATCATCTACAGTGAGAGTTACTCTGAGCTGCCATTCTCCCATTTCATACGATGCTTGACAACGCGTCGCCATCTCCTCTAACCTCAATCCATTCCAAGAGAATTGGCTCTTGAGAACGTGAAATGCCATTTCCCCATAATATATTGAGGTTGAAGAAGTTAGTGACACAGCATCATACTCGGAGAATAGAAAACTCAAGGTGGAAGAGTAGTAACTCAAGCTGACATTCACTTGGATGAAGTAGCTTAATCCCTGAATATTGTTAACTACAACTCCACTGCTATGTCATTCAACACCCCATCGCAAATTGCCCAACATCACCATCACATACACTACCTCCATAAACCAAATATATTTCATAAAAACTAGATGTGCGGAGACCCCAAACCATCAAACATTTTGAAAGTTTACCCTCAAATCGATGGCCAGCTACTTGATTATATGCAACTTTTAAAACCTGAACAGAGGCATGACATATCAAACACATACCATTAATAGGTTCCTTGGCGTAAGACATGAAACAAGGAGCGGGATTATAAATAGACTTGCGTAACACAGAACATACCGCAGAAACTCGTTAAAGCACCTAGCAAAATATTACTAGTAAATAAAAGCACCTTTCAAGATCCCTGGACCTAAAAAAAGCACCTCTCAACCTAAAAAATTAAAGCAAATTTTAACCAAAAAAAGGTTTCCATGAGCAGTGACAGATAAGAAAGGGATGACGTGCAGATAAGAAACTCTGAAACAACGGAAATCGAACACAGAAATAAAATCAAATCAAATCAAAATAAAAACAAAAGGACACAAAAATGCCTGTAAGATAAACAACTTTGTGCCACTAGATATTACGCTTTGCCCTACGAAAGAAGAAAGATGCACAGAATGCTTACAGGATTCGCAGAAACCTCAACTTCCATCGCCATTGTCTATTAAGAAATCTCTCTCTACAAACATCAACAAAAAAAAACATTATTGTATATACTCCCGAGAGCAAAGAAACAGAAAAAAACATATAAACTCTTCGTCACCATTAAAAGCCTGGAACAAGCACAACTTAGTGTGAAGACACTCTTTCCTTGACACGAACATTACTACAATAGAATTGAACAAAAATGTACAAGAGAGGACCCAAAATGTCTATAATTCAGAGGCAAAATACTTCAAGTCAATATTGTGTAATCCTCAATAATTCATATCGAGGAGTACACAAAATGAATTGGAAGCCCGCACTCTCGTACACAACGAATGCCCTTCACTTTACAGCAAACACCTCCAAACTACAACACGATGTCCTCAAGCCGCGAGCCAACACTTTTGACCTCTACCTCCAAAGTTCTCCATTAGCTCTTCAAAAGACCACACCAATCACGACCTGTGACAAACGAGAGCATCTACTCTGTAAACGCTCACAACCCAGAACATCCACAAAGCAGATCTCCGCCGCTGAACAGTGCGAACAAACGATAAAACATCGGGATCCAAACTCTAACATCCCCGCGCACACAGAAACTCAACTCTCGCCACCAAGATCAAATTACATCACATCACTCACAACAACCAAAAACCCACGTCAAACAAAACACAGCCAAATTGTAAGCGAACCGAGACCTAACCTGAAGTGTTTCACGTGAACAAACAGAAACGAATGAACAGAAAGACAGACACAAACGCTTCATACACAGTGGCGAACTACCGGGCCCCCCTTCCACACCCTCAACCGTCACAGGGGCCCTAAATGAGGAAGCTGGAAGATGTACCCCTGTTAAAGATTGTGCGGGTTTTGATGGTTGTTGGCGCAACCCAAAAGCGACCGGCGACCCACAGTTGCTGTGGCAGCGGTGACATCCACTTGACGTGGGCATCCATCCAGCTCACTTGGCCCCCTACTCTGACAATTGGACCTCCCATTTTCAACCCCTAAGGTACCGTGACAGTTTTACACCAAAAACACTTCAAAATTAATGGATTCTACTGTAATGAACAAAGAAGGAAACAAAATCTTTGATTTCTAGTTTTGACGGTAAGATCTCAATTAAGACTTATTAACTAATATATTTCCGAAATTTCATAAACTTTGACCGCACGAATTGAAAGATTATAGTGTTTGAAGTCAAGCAAATGGTTCATTTTCTTCCTTGCGTTCACGGTGGATCAGCAGACTTTGACTTCACTTGGTGTCAAATTTGTGCACTACACAAGGTCTAATTCCATTACCATCTTGTTAAGCATGATGTTAGTTCCTTTTACACCAATTTTTAGAGGTAGAGGATGGGTGTAGCATATTCGAATCAACTATGCAAGAAGTGGAGGTTCAAAATTTGCCAATTCACACTCTAATTTTTATGTGAATCAAATTTGTTTTAGATTGATAATCCGAATGGTCAATAAGAAGGTTTACACCACATATTGTTGTGGAAAAAATAAAAAGTGAAAAATATAAAGATAGCTAGGTTTTATGTGGAAAAGAAGAAGTTTTTTTGGTACCTTGCCCGACAATGAGTAACAATGTGTGAAAATGTTTGATTTGGGTTTGTATGCTATTTTTCACTGAAGACAAGATTTTTTTTGGACAACACGAAGGTTCAAAATATTACTTGCCAGTATTGAAAATCTTACATTCAAAAGAGTGTCCTTAGCAAAAGTTTTTGGAGGTGCCCGCTCTCCCCATTTGAAATTCAAAACCCTATAACTTTTTCATCAATTGTCGAATTTAGGAAAAAGTTGTTTTCCCACTAAGGTCTTGGTAACACCTTTCTATAGTAAAAATTTCAAAGACGAATGTTAGAAATTGACACCATAGGAACCTTTCGAAAAGCCCATTTTTGACACTTGGTCCTTCAGGGGTTAAACGGCAGAAGGTGCCACTGGTGGGCCTAGTACTCTACATGTATGGTGTCGTATTTGAACATGATAAGGTTCACATGATAAGTTTGAAATTACCTCCAATTTTTGGTATTCTATAGAGTAAATACGTGCCTGTTCCCGACTGACGTTTGAGGGTTAACGTAACAAACGAAATACTAACATGATTTTGAAGCCATCTGGTAGATCATGTGTATTCTTAGACGTCTCAATCAAAAATGTCTTCGATTCCAATCCGATTGTGTGGTATTAGCTCTCTTTTCTCAGGGTGTACCACAGTATCTTAGGATGGGATTCTGGGACCCATGAAGATGTATCACCTCCATGTTAAGAGGATCCAAGGCGAGGGTACAGGAGATAGAACTACAGTATACGTGAAACATTTTGATTTTTCATATGCATGCCAGGTGGCAGAAGATGGATCAGCTTCATGGAACTTCACCCTCTTTATGCATGCCCAGGATCACCTCCCTTAACCAATATCCAAGGCATGCATAAAGAGGGTGAAGTTCATTGTGAACAACTTGCGGCGTTATATACGAAAGCTCAAGGTTCGAAATTTATATTCTGCTACAAATATGTCACCGTAGTACTTCATCTGATCAACTGAAGTATGTATGATTTTTATGTTTCTCAGGTGCTGCAAGAACCAACTCGGAAGAAAAAGCCAACTCCGGAAAGTGAAGGTCGAACCAAAGGAGCCTAAGGAGGTGAAGCGTTTCAAATTTGCTCGTGCAGTGGAGGTTGCTTGGGAATCTTCCTCAGGCCTATTTTGCCATTGGTTTTGACTGATCGTCTTACGCTTGCAAGTCTTGTAAGTGATTGATTTTGTTCTCATCGTAAATGGAACTACTTGTGAGCTTCCCCTTCGCTAGCAACACATAGATACTGTTTATGAATACTGTACAAAACCGTCTTTTGTTGAACCTGGGAACCTGTATAACTCCTGATAACTGATCATCTGATGAACTCTGTTCAACAGGGACGAATCGAACCAGATCGGCCTGGGTTTCACAATGAACGCCACATTTTTCCAATTGGTTTTACCACTCTCTGGGATCATGCTAGTATGATTCATCAAAATGAAAGAACAATATATACTTGCACTGTTATCGACCCTGGGGGTCCAGGTCCTACACTCCGTGTGTATCCGGAAGACGATCCTAGCATTCTGATAGAAAGTGATTCCACAAATAAAACAAAGTAGTGCAATAGAGGCGATAAGTTCAAGAGAAACTAGAATGGTCCATTTCTTCACCATACACGTTATCTGAATGCATTAAGTTTTCGGTCGATTTCAAGGCCACACCAAAAACTTAATGCATACAGACAACGTGGGCGGTCGAGAAATGGACCATGTGTTGGGAAGGAGGCCTGCTTTATCATCTTCAGACTTCGAGATGAACGAAGGCGGCAGTGGAAGCGATTGCCCTGTGGCGCGTCAAACCTATCGAGCCAAGACGAGGGAAGGCTCTGCTTCGCTCTCCCCAATCACAAGAGTATGACCAAGGAGATGAATTGGAGGAAGACAAAGAGGAGAATGGAGATCGCGATGACGAGCGCGGTGATGAGCGTTACGAAGAGCTACTACGAAATGCTCTCCATCTTGCTCTTCATTATGCTCTCCCTCGTGTTCTTCATATATTCTCTCCATCTCGCTCTTCATAACCCTCTCCTGTCACTGTCACTGCCACATGATACGAGGAGATTAGAAAATACATGGCACGAGGACAAAGGATCAAGAGTCATAATTGTTTCATTTTTTCTTTTTCTGTGAGAGCGGCAAATTTTCAAGATTGAATGATCTATATCTAATTTGAAGGAGGGGGTTATGTAGTATGTACCATAGTTTGAAGGAGATGATAATGTACATTACCCTCTCTTTCAAATCAAATCTAGATCATTCAATCTTGAAGATCTACAACTCTCACCAAAAAAAAATAAAGGAAACGATTGTGAAGAACATAATTAAGGGGAGCGTTATGGATGGGAGAAGACGGTGAGAGCACGGACGATGACAACCAGTTGTACTAGGTTTGAGATTATAAGTGGACCAGTACTACTCTTTACCAGTTACTCAGATCCCATCATGACATAGCTTGGAATCTAAATGACAGCTCGTTTGCAACCTTCATGGTAGGTCAAGTTTTTATGGAATCAACTGCTCCTTTTCCACCTCTCATGAATGGACATGGACGGATGGTATGCTTTCCGTCATGAACGTGGTGTGTAGTTGGTCCAAAGTTTTCTTTGCAGGGGCTCTTTAGGTTTGTAATAAGCCAACTTTCTATACAATCCATATTCTGTGAATGGTATGGTATCAAGAAACCATCAAGAGTTGCATACGATTCGTATTTGTGGAGCCTGGTTCTCTCGTCCTCGAACATCTTGTAATGTGTTACGTCAAGTTCGTTGAGATCAACTCTTCTCGTCACATAATGAGCATCTAGAGTTGCTGTTGACTCAAGCATTCAAAAGGCCCATGGTAGCAAACGAAGCATATATCTGGACACCAACGTTGGAACTCAAGGGAACTCAATGTGAACGTCATAAGGTTTAACCCCTAAAGGACCAAGCCATTTTTCTCCAAAAAAACAGTTCAAACCTGCCATTGCTAAAAATTGCCGTAAAAATCAAAATTTTGAGTACTATTTTTGACGACTAACCATAAGATCCTAATATAGCCTTCCATATAAACACAGAGAAAAAATTTGGTATCAATCCACTACACGGATATGAAGCTTACAGCGTTTGAAGCGGAAGAAGTTTTTTTGCACCTTGCCCAATAAGTTCAGCCCACTTTGACTTAGCATATCTTCTAACTTTTACTCTAAAAAGTGTCCAAATGATTTACCAATATGACCCATATGTTGTTGGCTAATCATGTGCAAAATTTGGGGTCCAATGGACGGGTATAACATTGGAAACAAGTAGTTTTGTGAAAGGGGGTATATAATCATGAGAATAAGTGCAAAAATGCTAAATTAGTCATAGCAACATAGGATTTTCTAAATTTGAAGAATCCCAACGGCTCAAATGAGCCATTTCTATTTCCTCTAATTTTAGAGAAAAAATTCTCAAAATCTCAAAATCTTTAATTTTCATGAATTTATTGAATTATTCAAGTATTATAAGGGAGGGCAGCACTTGAAATTGGGGACCCAAAAGGAAATGAAGGGCCACGTCATCCACCCACTCTCCCAACAAGTCAGGGTCTTCCAAAACTTGACTTCAATTGAAGTACATTCTTCAAAGTTTCAATTATAAATTGGCAAGAAAGTCCCCCATGGGGCCTGCCGCCCATAACTCTTCACCGCGGGACCCGCAGAAGACCCGCTGGCGGGGCCCCGCCTACCGGACACGATTTTTTATTTTTTTTGGTGGCTATACAGGCTTCCGATAGGGGAAGAAGAGTTCAAAAAAATTATATATATATTCCGTTCTAAGACTCTTTATTTTTATAATTTTTGGATATTCAATAAATTTAAAATATGCTTTTTAAAATTGGAATGGATCATGCCCATTGCTTTGGATACTGCATTGACTAAAGTCAGTGGCCAATCAGTGAAAAGCACGTGCATGACATCATATGGACCAAGCTTCAGTGAAGGAGCTTGCGGGCCCCGTTAAAGTGCATACTTCCACCATTGTAGCGGGGAGTCTTCAAATCCATGCACCCTTTATTTTGTGTGTTGACCAACCCCTTCCACCCTTTCTGCCCCATACAGTTGCCCTCCTTTACCACCTTCCTACCATTGGACAGAAACACTTCCCATGGTGCCCGCCCTCCCCAATTTTTCATCGAGATGGAATAACTTTTTTTTTATGAACCTAAGTTTAAAAAAATTAAACTCCCACAAAGCTCTACAAAGTGCCCACCTTTGATAAAATTCTAAAAGACATTCATCTCACGACGATACCATAGGAACCTGACCAAACTCTCAAATTGCCATTTCGTGACACTTGGTCCTGTAGGGGTTAAGCAAATGGATAAGTTTAAAAAATGGTTAAAAAGGAAAATTAGTAAAAAGAATAAAGAGAGTAAATCAACCTACTCAGTGGCAAATGAACAGAGCAGAGTAGTCGAACTAGTTTGCTACCAAACGCTCTCCAACCGGCCAACCCGCGTCCTACGCACATGGGTTTGGCACCAAAAGCAATAATTCGGCTCCATGTGCTCAGGGCATCCTCAATGCATACACCCAATATCCACCCTGAACTACAACATTCAATTTGGTGTAGCAAGCACGGAGAAAATTTGGGGAAGGATGGAGGGAACAATACCTCAACGCAGCACGACCCTGCATAGGCACTTCACACCCCAAATAGTTGCTTCACTTCCGACGTGGCAGCAAGACCACACAACAAGGAATAGAGTCAATGCCTAAAGTTTTGACTCTTTTGTTCTCACAGAGATGTTTAAGACCCCGAAAGGGTTGCAAATGTAACGTGTGGGAGGCCAAACTTAGCGACCTTTAAAATGTTCAGGGTTTGTTTACGGGTGGATTGGGGCAGGGTTTGGTTCTAACCCTAAAAAATTCATTGCCAGGGACTTATCCAGGGGATGCATTGAAGATGCTCTCAAGCCTATAAATTCAACCTCAGATGTTTTGCACAAATTGCTTTAGCCCCACCACTAACTCTTTAAGGCCAAGAACCCATTTCGGTTGGTTTTGGCACGATAATCTTGATAGCAAGTGCTACAAGCCACCTCCATGAAAGACTTAAACTATGAAAAAGGGGTGGAGAAAGATGGACATTTATTGAGACAATTGCCACAAAAATCGGTGCAAGCATCGGCGAGTGACAACGATTTTTGTGACTAGGGGTTGTATTGGAATGTACAGTCAGGTACACTTCATTTACGAATTCTTGACTGCAGCAGTAATGCACAGGGAAGTTCATGAACTTGGCAAAGCTGTATCATGCTCAAAAACAGTCCGATTTTCAAACCGAAAGTTGCTGTGGGTTCCTAGTGAGGAGTACTTTATTTACACAAGAAATATGTACATGAAAACTTCAAAATAATGAAGCATTGTACAATGAATGTGCAAACTGCCTACCATCGAGTGCTACCCCCCCTTGCTGAAATCATGGCTTGCATTCGTTTAGGCATGGTTTGAATCAGCCGTTGGAGTTGTTCAAGAGAAATGTCATTCCAAAAGACTTGAATGAGTGCACTCATTTCCTCCTTGTTGCTCGGTCTCTCGTAATAACGAACCTTGTCTTTCATGGTTTTCCAAACGTTCTCAATGGGGTTCAAGTCGGGTGAATTTGCAGGCCATTGCAATTTCTGCATGCCATGTGCTTGTCTCCAAAGTTCAGAAAGCTTAGCACGATGCACAGGAGCGCCATCTTCCATTAGGAGAAGTTCATGTGATGCATCGTGCATGAAATAAAAGCCACAGAGAACACTATCATAGACATGTTTCACAAAAGCAATTGTTGTTCGCTCCCCTTCTGGCAAAAAAACGAGAGGACTCTTGTCGAAGCCTGTGAATGCTCCCCACACCATAACGGATGTTCTCCCTGATTTGAATGTTGGCGCAAGACATCAGTCAACATATCTTTCATGACTTTTTCTCCAAACTCGAATCCGTCGAGAATTTTACCCAATTCAAAAGAACATTCATCGGTCCAGATAATCTTTGACCAATCCTCGACTGTCCAATGCCTGTAGCTACGAGCAAAGGCTAATCTCTTTTTTCTATGAATTACACTAAGGTAGGGTTTCCTTACAGCTACTCTACTTCCAAATCCAAGTCGTCGGATGTGCTTGCGGATGGTGTTTCTATGAACTCCAAAAGTCTCTGCAAGTGATACTAAATTTAATCGACGATCTCCATGAATGAGGCGTGCTAGATCCCTAACTGTACGATCAGATAGCTTTGGTGGTCGCAATTTAGGTTTTTGAGTGGTATTCAACCCAAATTTCTTCCACTTTGTCAAAACTGTGGAAACGGTAGAACGAGGCATTCCTAGTATTTCTGCAATTCGTCCAGATTTTATCCCACCATTTCTCATTTCTATGATTAGACCCCTCTCATGATTGCTTAATGTTCGTGTGCGCATGATAATCTGTAGATTGCAATTAAGTCTATGAGAATTGAAGAAAAAATTGAAAATTTATTGTAACATTAGACCAAAGGAGATATGGATATAAAACTCACCAAGTATAGATTTGAAGATGATGTGGAATCGAGAAGAAACGATTGAAGTGGAGTTCAACTGTGAAGAAGCTGAGCTCAGAAGAAGCTGAAACAGCTCATCTTGACTCATCCATGATCTGAAATGGAGATGAACTGATTTGAAGATGAAGGCTACATGAGGTCAAATGAACTCAACATGCACTCAAAATGAGCTCAACATGCACTCAAAGTGGTCGGAGCTTCATATGGCTAGATCATGGCTAGAACAAATCAATGAAGAAGAAGTCCAGACGGATTATCCCATAAGCATCGGCGCTCTGCAATCGGACAATGAAGAAGAAGGCCAGACGGATTATCCCTTAAGCATTGGCGCTCTACAATCGGACAGTTATAAGTACCCCCTCCTCAAGATGTTGGGCACAATTGAACAGAATCAGTGAGCATTCAACTTCTGGGTGCAGCCCAACGATGTCGGAAAATGCAGGGCGAGGGAGCAGTGCAAAATTTCAATCACACGGAAAGTTGATTCTAAGTGCGTGGGGAGCAAACCTGTATTGAGGATTTGTGCCTGATATACCCCTCAATCGGGAGAACGAAGGCGATAAGTATGAGGTGGCGGCGAGGCCATGTGAAGGAGTTATGAGTTTTGATTTTTTCAGCCCACAATGGTAATGCATTTGACGGCGGAGAATAAAGCCTTTGGAGTAGGTCTAGCAGTGGCACCAGGTCGCAAATTTTGGAAGTCAAAAGCCATCTCTACCAATGCTGGCAAATGGTGAAAATTTTGGAAACTGTGAGGAGCAGGGAAAGGCTGAGGGCCAGAATTCGTAAATGACTGTACCTGACTGTACCATGTGCATAGATTTTATTTTGCATGGTCTAGAACACTCGTAGATTCTTGCAGGCTAGAAAAGCTCATCGGTCTTAAAGAGTTAAGCCTCAAAAACATACTTTTACAGTTTTCCATCTCCTCATTCTTCTTGTAAACAAAAAGCTTCACCTTCCAATTCATAGATTCATGCCTTATTGGGAAAGTGTAAACTATCAAGGGAGTATGGCATACAACATTTACATTCCCAAGTGTGAAAAATGTAAAAAATATATGTTTGTAGGGGATTTTTGTAATGTTTTTATATATTAGATTTTGAATACAAATGTAATATTAAGTTTTACTTGTATGGAAACTAAATATGATCGTGTAGCCAATTTTTTTATTTATTTATATCATTACAAGATGAAATTATTGCCACATGATAATTTCTTTGGTACAACACTACCGTACCATTAAAAAAATTAAATAAAAATATAATATATTGCTTTCCCCATATGAATTCAAGAGATGTTGAGACGATATTATTTTAACAAGCATTTTGTAGGCTACTACACATACTCATTGTATGCCATTCGTACCAAAATTTGAAGACAGTAAAATTCATAGAAAAACTATATTGTTTTTGGATTTTCTTGATGTGGTCCACGTCAGCCGCATTCCACGTCAAACCTCGGACGACTTTCGTCACGGCGTTCGTGGTTGGCGTGCATCCATACTGAAGTCCACAAAACCGTCAAAAGACCTAACCCAAAACACCTCCTTCTCGTAGATTTACTCTCGAGTAACGCAATAGGGTGGAGCTCCCCGTCGCTTTATCTTCCTCCCCTCACCGGAACCCAAAACCATCTCTCTCTACAAATCAACAAAAGTCTACCCATGTGTAAACCACGCAGTAGCTTCAGCTACAGTGACGGCTTTAGATACGCGTCCAGCAGCTGGGTCCCCAAACGAAGAGCTTCGGGGAAATCAGAAGAAGAGGAGAGAGTCGAAGCCGGAAGAACGGATTCGAGAGGGGTTGCGGAGAGATCACGAGAGCGAGGGAGGGAGAGAGTAGTTGGGAGAGATCAGTGGGATTTGATCGATTGATTGATTGCCGGTGGTGGTTGGGTTTTGGGGTGGAAGTAAGTGGTTGGGGTTTGTGTTGTTGGGGGAGCTGGTTGCGATGGCGTACGTAGACCACACGTTTTCAATTCGGGACGACGTGAGCGGCGGGACGTTCATCGTGCACAACGGGCCGCCCGTGAAGGAGATTGCGTTGGCCGTGACGCTCCTGGCGCTCGGCACGCTCGGCATCGTCTTCGGAATCGTCATGTCCGTGTACAAAATAGGCGGCGGTTCAGGTCACGGTGCGTATCTTTGGGTTCATTCTTTGGTGATTTTGATCGAGGATTGATGTATCGCGCTGTTCTAAACCCTATGGTGTGTGGATCTTGTGGAGTTTGAGGATTTGGATGGGTAAGATGTTGGGGAACGAGGTTTGGATGTTGTGGATGATTGGGTGGAGCTTAGATTGGGTGTTACGGTTCTGCATTTTAGTTGAGTCGGGGGTTCCGCAATTGGTTTTTAGATTCTTTCTCGGATAGTCAGGGCTTGCGATGTGCTGGTCATCGGACTGAAAATTCGAGGACAAGCATGGTCTTGTCTCGGGATTTCGTGAGATGTGAGGGATGCGACTGATCATGGTGCTTGGTGTGTTTCAAGGATGTGTATCATGTTTAAGTCGATTGATTGACATTCGACTTTGTGTAGGTAGATTTGCTTGCAGTCGGATGAAAGTACTAGAATATGCATGTGTATGCTGGAAGTATGAGAGTTTGCTTCCAGTCTATTGATTGCGTGAACGGTACGTTTATTGTTGCTTATGGGAGACATCTCGAAAAGCGGTAGTGTGTTCAACCCTATCGTAGTTCACCTGCCCACCTCTTTTTGGATAAACCGGTTGGTGTTTATTGAACTCGGCCGACTAGTAAAATGGTGAAACACCCGCCGAATCTTGATAAGGTCATGGATGGATGTTAGGGTTTTCTCGATGCTGATGGATTTTTCGAATTGTGCTCTTCTTATCCAGTATTTCCTCATTGGCAGTTTGGATGTGTTCGCAGGATTTGATAGCTAAGACTACGGTTCACACGGTTCAATGCTGACTCTTCGTTTACTTGTGGCATCTGACAGGCATCGCGTTCGCCATTCTTGGGACGCTGCTGTTTATGCCAGGGTTCTATTACACGAGGATTGCGTACTATGCATATAAAGGTTACAAAGGGTTCTCATTCTCCAACATCCCAGCTGTTTGAAATGACTCTGAAGTGGCCGAAAGCTAGTTTGCCACTCGTGCGTCTCTGGGTCCGAAGGGAGATATTCCAAGGATTCACGGCAGCAGTACAACTGTACCAAAAAATGTAAATAAGAAGGTAAGCCTTCTACCAGGTGGGCGCAGGGCGTTTACAATAATCTCGGATTGGCTTTGGTTTGATTGGAGCTTCAAGAATCAGGACGTATAGCATTGCTGCTGCTCGTTTCGAGTTTTTTGTTACTAAAGAAAAGGTGCGAGGGCTTGGACACACTGAGTCCTCCGATCGGGCGTTAATTTTCTCTGTACCTACATGTACAAGCCTTTTCCAAATTCTTGGATTAGAAAAATAAAATGAGCCTCCGGTACATATTCTTTACTCATTTCTAATGTTAATGCGCTCCTTGCCAATCCATTATGTTCGGCTTTCTTAACACCACGTGGAGTGTGGCAACCATCCCGGGTCATTAGTTGTTGTGGACAGGGTTTTCAGCTCCCTTACCACGTCTCCAGCAGCGAGAGGGAGGTCGAATTATTCCCCAGGTGAACTTTTGCGTCTTGTAGAATTTGATGCAGTTTCTTCAGTTTTCAATACCCGATTTCTTCAACTTGCAACTTCCTACATCTTCCTCAGCTTAACTCAGGACGTGTCGTAGCGAATGATGCATGCAGCAACCATGATAATCGGCTTCATATTCCTGCCCCAGTTCTACTGTCCATTATTGTAACGGCAGCATGGACTTTAAAAGCTAGCCTGGGTTCGGAAACTGAGACTTGACTCAACTTTATGGATCAAAATGTTTGGAATTCACAGGTGCAGTTATCGAGGAGCTTCATCACATCATCGTGAAGCAATCACATGCGCAATCATCTACAGTAACGAGATACTTCTAATTGTCCACGAGAATCTCCTTGATCGTAATTAAAGGACTTTTCCTGTGTACACAACCAAAATTCTCTGGACCTTAGTAAATTCTCAGTGTCCTCGCCATACAGCACTAGATTCTTCGTGGATGCCCAAGTACGTGAATGGACGTTCTCACAAATATTCCGATGTTGCAGGACTCAAAACTGCAATCAAAACAAGAAAATTAACAATTGAAAAGCAGAGTAGCCTGTTTGAGAAGCATCAGGAATGCAACCTGGTGAACAAAACTCTGAACCTTGGCACAGACATCAACCGACAGTAAATACTGGAAGAGCTCACCAACTTCCGTGGCATAGGCCCTAAGCACTGCCAAGGATCATGATTTGCCGTGTTTTAGATAGATTCCTACAATTACCTATTGAACTGAGGGCGACTCCGAGGAGGTGACGCACATTGTGCAACCAAGAGTCTGCAACCGCACGATCACTGTGATGGCTCCAGATCGTCGTGAACTGAATGCCATCAAATCATGCGCAACAGTGTTTGACTCCGCAAACCTAAGTTACCTGAGAAGCCGCGTGAACTATTGCGTTCAAGAAGATGCAGCTGCTGCCGTTGACCTCTCCCTCAACACGTGCAGAGTATCTCACTCGCTCCTGGACTCCTGCGCATCCGGAATCTCATGTCCAAGTGGGTCAGTGACGATGATGAAGAAGAAGAAGCTCACATACTTTCAAGTAAGTTAGTTGAGTCCTTAAATCGAACCAGTCCCTGTTTTGCAGTTTTCTCAATTAGGTGAGGGCCAAGTTTTCTCCAGGGTTTGCGCACTTGAAGGTGAAGTTGCGAGCATGGCGGTGAGAGGGGTGCTCGTGGAGAGCTCGTTGCTGGAGGGCTCGTCGTCTGTGGAGAAGCTGCTCTTCCGGCTGGGCTGCTCCAATCTCCACGTTGTGAGTTTTCTCCTCTGTTTCTGACGCATTCTGTGGGTGTTGCGAGATTGGACGATCTGGAATCCTCGCTCTTCTGATGAGCTACTTGGTAAGTCGAGGGATTTTTTTTTCTCAAAATGTAGGTTGATGAGAGATTTTAATGCGTAGGTTCTGGTGGTGATTTTTTATGCTTCAATCCTTCGTGTCAAGTCACCTGGCTAAGCTACGAATTTGAGTGTTGCAGGGGGATATAAGGCTTGATCCTGGTTGTTTAGGTGAAGATTTTGAAACTGTGGTTGTGAGGACGCTGACAAGAAACGTGTTGTGTGTTGTGTGCAGGGTTTGTTGTTTCCCGCCGGAGAGAGTTCCACCGAGAAGGTTTGTTGCTGAGCTACATTATTTCTGAGAGACGCGTACTTGTGGTTGTGGAAATCTAGGCACTAGCATTGAAGTTGAGGTGTTGGAATGTGCAGGAGGAGCTACTGAAGAAGTGGGGCTTGTCAGGTGCTGTGAAGGTGGTCGCTCCGAACGCAGGCGAGGATGTGGTCGAGGTTATCAACAACGCTTGGCCAGTGCAGGCCTCTCAGTCTCTGTTTGTGTCTCCTGATGATCAAGACACTGTGACCAAACTGGCTGAGGCAGGCTGGAGTACCATCTACTCAGGTATGAATTTGATTGTGGTTTTGGAATGAGTTGACATACGCATTCTTACAATGCTTGGTTAAGGATCCCTAATCAGGCACTCGAATCTTTTAGAATCATATGATCATAATAAAGGTAATTTATGTTGCCCTTATGTTTTCATGATTTGCAGGGCAAGGGGGTGTTCTCAAAGAAGCGCCCATTCTCGAACAGATTGATGACTTGTTTGCAGCTGTAGCAGTATTGAACAAGAAGGTGAGTACTCGGCATAATATCATGCTAAAAAGTTTGCTTTTATGTGTGATCGTCTTTCACCTCATTCTGATGGATGTTCTTCTTTGGACATGATTCTCTCAGTTGCAGCTGGACTGTTTTCTCGTTAACATTTGTGACCGATGAGCAGGCTTGCGGAGAGAAGCTCCTTGTTGTCGGCCATGTAATGAAGTGGAGCCGAGAAAAGGACTTCTTGAAGGTCAGATATTCACGCCATTCTTTTCTGTGGTGACGTTCTTATCTCATATAGAGAATCTCAAAGAAGTATTACGGATTCTGAAACCACATCTTACAATTACAGCTCTGCTAGAGGGTTTCAGAATACTTCACTCTTTCCCGAACATAATGACATGTTACGAGGTTGCATGAGGTTTCAGTTAGCCATGCGTGTGGTGTGTCTTTTTTTCTTCTTTTTTAAATTTGTAATTGACAACTTCTCTCACATTCTACACCTTCATTTTTGCAGAGGCGTGCACTGCCAACCGTGCCAACGAGCAATGACTTGACTTTCATCGCACTTCAGACAGAGAAACCATTAGAGCCTCAGCTAGCTCTTGTGGATATTGTACTGCACAAAGCCACAGACGAGATCGTCAGTGTTGCCATGATCCAGACTATGATTTCTGGAGATCGCATCCAGTATTCAGATGGCATTCAGAAACTCCAGAGGTGATTGACAGGAGAACTCCCTTGTGTAGGTTACAATGGGAACCTTACATGGGCATTTCTAATTAGCGCTGTTTGTGTAGATATCTTAAAGAACATCCGGAGATGTGTGTGGTCGACCCGATCAACCGACTTGCACCTCTACTAGACCGGTCTCTGACCCGTGAGCTCTTGGAGGACTTGGAAGATGCCAGAGTTAGTGATACTACAGTTGTTCGAGCACCTCGTTCTGTGGAGGTACGATAATGGCCATTTGCTACCGTTTAATGTTGTGAAGGTATTTACAGCTACATTGAGTTATTTGTAAAGTCATCCAAAGTTCAGAAAGATACCCCTTCTTTTGATATTTATACTACTACTTGTTCACTCTTAATAGCTATTAGATATGGAAGAGCTTGGTGGTCTCTGAACTCAAGTTAGAAATAGTTCTAGTCACCTTTGAGAAAGAAGGAGAGGCCATCTTGTACCATGAATCTTAGCTGCATTTTCCATCTTTGAGCTGAGAAATTTAGAGCTATTTAGGGCTGAGAAAAGAGGTTAAACTTACTGTATCTTTGCCTCGCTTTACAAATAACTCTATTTTGGTATTTGTGGTAATATTTGCTGGTGTTTTTGTGGAGATGAGTACTGTAAAATGACACTCAATGTCGGTTTTATTTCAGGTGAAGAATCTTGAGGAGCCTCATTTAACGCAAGCAGTTAGTGTGGGTTTCCCTACGATTGTGAAGACCATGATGGCTTGTGGGACCTCTGATGCGCACACAATGGTAATTCTTTTGTACTATTTTTGTGGTTCCATCACCATTACTTTACTAATTGTGGCGTACCGACGTGGTTTATGATTCAGAAGTAGTACCATTTCCATGTAGATCTCTCACGGTTGTAATGTAAATGCAGGCTGTGGTGTTCAAGAAAGAGGGTTACGTAAATCTCCAAGTGCCTCTTCCAGCTGTGGTTCAGGTTTTACCTCAAACCTGACCTACAATTAATTGCTGGTAACATGTATTTCTCTCAAAGTTTACACTTCGGGAGTATTCTGGAGCACGTATAGTAGGGATACCGACTGAAAGTACTTACACTGGACCCACGAAACATAATGGCTTCAGGAGATAACCTTTGATGCCATTGTAATATATCTGTCTGGTAAGTGATTTTATAGTTTTGAGAGCACTGATTCCTGGTAATGTCTTGCTGATTTGCACAGGAGTACGTTGATCATGGCTCATGCGTTTACAAGTTTTACATCATTGGTGAGAAGGTATACCATTCTTGCCGAAGATCTATGCCAAACGCGGCCTCTCTCGCTGTATCAGATGGATCTTCTGGTGGCTTGCCAGCTCTTGTCTTCGACAGGTACGTATCTCTTCATGTTGTTAATCAGCATACTTTTTCAATTTTCGATGTATTAATTTTGTAATCCTTAGCAATTTGTATCCACAACATTTTAGAACGAGTGCTAAGCCGACCTTCCATTTAAGAACCTTTGAGGAGGATGATTCGTGAATGCGTTGAGAACCGTAAGAAATGTCCTACAAGAAATGAAGGAAGTGGCCATCAGAGGAAAGAACTAGATGTGTGTCATCGAAGGAGTGAGTATGGCCCATTAGAATAGAAGTTGATTCTCAATAGTGATCCCCAAACCCAAAGGACCACCCTACCATTGATTCCAGAATGTTATGTTTGTTGTGTCTATAGAAAGCAACCACATCATGTACACAAGAACAGAACTGAAATACAAACAATAGCTATGAGAACAATTTATGTTGCAAAAGATTACCACATGATTCATATTCCCTAACAAAGCTAGTCCTTGTTTTAACATGTTCTCAATGAAAGCATATTTTTTTTAATTGTGAACTTCACCTAAATTAAATATTTAGTCTTAAATTGTTGGAAAATATAACTTGTGGACTTTGTTAAATTCCTCTTCTTGTATTCAACTTAAGCTAAAGATGACTGGGAACAACTCAATTATGCCACCATTACAGAGGAGAAGGTTTATCCAGCCACTGAAGTCATGATTCCTTTCCTCTTCTATGAATTACGTTATTTAGTTCTTATGTAATCAAGACCTCACATTCTGTATTATGATCATGTCAGCCTAAAATCAATGCCTTCAAGTTTCGAGGGAGACGGTAAGCCACTGGAGAACACCGTGGTGGAGGGCGATGGCAGCCTGGACGTGGACGCTGTTGCAAAGGCAGCGGTGTGGCTGCGCAAGAAACTTGGCCTTACAATCATTGGCTTTGACATTGTGGTACGAACTCACTTCCATCACCTGGCCCGGTGATTTCTTCCCCAACTCATTTGCCTAAACTCAAACTTTATGGACTAGTCTTCGTTTTATTACAGATCTATGTGACTATCACCAAAATAGTCTTATGTGACCGTCACCTTGATATCAAATGAGTATTTGATATTTTTTATTTTTTACTACAAGGGAAAATCATAAGATTCAGTGCTAGGGCGGTCTTCCATTTAGGAGGAGGAGGATTCTTGAATGAGCTTAGAGTTTTGAACCGAGGTGGAAGTCTAATGAAAATGAAGCAAGTGGCCATCAAAGGAAAGAACTAGATGTGTGTCAGTGAAAGAGCATAAGAAAAGGAGTTATTCACTTTTGAGTCTCAGTAGCAACTCTCAAAACATAAGAGGCTCCCGTGTTATGATCTAGAGAACTAGTCACTAGCTTGGTCTCACTGTCATTTAGGTAGTTCTAAAGGTCAGCTTGATATCCAAATTTTTCATTTGATTTCATCTTACTGGTCTGCACTTTGGTTGTCAGGTGCAAGTGGGAACGAAGGATCACGTAATGGTGGACGTGAATTACTTTCCATCATTCAAGGATGTGTCTGACGAGGAAGCTCTTCCTGCCTTCTGGGATGCTCTTCGCGGTGCCCACGCCAACAAGGACGCATGAGCAAACTCTCCAAACTTTTCTTGTAGATTTCATTCCAACTTTTTTCCGGGTCACAGAGTTTCCATTTTTTTAATTTTATTTTTTTTGTTTTTTTGTTTTTTTGTTGATAGACAGATGCTTTGTCGATTCCAAAAAGATCCTTCTTATTGGACTGGGTTTCTTCTCGGTCAAGGTGTAACTTTCAAGCTCTCAGTCAAGTGCATTACTTGCTCTTAGCCTCATGAGCCACTTTCCATGAAGCTATTGGATTGGATGCAGTGCTGTCTTTCCCGTGTGTCGATCTGTAGAGTATCTTTAGCCTGCCCAGCGAAGTGGAAAATTACTGGTGTATGTCGTTCTTCAACCAAAATAATTGTTGTCTAATGACAGACGAGTTTGGAGAATTAGTGTTCATGTCCAAGTTGCGGTTTCGCATCACGTTGAGGAGCCCCATCACATTGTATGCAATTCTATGAATTATCATTCTGAAGGCCAGATCTTTCATGGACCATCTCATTTTCGTCTCCAGCGTGGCTGCACATCAACAACTGACGCCTCCTTCAAAGTCAGTTGATTAAAGCCTCCTTCATTTTTGTCGTTCAACCTGCTGCAACCCTTGCAAGAGTAACAGTATCTAATAGCTTGAAAACAATTATCTTACAAAAAAATCAGTTGCAATGACTTGCAAAATCACGCACTGGAGGCTGGAACGACGCAGCTCATGTAAGTGCTCAACAATGCAATGCCAGAGTCTCTTCGAAATCGATGAACATAGGAGAATCCCAGCTACCACATCTTTATGAGCCCCCGACAGTCTGACCCTTCCGGATCCTTCCAAGCGTAACCCACCCCGAACTTGACCCCTGCCGTGGTCCCGCTGCTTTTGTTGAGGTGCTTGCCACTACCTCAGGCCGCCTTTGACTGTTCACACCCCTGGTTGATTCAGAACTGGGTGGCTTCTGTTCTACAGCAGGCACCTGAACTGCCTGTTTCCTACGACGACTACGCTGGCTATTCCTTCTAGATGCCTGAATACTACGCTCTATCTCGATGGCCTGCGAGAAGTCCCAAATACGCACCATCATCTCGTCCCCCCCACTCACTACACGATCCGCCCCTAGGTCTACACTGAATAAACACTGATGGGTGCCAGGGACAAGGAAACGCTGCACGGTTTCTTCGCCGGCCTTCCCAACTGCAACTTGAGATGCAGAAGTCCTTGATCTTGACACAGAACTAGAGGGAAGCCTCTTCCTACTTCCACTGGCTTTCTCCATGATCTGTCTCACATCCATCATGGCTACACTGCCATCTGCTGATGCAGCGACCAGCCATGGGTCCTCGAAGGCCAAAGAATGAATCGCCCCTCTCTGAGGCATCCAAACTGCAAGAGCTGATGATTCTCCTGCGTAGCCACTATTCTTTGACCCGCGCTTCTGCCGTGACATGAGTCGATCATCGAACATGCGCACAGCCCCGTCCTCACCCCCTGTGAAGACGAAGTCGCCAGAGCGGCTGCCCTGAACTGCAAGTACCTGTCCTACATGTGCCCCTGCACGCATTCGGTGCTGCCCTGTTTCAATGTCCCAGCTATATAAATGACTACCAGCAGTAGAAAGAATCCGGCGTCCTCGCGGAACCAACGCCCAAACCCAATCGTTGTGCAGGAATTGGTTCACGCTGCGGAGAGTAACACGATCCCATATGCGAATGGACATATCCCACGAGCCGCTGTAGACATTGGTAGCATCAAGGCCGAGGCATGTGATGGGACCGTTGTGCCCGTACAGACACGTTTCAGCGCCCTTACTGTTGGGTCCGGCCCAAATCCCTGCCACGTCGAAGAGCTGTGGGCATTCAGGAATGGCACGCCAGAGGCGTATCACGGCGTCACTGCCTGCTACTGCAAGGAGCTCCATGTCCACTGCAATGGCGCGCAGAGTTTCCCCCAAAGGACGAGAGCATACCAAGGGCAGCCCTTCGTCCAAGTTCCACACGCGTACCACCTGGTCATACCCTGCGGTGAAGATGAAATTGGCGGGCGGAAGGAGGCGGATGCAACGCACACCGGCGGTGTGGCCGTGAAGCATATCCATCTGGAAGCGCCCCATCAAGATCTTGCATCTTTCTTCGCGTGCCATGTAAAGCTCCCGCCATGATTTCTCAGGCGAGGCTGAGAGTGCCCCTGTGGCTGGACTCGCCGGAAGGCCCCAACGCTCGCAGTAGAAAGCTTTCCACCCATGGCTGTCTGATGCCAGACGCCTGAACAGCACACAGGCGCACGAGAGGAGGCACAGTGCACGAGCATCTAGATGTTGGAAAATCTCCAGAATCAGAGCAGGTGGCAACTCCAGAAAGTGACAGCGATCGGCATCAGCTTCTGCGAGATTCGAATTCTTGTTCACGACGGTGTCTGCCTTGACAACTTTAGAGTAACTCATCTTGTTGGAAATGATAGTGGCCGGTGCGGAAACAATCGCAGCAACAGGGGTGTTGTCGTTCCAGGCATCGTCTGCTGCTCCATCTTCAGCTTTCCAACCGACTTGAGAGCCCAAGGCCATAAATTAAGCTGCCCTTTTCTTACGGTTGATATATGCTCTACCTCCAACCCTACAATAGGCGTTTCAACTCGCTAGACGACTCTCCCCAAATTACTGCAGAAATAAATTAGCAGATGGAGTCAGTCCACAAAACAAAACGCATTTCAAGAAAAGTAGAAGTACGACACTATCTCTGGATTCAAATTCAACACAAGAATTTCACGTCAATAATACTGGGAACAAGAAATTCAAGCAAACAACCGCGCATATAACTCAGCGAAAGCTGCCCTTGTAATATCAACGAACACGACTTTCGTGAAACACAAAAGTGAACTAGTGATACAGAAGCGGAGACCTCGGCACGTTCAAACTCAGTTCATCAGAATCGGAGTAAACAGCAAACCATGCCGTTTTTTGACACAACAAAGTTGAATCCCAACCATTTCATGTACGTCGGGGCTCCATGGAAATGATAACAGAAGTATTTTACATCTGTACAAAGCAATTGCCTTAACACTTCTAGCATCACACTGAGGCACGCTGACATTGGAGCCACTTTGAAACCATTTGTGGCTCCAACCATGCCTCCAGGTCGTCATTGCGACCTAGCTTCTACGCATTATGCAACCTTAAGGGTTTCACCTCATAACGAAGACAAGAGAGACGAGTTTCTTCATCTGTCCTGCAATAGTACACAACCTGCCTCCCGCCTATACCATGCTCCGAGTCACCAAAAAATATTTTTCTCGCTAATGCTCACGAACCTAATACTAATCTAAGATGACCATAAAAGAAAACTACAAAAGATCAAGCAACCAAGGCCTCCAGCTGGACGAGCACCTTCCTCCTCCAAACCCTACTTCGCATTAAAAAAACTGACAGCACAGAACGCAAAGAAAAACTACCTGAATTCTCAAGAAAAATCAAAGCAACAGCATCCCTAACTCGAGAAAACCAAAAATTCATGAATAACCGCATCACGACGCTCACTTCACACCTCACGCGAAATTGCGCAAAGACGAAACCCTAGGAGGAAGGTTCGGAACCTGAGGCAGAGTGTCAACAGACGCTGCTCCTCTCCTGCGACGAAAGGGCGTGGACGAGAACGCCGCCGGTGGAAAATGTGGCAGGAGTGGAGTACGAACAGCGATGACGGCGGTCACGGCGACATGGCTCCTGCAGCTACACAACGCTCCTCCCGAACGACGATGAAGAAGACAAGCCTTGAAGGAGAGCGACACTCACCGCACCCTCATACCCTCCCGAAACCCCTCAGATGCCCCGCGTTACCCCGTATCACACAAGTCATATCCGAGTGATATCCGAAGTGATATCCAAGTGATATACGCATGTCTTACTTGGCGATATAACATCTGCTGATACCCGGATCGATTATTCTGGTGCATGGCTATAGTGAGGCCGCACTCGTAGAGTAGAAGTGCACATGTTGGATTGTGGATTGTGTAGAAATGTTGGTGTTGAATTGTAAGGGCATCTCCATCGTGGAGACGCCAATCCGGGCATATATGCCTAGGGCCGGTCCCACGAGAAGACACCCTCGGATCATTCACATTGTTGAACTCACAGTGATAGTAAGGAAAAAGTTTAGTGGCCTGCTAGGCCAGCAAATGCCAGTGGTTAAAAGTTCGGGTGAAATCTTGACTTGAGTGGTGGAAAAGGGGGTGACACCAAGTTGCAGCAGAAAGGTGGAGTCAACTACGGGCAACCACTCTAGCACCGCCACCTAGTGACAGAAGAGTGGTGAGCAGGCCCTGTGAAATTTGGCGATGAGCCGCCAAAATATGAGTTTTTCTCGTGAGGGCGCCGACCTGGAGTTGCGACCTAGAGCGGGGTGGCATGCCAGCTGGCCACAGTGGGGCGCCTTATATTTGTTTGCACGCCATAAGGAGCATTTTTGCAGGGGCCCACTGCCCCGATAGAGATGCTCTAACAAACCCTCAAACCTTTTTAAGGCCTTGGAGCCTTGTTTAACCCCTAGAAGCTTAAGGCTTTTTAAAGGAATCTCTACTCCGTTGATTATAATTTAACTAGATGAACTTTTTGAGAATAGAATTGTAGGATCTTCTTCTAAACTTGTATGAGATTATGTCGTTAAAGTTTGGTGAATTTTGACCATACGGATTGAAAGATGATTACAGACAAAGTAATAGAAGTTATATCATGTAGGTACACTTGGGCCTTTAGGGGTTTGTCACGGGATGTGGCGTCGGGGGTGTCACCACATCTTGTGTTTTCTTTACATACATTAGTTTCAGCTAATCTACATGTGTGTTGGACGTGCGGCCGGCGCACTACATTCATCCAAAGGATGAACTTCATCTGTTAGGATCTTGTGTGTATTGAGGCTTATGCACGTCCTTGTCTTGACATCTTTGTCAAGTCAAACTTTGTGAGTGAGTTTAGATAATGATAGTGATAGTCTTTGCTTGTTAGCGATGTTATTTTATTAGTAAAGGCCATCATACTTCTTATTCTACATTTGCACTTGTCGATTCTCCCCTTGTGGAGTGCGAGACACTAAACTACTTGAGAGATCTCCTTGATTTTCACTTGACATAGATCCTCTCATATTTTGCTTATTTTCTCACCATTTGAAAGAGTTTGTAGAAAATGGGAAGAGTAGAGAAGGAGTGGGTTACAAATATTAAATGTTGTGTGTACTATTTCTTCTACTGTTTGCTATGGCTTGTGCAATAAGGTGAAAGAGCATAGCCGTTTTGATAGAGAAGGAGTTGTTCGATCCACAAGGGAGCTCGCAAAGGGGCCATTGGAATTGGTTGCTCCATTGGGCGATAAGGCTACGAGCTGGAAGGAACTCTGAGAACTTTAGGTAGCTTGGGGAACTTGAGAACCACTTGTAGGCATCTTCTAGAGACAGAAGCTCTTACTGTGGTCTTGGAATATCGAGACCATAATACAAGTTGAAGGAAAGCGGTTTGAGGCTCACTAGCAACAACAGGTTGGCAAGGTCACAATAAACTAAGCACACGTGGCGGATATTGGTGGCTCTTGACATCTAGTGATGGGGGTTCGACAATTGGAGGAATTGGCTTTGATTTCGGAAACAACTAAGGCCTTATAGCTGCAATTGGAGTTGAAGGCGACTTTACGACTATGAACCTACCCTGGCGTGCCTTGTGACGGACTTCGGACGGGTCTTTAACGGCCCCTTTGAGGGTGATTGGTGCGATTGACTAGAAGACAATTTTAGACACAATATAGACAGCCGTAGGCAATGGGCGAGCAGGGGCTTAAATATGGGGGTACGTGATACCATGAGCATCTAAATATGCGCCAACATATCCCAAAAGCTTCTATTTCTTTATCAAATTTTCAAAGTCCGTGGAGTTGTCAACTATTATTTTTTATTAACATCCTGATATTTTTTATAATTAAAATTGCACTTTGAAGATATAATAATTTTGTTACCTTGCAATTCTGAGGTTCTTTGAATTGTGCATTTAAGACTAGCCAACAACCATTTTCTTATGATGTTTGCATGGCGGTATTTTATAAGAAGCATCATAGTAACTAATAAATTGTAATTTCAAATATAGTACTCTTATTAACATGCGGTGAGATATTGTTGCCTACTGTGAGAGGATGTGCCCTACATCAAACGCTTGACATTATCTTCAGCACTTGGCATTAATATCTCCTAGAATACTCAATCGAGAAATTCTTTTTGCAATCAACTTATCAGCTGAATTCTTTTGATTCATATGCAACGCCGGCCAAGTCCTTAAAGTCTTTTGATACAACTCATTGGAGCAAGAGAACATCGTTCTTATCATGAAGTTATCTTGCAATATACTAAAAACATAATTGATTTGAGGTGAGTTTTGAGGAGATGCCATGTAGTGGGAGGTGAAATGATTTGGAACAAAGTGAGTTGAATTGAATTAAAGTATATACCATTGAATTAGAGCAGATTAAAGTAAAGTAGTTTGAATTGAATTTGGTTTGATTTAGACTAAAATCTCAAAATATATCAAATTTTTTACTTAAAATGTATAAAGATTAAAATTGTTACATTTAAAGTTCACTTAAATTTACATTTAAATTTCAAATTACATATAAAATCTGAAATTTACATTTAAAAGTTCAATTTGATATTGAATCAGTTAAATTCTTATGATTTGAATTACACAAATTAAAGTATTTTGGAAATGCATACAGATATTTATCTCAAGTAAAATCTTGTTAAAAAAATAAAAAGCTAATCATAGAAATGTTTTAAAATAGATTGTGGGTTTTAAACTCATGATATAGAATGTAAAACATCACAACCTTAACCCCTAAAGGACCACGACCACATTCGCTCTAAAACCAGTCCAAAACTGCCACTGTCAAAAAGAGACATGAAAATCACATTTTGAAGTGAATTTCGGATTTTCAACCGTAAGATCTTAAAATAAACTTTTACATAAACATGCCACTACATTTTGGTTGCAATCCACCGCACGGATTGATAGATTTTAGTGTTTAAAGTCAAAACAATGGTTCATTTTCTTCCTTGCGTTGAGTAGATCAGCTGACTTTGACTTCACTTTGTATCAAATTTTTGCATTGTACAAGGTCTAAATCGTTTACCATTGTCTTAAGCATGATGTTATTTCCCAGTTTACCAATTTTTAGAGGTAAAAAAGAGGTGTAGCATATCCAAAACAAGTGTGCAAGGAGTGGAGGTTCAAAAATTGCCATTTCACGTTTTATTTTTTTGTGAACTACGTATGTATTTGAATGATAATCCAAACGGTCAATAAGAAGGTTTTCACCACATATTGTTGTTAAAAAAATAAAAAGTGAAAAATATGAAGATCTCTAGGTTTCATGTAAAAAACATGAATTTTTTTCTCCCCATTGCCCGACAATGTGTGACTTGGAATAAAATGCCTTTTTACACTGAAGACAAGAATTTTTTTTGAAAATTTCTAAAGAAGGAAATATTCTTTATGTGTGTGAAAAATTTCAATGTCAACGGAAACTTTTGTCAAAAAATTTGGAGGTGCCCGGAGTCCCCACTTTTGGCTTTAAGTGGTACGAACGTTCAAACCACAAATCCAAAAAATAAAATAAAAATATCTCCACAAAGCTCTTATCAGAGGCTATTTTGTATAAAATTTTCAATCAAAAAGGATTTTTTTTCAAATTGTAGGTACATGCCCAAAATCCAATTTGACCTCGGGGGACGTTTGTTCCTTTAGGGGTTAAAATGTATGCATTTTAATGTGTAAAAATTGATTGACATCATTTTCAATAAGTCTGTTATCAATTTCATGCAATTTGGATTGCTAAAAGAATAATTATTTGAAGATACTTAGCAATTGTATTTTTACATATAGCATATCAACACTTTACATCTCAAGATGTTTTAAGAAATAACAGTGTTAATGGTAAATTCATCCAAAGTTTTAATAACTTGATAGAAATTAGTATTTTGATTTATGATATTGTTTCCACACTTTTAATAATTGTTAGACATGAAAGAATTTCGTGACTATTGTCATGATCAGTGTTTAAATTGGTTTATATATTTTGGTGCCAGTCTGGCGACTTCTATATTTCTGGAATTGCAAATTAGGCTACATGAATTTTTTTGGGGCGCTGTGAGGTAGCGGTGCTAAATTTCTGGTCATAAAAGTCTGGCTACAATGTATTTTTGGTGGTGGCTATTTCTAGCGACAAGTCGCAGTTCAAGGAATGTTAGTCTGGCGATAACACCAAGTTTGAGCATAGTGTATATGGCGAAACAACCTAAAAGTCCAAAAGAAAACTGGCGAGATAGCATAAATCTAGAGGGAAAAAGTGGCGACACAACCTTACGACTTGAACAAAAAAGAATAAACAAACATCTACAAAAATCTTGGGGCTTCTTGTCCTTGTAGACCAACTTCACCGGTCCAGTCCACCAAGGTCCCTACAGTATGAAGTATTTGCCCATCGAGAATTCCTTGTCTTTCTGATGCCAGAACTCTAAAGGAACATCCTGCAACAAGAAATGGAATACGCTATGAGGGAGGCATACATGTGTAAGGTAAGTTCATAGTCTCAAATTTGACGCCAATCTCCACCTCCATGTTCACTGCAGTTGGACTAGAGACGAGGAAAGGTCCCAAAATAAAATAAAAACAGGAAAAATAAACAAAGAAAAAAGGAAAAGGAAAAAGGGAATTTAAAATAAATCAAAAAGGAAAAGAGGAAAAAGGAAAAGGGGAATTAAAAATAAATAAAATTGGAAAAAAAAATGGAAAAAAGGGAAATGAAAAAAGGGAATAAAAGAAGGGATACTACAAGATTTGAACAGGTCAATAAGGTGAGGCATGAATCCAAATGCATGACATTCAAAAGCAATTGCACACCATGACAAAATGCAAACTACAAAAAAGAACGAATTGCAAACCACAAAAACAATCTGCAAACCACAGCAACGAGGCAAAAGTGCAATGTTGAGACGGTTACAACTTAAGATTAAATGGGATGGGAGCAACAAGAATGTACATAATGCTCAATGTAAATCACAAACTAATGGCTGAAATAAACAAAACAAGGACTTAAGGATTTGAAAAAAGCAACAATCAATACACAAGCAAGACGAAGTAGACCACACAATAACTGCTCGTTGGGTGGAGATTGGCAACGAGATGTGGCCCCAACAGACGTTAGAGCCACCTCCTCATCATCATTGACATATATTTAGCCTGCAAAAAAAACAATGTCAGAACCAACAACTTCAAAATCAGCAAAGACGATGAAAATTAAAAAGAAATACAACGAAACTAGAAGGTTCAGGATTGTTTTTGCTTTATGTTTCTCCACACTTCGTATGTAGCATCATATGGGAAATCGGACAGCGCGAAGAACTGCTGCGCATGCATACCAACTATCAATGGTAAGTGCATAGATAAACGATTGCGCAATTTGTTTTTCATAAAACTCAACGTCGAGAACGTGCGCTCATCCTCCACACTGCCGAGCACTGACACAACAACGAGTTCAGTGAGCTTTATGTATTCTGACAGCTTGTGGCGTAGAAGCCGACTAGCTTCCAGCCTTCTCCAAAGACAAGTCAGTGGATTGATTGGCAGATCCTCCCCCATGCAGAACTTGGAGTTTGCAGCCATCGTGATCTTAAACATGAGTTTTTGCTCTTCGTGCTTTTGGGCGCTCAACATTGGGGCCGCCACCTTCCCCTCCTTTGCATTTGGCAACAATGCACCCCTTTCTCCAGCGTCCTTGTTCATGGCACAATAAATAGAGTCATTTGTTTTGTCGTTCAGAGGCTCGTCATCCTCCGACTTGTCATCATTCGGGACCTGCACCGGCGCCCGCTTCTTTGGCTTTTTGGGAACGTCATACTTCTTGCAAAAACAGTAATGCTCTTTCAGCACTTCTAGATGCTTCTCAAAATTGGCTTCTGCACCAGGGCTGCAGCCAATACTGGGGGTACACTATTCCAAAGGCATCCATCAATTGTGAGGCAGGGAATCGCTTTCGCGATTCTTTGACAAGCCTCTCAGCCGCGCCTGTAATTGCACACAACAAATGGATTAGAACCTGACTCTAAACTGCAAAAAATGTTACAAATACTACATGTACACTTAGTCACAGTCCACAAAGGAAAGAAAGTCGGTGACCTTTGCACATCTTCTTTGCATCGTCGCACATTTCAACGTAGAGTGCACGAGTTATTGATCCAACATTGCCCTCATCGTCAACATCGATAGCAGATATGTTGCGCTGCCCCTGAGTAAAGTGCAATGTCTCGAGGCTTACAAAATTCAAGTCCAAGGACTCACTTGATTTTCAACTCAAAGCAATGTGGTCATGCTTCTGATAGAGAAGTGCTTTAAAATCCCAAAACATATCCTGGGAAAAGGCACTTTTGTCGTCAATGTAGAACGTTTGCATGTCCGCAATGCACATTTGGATAGCCGCGACATAATCACAGATGAAGACTCCACGACCTTGGGCAAACTTCATAAAATCATGTATAGTCCGTAGGAGAGGGAGCAACGCTGACAGCCCCAACAAAATCTTAATGTCTGAGAGAAATGTCAGGTTTGCTGCAACAATGGCTTGCAACGCCTTGTCTTTTCTGACCTTAGACTTCCCATCAAGAGCCATGGGTTCCTCTTGTGAGTCTCCCTCCATCGTCACGAGGAGCACATTATATTCATTCATGACATGCACAACGGGAGACAACATAGGGATCTAGCGGGTCTTCACGTTTTTTAGAATTTTCAAACCCTTTGAATTAATGAGGGCTGCCAACTTTTGGAAATTGAGGTGTTGCTTGGGGGACTTTGCAAAGAAATGGTGGAGGGAGCCAAGCATAGCCTCAATCCTCGCTACAACTAGCATCTTTTTCTATGCCACGACGGCAAGATTGGCTCTGTGTGCCTACGACATGAAACCGATCACCCATTAGCACACCTTAGAGAATGTTACTCGAGACAATCTAGAACAAAGAGGATAAAAGTGGTATGTTTTTTGCTTACCATGCAATGAATCCCGAGCATCCTTGGCGCATACTTCCCCTGAAGCTGCTTCGACACTCCGTTCCGATTTCCTTGAAACGTACTAACTTTATCTGTAGGCAGTAAGAAAATAAGTCAATATACGACTACTATTTACCACACATGTATTCAATAGAACAACACATGCATGCATGCATCATGCAAGCAATAAAGTTCAAATGCAACATAACAACACATGCAAGCCATAAAGTTCAAATAACTAAGATTTAGAAGAACTGACATGCGCCGAAGGAAGCTAGCTTGCTGACAAACTCGATGTTCGGGATCCCGGCGTGGGACTTCGTCGCTTCAACGAGCACCTTTGTCAGGTGGTCTGCCCCAGCATCTTCCATCACTCTTTCAAGCGACAGGAGCAACGGTTCACGCTCCCAGTTGTTGCACACGTACCCGTGGATGTTGATCCAACTCTGAGTGTCCAAAGTTCAAACTTCATCACAGGTTATGGAGAAGACTCTTACCTCCTGCATCACCTTGATGGTTTTCTTCAGGACTTGTGCAAAAAGGCACTGAGTCAATTGCCAACCCGATGTACCATTCCAATGTTTTGTAGGCAGCTTTGGCACCATCAGGAACTTGTACAGAGACTCAAGAGCATTGAACTCCTCCATGGGGCGACATTCATGTAAAAGATGTAAGATAGTGGCAAACTGGACTTTCTTACGAGCGCGCTCACCTGTCATAGCACAAACTTGTTCCACAACAGTGGTTCAACCACGACCAGCATACGTTCGTTCATTACGATTGTGTTTATTATTCTTATCAATATACCACTGACCCTTCTTAACACCGTTATGTATGTCTTTATCTGCCTGCCGTTTACCGGCATGTTTCAAGAGTGTGTCCCATTTTGGTGCCATTCGTTTAACATGCCCAGTAACAGAAGTACAGATGGCACAAGTCACCTTTTCACAAAGACCATCCGATCCCTTATGGAATTCCGCCCATGGCAATTTAGCCACCCATGTTTCCTGGAAACGTCGAGAGGCTTCGTATGACTTCTTTGTCTTTTTAACCTCTATTGGGCCTGGAGTGAAGGGGTTGTCATTCTCTGACTTTGGGCCCGTAAACTCAAGAAGCTTTCGCTTCCCCTTCTGAAAGGGAGTCGCAGCCGAAGACAAAATAGATCCGTCAGACGAGATCACCATGACGTCAACACAATCAGACGCAGAGGCAGACAAGACCGCGATAGGGGTGGCCACAACATCTGCAGCACCTCTTAATTTTACTGCAGTGTTCGATCTGCGACGAATCGGCACACTCTTGGATTTGCGTCTCCGAGGAGCATTGCAGACCGACATCCCATTACTCTTACTGGACAAACCAAGATCGGGCACAACAAGACTCTTCTCCGACGTCCCTTGTTCCGAATTGCACACTTCAATACTGGCGCTAGAACTTGCCACAACAGAAGTGCTACATCCCTGTGGAAGGGGCGTAGTGGAGGAACTAGAAGACACGCTCGGGATGCGAGCGTAATAACGGTGCAATGCTGATCCAAGGAACATGACTAGATCTTCTTGATCAGAATCTAAGACGATCAACAACTTCTACAAAACACAAAAGCAACGACTTCAATGCATGCAGACGTAAAACCAGACTACACACAACGCACATACAGAAGGCATACAGATCTGGGATCCACAATACTGCTCATACAAAAGCCACACAACGTGTCTAATTGCACAAGAATGCCTCAATACGTGGAACCTAAACCCCAACTGAATTCGTCTAGAGCGCATTGGACAGACTTTACAAAATCCTCAAAATCTAAAAGACTTCCCGTGATTAGTAAAAAAATATGGAACCAATCTCCTTCCAACTCTGAAACGCTCTGGAGAATAGACCTTACGCAGCAAACGCTCCACTGAACGCACGCAAATTCACTCACTCATTTATGTAGACAGAGGCACAATGCATGGAGTGAAGAAGCAAGATCAAGACTCCAATTCGCATATGCTAATACATGCAGTTATGCACAAGGAAAAGAGGAGGACTAGGAAGCAATCGGGCGAGTAAATCTAAGGATCCCAATTCAATCTGCCGTGCGAGCGCTCTCTCAATCTCAGTACACAACTACATACACAAATGAAGTAAATCAAACGTGGACAACTCCCCTGCTCGTAGTCATGATTCAAAAAATTGTTAAACAAATCTTGAAGTTCGTATACAACAAGACCAAGAAGGGCGACAACACAAAAAGAACTGTTGCAAAGGTGGCGATACGTGCCAATCCCGACGCGAGCGATCATGAAACTCTCTGGCGACAAAGGCGTCGAGGACGCAACTTTGTAGAGCAAGGAGATGAGCCTATCTGGCGAGAAGAGCGAATCTCAACGGTCTGCACGGATCTCTGCTGGCGACTCCGAATCTGACGGGGTAAAAAAGATGATTTAACCCCTAAAAATCCAAGCGTTTTTGGGGCTTCTAAAACCGAAAACTGCGATTTTCTACCACCATGTTGAAATTGAGGTATGGTCAAATTTTTCAATGTCTTTTTGTGGTTGCAACCGTAGGATCTCAAACCTACCTACTATCAATACTACCATGTAAAATTTCAACCGTTGGATCTGCACCATTTGTGAGATCGTAACATTCAAAGTTGGTGCAAGTTTTTTTTTGGGCATTGTTTGGAAGACATAGTCTACTTTGTGCAAAGGGGGACTTGATGATTGTTACCCCAAAAAAATTTCTCATATTTTTTCCATGTAGATAACCAAGTTAAGTACACCCATGCAAAATTTTAGAGACTCATTTGGCTTTTTGAACCTTCATGCAATTTGTTTTCCAGAATAAGGTATAGAAACAATGATTCGAAAAACACGGATTTCGTCAATCGTATTTAGTTTTTGAAAAAAATGAACGGTGAGAAGGTACCTCTATAAGTTTTTTAATTATAGAAAAAAACAAGTTTGAAAAATTCCTAAATCTCAAATTTTGACAAATTTTGAAAGAAAATATTGGAAAATTACATAAATCTATGAAGCTTAGCCTCGTAATTTTTGGAGGCTGCCCTTGTGAAATTGGTGAAAGCTTGAACTTGGGTCAATGAATTTAATTATAAACCAATTCTCTAAAAACAAATTCAAAAAAAAGTTGAAAATAAAAACTTTTTTTCTGCCCGATTTGGGCTCAAAAACGAAAATTTGCATTTTAAACTTCAAAAATTGGAATTTGACTTTGCAATTTTTTTCACAAGCACCTTGTAGTATAGAGAAGACCCTATAAAAATCTTAGGAAAAAATATTATTTTTAACCCCTTCATCTAGGATGCCCGAAATAGCAAAAAGCCGTTTTGGCTTTCAAGGATCTTTAGGGGTTAACATCCTGGCGAAAAGTGAGAATAGGGGTGTGACAAGCTGGTCTGTTGATAAAGCTCAAGCGACAGAGCCCCTCATTCATCTAGATTTGAGGCGATTTTTACCAATGGAGAACCACCACATGTCGTCATATTTGGGGTACCAAGCAATAAACTATGCTATTTGGCGATATATCGCCCTGAATTTAAACACTGGTCATGATGTGGGCCAATTAGTAATAAAAACACTTGTTTATGCGTGTTTGTTGTATTTTCATTGCAGAAGTAGATAGAAGCCTACTAGCAATAAAAACACATTGTATATGTGTTTATTCTAGTACAAACAGCTGGAAAAAAAATTATCATTTCTATCTTCAACTATTAGATCTCAATCTCTATTATCAAAACAAAAGTTTAAAAAAAATTCAAAACATTTGACCATATAGAATTTATGATTATTTTAAGGAATATTGTAGGGAGGGACTACTAACCTATGGCATGTGGACAAACTATGGGCGTGGATGAGTGAGAAGTAGTTCTAAGTTTTGTGGTGAACAGAGGGGTTTGGATGTTAGACAGAATTTCAAAGAACATTGTCAATGAGAGGTGTTGGGCCTCATTGTAGATCCCCATCAAGCCCTTTTTTGCTCCTTCAAGCAACTAGTTGTGTTGAAACATGTTGGAAAAGGATCATAAGAGCAAGATCTAAAGTCACAATAGTTGTTACAGGAGGTGCAATCTAGATCTAGAATGGTAAGCGATCTAAAGCGGAGCTTGTGTTGGACGAGATTTGGATTGGATATGGCATCTCTGAACACAACCAAGTGAAATCAAATCTAGACCTAGGGGGCTCGCCACACTAGTTGCAGACATTAGATGTATTCCTTGAGCTAAAACCAAGACACCACGCTTTGCCAAAAGATCTGCATATTCCACAAACACAATTCTGACGACGCACCATGAAGCCTACTCTGGGCACAAATGAGTCACGCAATGTCATAATATATATTTTTTCTTATTATTGCAACTTTTCTTTTACATAATACATTGAAGTTTGCTAGGAGATACCCAAAGTAGAAGAAGAACGCCGGACCCCGAAGAAGCCGGCGTGAATAAAGTGTTTGTTTGTTCCTCCACTAAGACCATGCCCCATATCCAAAGTATTTTATAGATGAGGAGGTTACACCAAGCAATACCACTAGTAGCAATGCCTACCACAAGTATAACAAACACAACCGTCTGAGAACTGCAAGAGATAAGCAATGGCCAACGCTAAGACACAACAAAGCAAGATCCACACTCACTAAGCAAGGACCACACACAAAAAACAATGATGCACATTAAATTGTCAGGAAGCTCCATAGAGACCAGATTGACATCAACTGAGACTTTGACACATAACAACAACATAGAAGCCGGAGATCAAAACAAAGGTTGCACCAAAGACAACCATATCCGGTAAAGAAACCAAGCAAGCCAAAGAGAGCCAACAACTGGGAATGGGATCACTCAACAACGATGAAGAGGCTACAATGGACTCGAAAGCATACACCGATGGCACCTACACAATTACCAACACCAATGAACCCAAGGAGGCAAGAGGATGTTAAAGGATCAACACTCAATGCACTACACAAAAGAACTGCAGATCCAACATGTATATCAAGATCCTATGTTTTCTTCCAAGCTCCAAGCCAGAAGTAGCTGTAGCTACCGGGAGAGGAGCCAACACCAAAGGCACACCGCAACCCGAAGCAAAAACAAAGACGAACACCCGTTTGGGGATCCAACTCCAAGGTGTCGTGCACAACCGCATCGTGCCAAGATAACATCGTGCTAATCAGGTGAGAACGCACAGTCAGAGACAACTCGAGAGTAACGGTGACATAACCACCACCGTTACCTCTATAAAACAATAATACAATGCACACTTACACACTTTCAGCAATCCAGGCTAGGGGAAAAAGAAATAAATGACCCATGACCTCGTACACCAAGAAGTAGTAAGCGGTCTCCAAGTACCCCTTTACTCGCCCCCTTCGCCCGTGCTGAAGCCCCTTTCACACCGGCGAACCACACAGTTTACATGTAAACTGAATGATAACCGCGAATGAAAACCTCTCAAAACCATAGAATCACTGTAATCCACATGAAAAGGCGCTAAAAGACTTAACAAACAAAGGGTAGGCCGGGTGCAAGTAGAGCCCCATCGTTAATCGCCTCTAACATATTTTTAATGCTAGACCTTGTCCACTCAGACCCTCAACGTGCTAAACACTCAGGACAAGACCATTGATCCACTGGTACTTCCAACAGAGGTGGAGTTAAACATTCTAAATGCCACCCCGTAGAACATAAGTCACAAATAACCATAGTGGCTGCCCTTTTGGCACTACCACACAACCGACAACGTAATCCAGCAGAGATGTGAGAGAGACCAGGGTATATTGTCCCATCAATGTGTGGCAAGTGACAAGGTGCACAATTACGTGTGTGATCCTTCCACTTCTTGCCATCACGACCCTCCAACACTAACACTCCTGAGTCCTTCACCTCACGAACTCTCAAGATTACCCTTCCTGCTGTCACATCCAAGGTGGTGGGCGCTGCTTGCTGCAAATACACATAGTCTCCAGGTGTGAAACGCCGCACCTGCGGTCGATAACCACCTCCCCGAATTGTAGCATAGCGCAACGTATCTCGATGTTGAGCAATGGAGAGGTTCTCCAATGCCATAGGCATCACCCTTTTGAACAACTCCGCACGTTGCTCACACACTTGAGCCCACGTGTCTGGATTGTCCATGTTAGCCAACACGGTGTTAGCATCTGCTTGAATGGCCTTCGGTAAAACCGGGTGCCTTCCAAACAATAGATAGTAAGGTGAAAAAGACGCCAAGGATGCCTGTTTGCTGAACCGATAGCCCATTGCTATCCATGGTAGCTGTAAATCCCAATCCTGGTGATGTCCTTTCTTCAAGCTGTACTTCCGGAGCCCCCTCTTGACGGTTTGCACCATGCGCTCCGCCAATCCATCTGCTTCGGGGTGATCCCTCGAAGTAGTGCGATGATCTATCATCGCTTGCTCACACAACGTCTGAAACTCACCCAAGAATTCTCTTCCTTGGTCTGTAAGTACCTCTGCTGGAGCTCCAAAGCGACTCAGAACACGGTCAAGAAATGAATATGCAGCTCCCTCACTAAACTTATCAGGTAATGCCACTAACTCTATCCATTTCGAGAAATGCTCGATGATTACCAACACATACATGTTGTGTCGAGGTGTCACTGGCAATGGACCTGCAAAATCCAAGCTCCATCTATATCCTAAGCCCATAATTGGCAAAGGTTGTAACTGAGGCATTGGAGCGTTAAAAGACGCTCGTACCCGGTCACACACCATACACCGAGCCACTAGAGCTTGCACTTGGGATTGCATTCCACGCCACCAGTAGTGAATCTGAAGTAGACTATAAGTCCTCCGCACTCCAAAGTGTCCAAGGTCCTCATGTGTGTCTTTAATCAGCTTCACTCTTTCTATTGGAGTTGGTACTACCTTCTTAGTACCATCCGGCCACACTCTCACAAGATGAGTCCTCTCCCACACAAACCTCTTAGCTCGTTGTAGAACCCTATCTCTCTCCTTATGAGACCATGAAGCCACCGTTTCTCCATCTTGCAAGAACTGCATCACATTCGTGTCTTCATGAATATCTCTGGCGCCCCCAGACTCCTCACCTCCATCCTCATCTACTGTGGCCACAGTAGCTTCCCCGGTGGTGTCTCCATTCAATGCCAATATTCCCAGAAAACCCGAACAATGCCAACCTGGCAACGGATCGGTTTCACCTTCAGTATGCCACCTGGCACCTATATCATCCTCTTGGTTTGGAATTGGATTGCGGCTAAGGCCATCTGCATCCAAATTAACCAAACCTGCCCTATGAACCACCTTGAAATCATACTCTATCAACATCAAGGCCCACCGTGCCAATTTTCCTGTTAATTTATCAGACTCCATCAACCATTTCAACGGCTGGTGATCTGTAACTAACAGAAATTCGTTACCATAAAGATAACACCGAAAATGAGCAATTGCCCATATCGCAGCCAAGCATTCCCCCTCATACGAGCTATACTGAGCCTCAGCATTGTTGTTGGACCGGCTGGCATACGCAATCACAAATTCCTTACCATCATCATCCATTTGCGTCAAGACTGCACCAATCCCCAACGAGCTCCAATCTGTGTGTAGCTGGTATGTCCTCCCTGCTATAGGCCTCCGAAGTATTGGTGCTGATGCCAAACGGTCTTTCAATTGTTGAAAGGCCACCTCTTGCTCATTTCCCCAGATCCAAGGTTGATCATTCCTTGTCAACATGGTTAATGGCTTGGCAATGGCACTGAAAGTTTTGACAAACTTTCTATAATAGTTACACAACCCCAAAAATGCTCTCAACCTACTAACATCTCGTGGTCTAGGAATAGACATCACTACTTCCACTTTGCTAGCTACCACACCTAATCCACTTGGATAAATCATGTGGCCTAAATATTCAATGCGATCAAAGTAGAATTTGCACTTACCAGGGTGCAATTTTAACCCATGAAGCCTCAATCTAGCAAAAACCTCCATCAAGTGTAGTCTATGTTGTTTTCGATTCCTGCTAAAGACAATGATGTCATCAATATAGCATCTCACGAAATCCAACCCCGAGAATACTCTGTCCATGACCCTTTGAAATTCTGCTGGAGCATTCTTCAATCCAAACGGTAGAAACTTCCATTGAAACAACCGGTCCTTCCCATCCCTATCAATGCCCCAGAACGCGGTTTTCTCCTTGTCTTCCTCTCTCAATCCAATCTGGTGGTATCCAGAGCGTAAATCCAACGTACTAAACACCTTGGCATGGCCAATGGCCTAAAAGTTCTCCTCAGGAGTTGGCATTGCATAACGGTCTGACTTAGTGAATTTATTAATTCTCCTATAGTCACCACACATCCTTTTCTCAGTCCAATTACCGTAAACGTCCTTCTTGGATGGCATAACCGTTGCTGATGCATACTCACAATCTGGAGGAGCCAACTCCACCAACCCTGCAGCCATCAATTCTTCAGTGCGAGCACGAATCATCTTCCGCTCCATGTCGCTGTACTTGTATGGCTTTCTATAAATTGGTGCTTCGTCGGTTAAGTTAATACGCACTTCTTGCCCCTTCAACACTCCCAAATCATGTAAACTGAAAGCAAAACAATCTAAATACTCCTTCAAGAACTCATGTTCCTCCACCTCCACTGCTCCATCTGCTAGGCCTACTCTTGGTTTCCAAGTGTCCTTGGTCACCACCTCCTTCGGTTCCTTTGAAGCAGGGTTTTCCACCCTTGGTTGCTGTTGAATCCCCAGTGAAGGAGACTCCCCTCCTTCCTCCTCAATAACACTCCCAAGTCCTTCCAATTGACCCAATTTATCAATTTCTTCCATGTGAAGAGCTGTGTGTTCTTCCAAGAAGATCTTCTCCACAACATCCTCCAAATCCATCCTCTGGTGAGCCAATCTGTTGCCTTCACTCCAGTTCTCCCCTCCATAGTGAAGATCTGTTGCCTTGGTGGTCGCAAAAATATTTGCATTATCCCACATGTTCCATGGATGAGGTGCAAGGGCCCTCTCGCCCCCAACCACCTTGCTTGTCACCCTGACAGAGGCAAGTGGTTCTCCTGCCGCCCGCAACTCATAATAACCCATGTAATTAGTCAAACTAGAAGCTAACCGCTTTTGTTCTGCAACCACTAATGAAACAATCCAAGTCAAGCAATTTAAATCCATGGCCTGACCAAGTAAAAATCGTCTCTGTGGTTCTGAAATCCCGGGCACATCGGTGGTGCCAGTGGGAAATCCCATGGCTCTCTCTCGCTCATTTGCATTTGGCTCCACCATCTCCTGGGACACTGAATCCCATACAAGTCCAGGTCCATTATCCTTGAAAGCATAAGACCTTGCAAAACTAACCAAGGTGGGCAAGGCCCTACGTGGTTCTCCCTTGCGGTTAACCAACGCTAATGGGGCCTGATCATCGTGATACACGCGCCGTGGTGTCCTGTGAGGATCCAAAATGTCACTCACATACACATCTGGGCGTTTAATACGACCCACCGCGGACTATAGCAACTCTGCTGGGGCCAAGTTTGTCCACCACAAGCGGGGTCTATGTGCCCTGGACCCTACTGCAGCCGCATCAATTAATACTGGCAATCCCAGAGTCTGATGGATCCTATGCATACTCTCGAGTGTCCTGGACCTCGAACTGCTCACCACGGGCACGTTCTCCGCAATATAACCAGGCGGTTGCCTCTGGGAAGTCTGAAGCACTCGAATCACTCGAATCATGTCAAAGAACCTGAAAGAACGTGAATCCTTTAACCCATTCTGATTACCTGCCATAGACATGCCTTGGCAAGGCCATCCTGCAATTACAAGGTCCACATGACCCACTCGATGAATGTCATCGTCTGACAACAAGGAAATATCACCCACTAGTGTAGAGAAGGAGGTTTTGATGGCACTAGTGGCCAACAATTCTGGGAATTGGGTCCTCAGCCTCCGTGTGTGACGTTTGGCCACATGCCTTGCTGTTTCATCCACATCCACGTAAATGTAGCGCTTAACCTTGATCCCAGCTTGTAAAACAGCTGCCAAGCTTGTGCCAATTCCTCCGAAGAGCTCCAATAATACGATACCATCCATTGGTGCCTTCCAATGGATAGTAGCAATGTCTAACGGAGGTCCCATGTCTTGGTCAACTCCAGTCTCATGTTGCATCTGTGGTAGCATAGATTGTTGCCATGCTTCTTCCACTGCTAACTCCGCGGCCTCCCTCAACTGGGTGGTGTTACTCCACGCCGCCTCAATCCCAGGTTTGTATCTTGCTTCCTCTCCACCACTTGTGTTGCCTATATAGACATCCACCTTCGCTGAACTGTGGTCAACCATAGAAGGATCCTCAAAATCTGCCTGAAACCATGAAGGTTTCATGTTCATACAACCAGAGAAGGCAAACACGTCAGCTAAGTTACCAGTAAGAACTCGAACAAATCGAGCTGGCAGCTGAGCCTTCCGCCCATCTCCTGCTTGCCATCCTGGTCTATAGCTTGCTGACTCCTCCCAGAAATCCAAGGTGAATCCCATGGGGTATAGCACCGCCGAACCTACTAAGACATCATACGACTTGGCCTCCGTAACGATTGCCTTCACCTTCATAGAACTGGCATCTGCCACATCACTTTGGTTGAGTTGTAACACCAACTCAGCCTTTGTGATCCCTGTGGCTTGCTCAGTACCCCCCATGGATGTGCTAATGGTCCAGGGACACTTCTCCAAAGTATCCCCAGTTAATCCCAACCCTTCCATAGCTGACGCTCCCAACATCAAAGGTTGAGCTCCCGAATCCAGAAGCACATGTCGAGGTACAAATATCTTCCCCTTAGGCCCAACGAGTTGGAAAATACCTTGGGAATTATCAACCACTACCACACCAGGGGTAATGGATGATCTCTCAATCGCAGGTCTAGCGGCCATTGTCTTCACACGCATGACTGCTGAAAGCAGCCCCTCCACGTTGTCACTCTGGCTCTTCTCTGCCTGGATTATTTCTGTCTTCAACACATTAACGCCCGGGGAGTTGTCTAACTCACACATTGAGGCCACACTTTTGAAGACCTCTGCCACACTGAAGCCATCCTGTGACAACATCTTAGCAGAAAATAACGAGGCTTCCCACACGGAAGTAGTTGCCTCCATAAGTGTTCCAGAACCTCCTCTGAGTCCTCCAGCTCGTGGTAAGGCTTGTGTGGAGGTTGCCACTGGTCGTGGTGGAGGTACCATGGATGACGTTGGTACCATCTCTTCTAACGTGAAGGATTGAGGCAACCTGGCTTGTCGATTATCCTTTCCATGGTGAGGATCCAGAGTTGGACTAGCTCCACGTGGAACATCCTTAGAACTTGGAGTATGACTCCGTGTGAGGGCATAGGCCTCCTGTGTGCCATCCCTGATGGCAAGTGCCATACCACTTAACATAAAGTCTCCAAATTCATCATCTACGGAGCTAAACCCGCCCCCCGCATGAAAACTGGGAGTAACCTGAGGCTTGCTACCTACCACATTGGTATTGGCACTCATAGCTTCCATCTTGGCCTCCAACTCGGCAAATTTGGCCTTCCAACTCTTCTTCTCCCCTCTAATGGTCTTGGACTCCTTGTCCTTGCCTCCTTTAGCTCCCTTACTCTCCGTGGACTTCAACCCTGGATGGAGCTTCCAGCAGCTGGCCTCTGCATGCCCCTTGGCACCACAACCTGAGCAAAAACCTCCAGTCTGAGGTGTGGAGGTCTTGCCTTCCTTGCAATCCTTCCTCTGATGTCCTGGCTTACCACATTTGAAGCACAAGGCACCAGACTCCGCAGTATACGAAGGAATGGCCACTTTGGCCACCTTAACCTTCTCTAGGACCTTCTCCTCACGTTTGAAAAAGCCCATGGCTGCCTTCTCTTCCAGTAAGTTTATCTCAATCCGCTCCGAGGTCTCAAAAACAAACCGTAGTGTCGTGGGTACACCCAATCGCAACGCCTCATTGCGAACCAAGGTCTTCAACTCCTTATCCAGGATACTGTACCAATGTTGCACTGCCTGTTGTTCTGTAACTCCGTGAGTGGCTGAAATTAGTCTCCTTAATCTCGCATGAGCCTCTCTCAGAGACTCGTCACCTCCACGTGTGAAGGAACGAAGGGCCTTCATCTTATCTGCCCTCTGTCCTTGGTAATCTCTATGGAGTTGCACGAAGAATCCCAAGGTGGGATTGAATGGAGGTGGATGATTTACTAGTACCTCTGGATGCTCCACATCCTCCGTTGAGCTCGTGCCTTCCTCCATCTTCTCCTTAGACAAGAGTGGGGGTGTCACCTTCGGTGCTCCACCGAACACGTCCACGTAGTTCGGTGCATAGAAGTCCCTCCAGGCCATGATTTCGGTGAAATGAGATGCCTCGAACTCTCCGTAGTCCGCCAGTGGCGCTCCCTCCAGACACCCAAACAAGGCCCTCCACACCATATACGGATTAAAGTTGGGGTTACGTGACTTCTGGAGTTCACACCACATGGTGAACTCCCTCTTGAAGTCATCGACTTCGATGGTGCCCGTGGCACCTGAAAATCTTCGTACCCCTCTTTCTCCACCTCCATATGGTGAAGCCATTTCCTCCCAATCAAAATATGATTGGTAAGGCTTTATGGGTAAAACTGGAACCTGAACACTCACTTGCGGGCTTTCTAAAAATTCCTCCTCTTCTACCAGTGGCAAAGCACTCTCTTCTACCTCTTCCGATTGACCACGAATTTCAGACAACACTCTCTCACTAGCATCTACTGAGAAGGGGGTGTTTCTACGTGTAAACCCGGGACCCTTCCAGTTCTCCAGATTGCTAGTTTCGTGATCTACTCGAACAAATGCCAAGCCTCATGGGTTCCTCTCATCTCTGGAGCATAAATCGTAGGTGTGACTTCCCAGTCCAATAACTCTAAGGTAAGAGTATCCCACACACTCGAGGCACGCTCCTGCCACGTGTTAATCTCCCACTGCCAGGTAGTGTGGAATAAAAATCCTTCGCTCTCGAACTCCGTGAAAATGAGTGAGAAGGTGGGTAACTGGATGCCTGAAGAGAAATCCTCAATCTCTACACCATATCTGGATCCAGAATTTCGAAGAACCACGGCCTTACCTCCAGTTACCAAGTCTTCGACCCCCACTTGCCCACGAGCACGGCACAGTGGTGCTGGAATTCCCTCTTTTGTCCGAAGTGAACGAATCTTCTGGACCCCACCTAGTGAAGTCCAATACTTCACTGATTCTGCACTCAACACCTTCGTGCCTGGTTTGTGCAAACTCTGAGGCCCCATGCGAGATTTGGCTATGGGAGAAAGTTCAAAGTTTCCGTGACTACCACTTGCTGTAGCGGGGGAACCTTTCACTCGTAGGCTTTGCAAACAATCGATCAAGGTGTCCAACACCTCCCCATCAATTTCCACCTTAGGCCTACTAGTCGACTCGGATTTCTTAGACTTACCTCTCCCCTCCATGGTCCATAATTTGAGTGCCAAATATCCTGGAAATCCTTAAACCATGTTAGTAGAATCCTCGCAAGCTTTCAAGCGTCACTTTACCCTCCACCAGGTGCTGTGAATATGCAATCACCTCTCAACCTCCTCATAATCAACCTTGATCCTCACATGCAAGCCCTTCCTGACCACATACGAATATGGCTACCAAAGATATAGTTCCACTGCGGGTATCGTGCAGACATTCCGTTTACGAGAAGAAGTTATGGGTGATGAGATATAGCAGCCGCATATCTATAGCGGAACTGGGTAATGTGTGCTAATATGGCTATCTACTACCATGCGGGTATTACCTTCCCTAACGGTTATCAGTCCCACTCCGAGTTATCAACCCGACTGCCGGTCATCAACCCAACATCCCGGATATCAAACTCTGTACAGGGTATCAACTCTGCCGGTTAACAATCTCACTGTAGGCTATCAGCCCGGCAGCCGGTCATCAACCCGACTGCCGGTCTTCAACCCCACAGTAGGTCATCCACCCCGCAGTCGGTCATCAACCCGACTGCCGGGTATGTGACCACGGACTGAGTACCAGCAGAGGTCAGGTTATTCAGGTCACGCCAGGGTATCAATTACATGCGGGTATCATCTCACTGCCGGGTATAACACACAAACCTAGGTATAAACCCTGCCCGGGTATAAGCCCTGCCCGGGTATAAGTCCTGTCCCGAGTATAAGCCTTGCCCCGGGTATGAATAACGAATCCGGGTACCAGTAACAAATCCGGGTTTAAATAACGAATCCGGGTACCAGTAACAAATCCGGGTACCAGTAACAAATCCGGGTATAAAGTGCTATCCGGGTATCAGGGAGCCACCCGGGGTATCAGTACCGGGTATTGTAGAGCTAGGCGGGTATCATGCCCATGCGGGTATCAGACCCCAGCGGGTATCCTACCAGGCGGGTATCAGCATAAGGATCGGGTCTCAAACAAATCAGGGTATCTCCAATAGTCCAGGATATCACCCAATAACCAAGTATCAATCAGCACCGGGTATGAGTAGTGCAACCTGGACCCGCCCTAACTAGGCACAGGTCCTAACCGGGTACAACCTCAACCGGGTACTCTCTCACTGCCGGGTACCGGTATCAGTAGCCGGGTCTCGTCAACAGTGTAGGGTACTGGTAGGTAGTGATCCTGTGTCCGTGCCGCTTCTGTGCGCTGTCTGCGCCGCGTCTGTATACACAGACCCCGTGTCTGTGTGTACCGAATCTCTCACCTCAGAATCACTCCTTCTCCGTCATTTCCTCACACACATCAAGATCCCGCAACAACTCCCAGAGCGCACTCACTCCGACACAACTCCGGCCTCCGAGGCTACTACACTAAATCCCAGAACTCTGAAGTTAAGCGCCTTTGTCTGACCGCATCACTTGCAGACTAAAGCAGCGCCGTCTTGCAGCTGCATTTGAGCAACCATACCAGCATCGCCGTGAAGTCGTCACGAACTCAGTCCCGTTCGAAACAAATCAAATGTACGTCGTCCGTTACACCCAGTTGGTCGGACTCCAAAGCAGTCTCTACCACCACACCTTCGTCATCGATCAGATGGAGGAAGGAAAACGTCACGCATCAGGCTCGCACCGCGTACCCAACACTTCGGAGTGGAAACCAAATTCCGACAACTCCGAAGAGGGAGAAAACCAAAACCCACGAAGGCGCTGTCTGTAGTCCTCGCAGCCTGCACACACGTACAGAGCCCCCAAAACAGTCCCGCCCTGATCAAGAGTACAATCTCGCCTCAACTCCACTCGGCACCAGCAGAGTTGTTGCTGCTTGGAGCGCCGTCACCGTCGACACGGACCCCCTGTGCGCTCACATGTGCCCCTCGCCTGGGCGACCTTGGTGAACCCCACTCGGTGATGCTCCTCGCCTGTTGTGCTTGCGCACTGTTCAAAATACTCCCTACGTCGCGAAGTCAACATCCGAAGCAGCCTCACTCTCGCCCTGGAGACCTGCAACCACGACCACCACGAAGAACGCCGTCGAAGTAGAGCGCACACCCGCGCTTCTGCCTGCACCAACTGCCGAACTCCTTACCTACCGGCACTCCATGCACACGCGAACAAGCTCGCCCCTCTCTGTCGACTCCAGAGTCTGCGACTGTCTGTTGCGTGCACTCCCGCACGTAGCGGATCTAGAGATCCTCACAGAAAACATGGATGAAGACAAAGGTCAACGAGCTATCATCCACTTGGATTGGCTTAGAGTTGACATCCGCCACTCATTCTCACCCTTATCCAATGGATTTCATCCGCTTAGCTAAGCACACTTGAGGGTTTGCAACAAAATTTCAGCACTAAAACATTGCTCAAAAACACCCTAAACACAACATTTTGAGGGTTTTAAGTGTCACTAAATCACTAGGAATACACTCATATCTTAGTGATCATCTTTCTCAAGTAATAAACAAGTAGAAAATACTCATAAACTACACATAGTCAAGCCAATGCCATTCTTAAAGAATGAACGCATAATAACAATGGAGTTAAAGAAGTGCACGCACGCACGCACTCTCTCACTCCATCACGTGGGAGACTCAACTTGAGAAAGATGAGTCTCCCCACACTACACGTGGAGGTCATTTGGACTCCAAGTCTCAAATGAGGTGTCAAAAGACACCACCAAGGCCCTAAAAGTCCAATAACACTAATACTAACTCTAATTAACAACTAAAGCTAGCATCCAGGGTTTCCTTGGGCCATTTAACCTCCTAGTTGGTTTACAACGCGTAAACCAACCTCCACAAACCCTCCAACGCGTCGAATCTGACAAAGGGAATGCCACAAAAGAACCTACGCAAGGCGCAAAAAGAGATAGACATCGCACACCAATACCAAAATGCAAACTAACCGTGGGAAAATAAACACGCACAAGACACCACCAACTTGTTAAAGTACCATAGGATCCACACAAAGACTGCCGCATACACCATCAACACTACACCAAATACCATTGTGTACACAGACACAATCGAACTCAAACCACAAAACATCCAACCAATTCAACCCAAGCCAAGAACCAGCGAGCTCCATGCCAAACCTAATTAAAACACATCCTGCAGCACACAAGAAAAGAGCAAAAATGTACTATATTTCAAGTACCATAAAACTTCACCCTGAATATTAATACATCTCTAACGCATTTGCACCCCTCCTAAAAGACACACACAAACTACACAATACATATAATATTGGATTTCCACACATCGCCTAATAAATCTTACAAAAAATGAACATTCATCATCACATATACTATACGCATTAATAATTACTACCCACCCCTCCGTAGAAAAATGTAATTAACTTCTTTCACCACAAAGCTTAAATACAATACAATGGACTAATACTCTCCTTAACAAACTAGCCACCTCACACAACTCACTACAATGACACATAAATACAATGCATCTACACATGCAATTCATAGAAAAAAACTAGGATATCATACACCACTCAGACACAATACACAAAAAACTCTACGGCTTTATTCATAGTCAAAACCCGCCTCCAACACAAATCATAATTCAACAACAATTCCCATTTCTTCCTTCTGAACTAATTAATGAAGCATTGAGATGCCTTGAATATATACATGAATACACACATCCACCTCCACCACCCCCATACATCCTGCTTTATATTTAAAATACAAACACAAAAGCAATGACACATGTATTCTAACATAGAATGCTCCATCTCTCAATATTGCCCTTCCATGTATCCAAAACCTCAGAGCATATAAAAACACCTTCTTGCCATAATTGCCATCCAGAAACCAAACTTACAGCCACAAAGTCTACTAAATACATAGAACAAATCTTTCCTCCCTATAAACTTATCTTTCATAACACCCATACATTTACGTGTTGCATCCGACAACGCCGCCCATATACGCTAGGTCGAGGTGGCCTTCTCACACTAATACACAAATCTTATGCATTCCCATGCAACATTGTTATAATCCCTACAACAATGCACATATCTACATACTTATAAACTTTAAAAATTCATAACCAACCCCTTCAACCATGGCTAATACTTCACATTTACATGCCAACTTACCTAGAAAACATTAATAGATTCATCACAGAGACCCCATGATATATGGATAAATAACATTGCATTAATCGCAAAAAATGCTAATATACAAGCCCAAAAAATAATTAGAAAATATGCCAAAGATAACATTAAAAAATCCATCTCAAAATATAGACAATTATGTGAAACTCGCCCTAAGAAAATAAATAGAAAAGTTTAAAAAAAAATTGAATCTCCACCACTAGATTGTATCATTGGCCAATACAATAACAACCTAACTAGTCCCGAAGACATTGCAAATGAAATATTCAAACAACAGACAAAAAATAATAGACCCATAGTACCAACATGCAATTACCAACGACAACACCCAATTGAATGCACATGTGCAATACGCCAATATCCATGGCACGATCTAGATGGATTTACCTTAGACAAACGAGGCGAATCTGAAATTCTATTACATACATACTTCATCAGAGCCACACACGACACATATCTCCGCAACCTCGGAAACAACAAAGCCCCAGGGCCAGACCGTATACTGAACTCAATACTCAAGAACATGCCCCCAAGATTTCGTAAATTACTATTTCTATTCTTCCCTCACTGCTACAAACAAAGATAAATACCACCCTCATAGAAAACAAGTCCAACGATTTTACTATATATAAAAAGAGATCCTTCACTATTATCAAATCAAAGACCAATTGCACTAGCCAACACAATATATAAACTCTACACTAGTACACTTACCTCAAAATTATCCTCATATGGTGAAAAAATTAAAATCCTACATGATAGCCAAGAAGGATTGAGAGGAGAGAGAAGCACTTCTAGACAAAAGAAGAAGAAGAAGAAGAAGAACGCCAGTCCCGGAGGGATTGGCGTGAATAAAGTGTCTGTTCGCACCACCACTAAGACCATGCTCACCAAGCAAGGAATTAGTAGTATGGGGCTACTTCCCCCTCTCGAGGGTAGACACTATATGACAAGTAACCATAGGGATGAAAACCAAAGCAAAAGAAAGCCACAATCATAACAAGGGAATGGGGAGAAGATAAAAAGGAAGAAAAAGAGAAGACAAGGAAGGGGGGAAGGACCAGGGGTGGAGGAGGGGGGATGAATGGTCGGTGGGAGAATTGGGGTGTTTTATGGTGTGTTGTGTGGATTGGGGAGGGTTTGGTTATTCTCAATTTTTCTTTTATGTAATAAAATGGACATAGCATGTTGGATTGCGATGGTGTTTATATTATTGAAGGTATGTTTATTTGTGTTCATGGGTATTTTGAAGGTTTCCTCAAGGGTGTTCATGGGTGGGATGTAGGTTGTGGCGCGGGCACCGGCCGTGATGACTATGAGGGGGTCAATTTTCCATCTGAGGTTTCTGATGTCGTCGATGAGGGGTTGATATTTGTTTATTTTGTTTTCAATTGTTTCTGGTGAGAATCTACCGTTACAATACGTGAATTCAATAAATTGAATGGTATAGTTTGGATCAATATGGATGGGTGGCGGGTTGTTGTAAGGTAGGCCTTTTACGCATAGTATGTCGGGTTTGAATCTGGCATTACAGTGACATCGTTGGGTTGCACATGTGCATGGGAATAGCCAAGGTGGGACCGTATTCTCTTGTGGATTGTCATTGAAAGTACCGGCATTCATGAGTATGTAACATCGGGATTTGTTATATGAGGTAATTAGTTTTCGGATTTCCCATACTGCTTTGTTGTGTCTTTTAACGATGACGGAGTGTATGTGGTGGTTTTGGCATTTGAGTAAAACGTGTAGCCATGTGTCGGGGTCTGTAGAGGTACATATGGGGCAAGTTATGGATGGGAAGCGTTCAATTCCGAAAAAGAGTTGTCTACGGGCATTCCCCATGTATTGACGAGTGCGGAATTTAATAAGGCATGTAATTTGTGAATCGGTAATGGTGGGATTTTTCCAGAAATTTGTAGATAGTTCATTGTCTCTGTTGTTGTTGCATGTCCATTTTTCTATGTTAGGGAAGTTTTCGGAGATCGTGTCAATGTCATTGTATGTGTCTTGTTTTTGGAGGTATTTTCCTAAAAATCGGACCGGGCCTTTGTCCGGGGTGTCATCTTTGGAGGGCCAATCCTCTTTTTGGAAGTAGTATGGGGTGGCATGTGCATGTTCATGTGGGTCTTTGGCGTTTTTATGTGATTTTTCTCTTCCTTCTTTGGCAAGTTTATCGGCTTGTTCATTTCCTTCTATATTGGCGTGGGCTCTAACTTTGTGGATGTAGTAGGTTGTGTTCTATTTTGGAGCATTTGTACCATGGACATGAGTGTTATTTTATCGGGGTGGTTATTGTGGAGAGTGGGGTGTGTTATTTGTGTGTTTAGTAAATAGAGGACATTGATGCAATCCGTAAAAATATGTGCGGGTTCGTTGGCATATTTTGTGTTGATGATTTGGAGTGTTTAATGTGTGGCCATCATCTCTGCTCTAAGGATGTTTTGCACCTCTAGACAAATACAAACCATAATAGCCGCACTAGAAGACGCACGATTCACAAACCAAGACATATATATTCTATACGTTGACTTCAAAAATGTCTTTGGCTCTATAGACCATGCAAGACTATTAGCAATAATGACTGGTCTTGGATACCCAAAAGATGCAGCTACACTAGTTGGAAATATTCACTCCCAAAAGATGCAACTACACTAGTTGGAAATATCTACTGCCAATCATCTACTTACAACATCAGTGAACACTTTAAAAAGACTAAGCCTATCTCCATTCACAGAGGAACTATACAAGGAGACCCCCTTAGCCCTTACTTATTCATTATACTTTTAGAACCACTACTTAGATGGCTAGAGCGAGGCAACAATGGATACACTTTTGGTACATCACAAACCACCATAAACTCCGCCGCCTATGCCGATGACCTTGCTACCATAACTATCAAAATAAAATCACTACAAGTACAAATTGACAAAATTGATAGATATTGTAAATGGACTAGTATGGACGTAGGCGTCCCAAAATGTGCTACTACTGGATGCCCAAATAAATCCAAAATAAATCCAACTACATTTAAAGCTCTAATGCATGCTTCTAACATCAACTACCGCGGCCAACCAATCCCCATACTACACCAAAATGAACCATATGTATACCTAGGTACAAATCTTGTTCCCTTCCTAAAATGGAAAATCCAAATTCACACTACGACCACAAAACCCATTAAACAATGCAAAGAATTAACAATGTGCCCGGCCACCATGAAACAAAAAATTAGAATGGTCGATAGCGTAATCCGCCCAAGTGTAGCATACAGCTTCTACGCTGTACCATACTCTATGCTAGCTATCAAAAAACTAGACCAAAAGATTATAGCCGCACAAAAAACCATTTGTGGTATGCCTAAGTGTATGTCAAATACTTTAACCCAACTCCCACATAACCTATTTGGACTTGAAGCTTTCTCCCTCAAAAATGTCTATCTCCGATGTATAGGGGAACAATTACAAAACGCCCTAAATGACAAAGGTAGGCTCAGAAAATTATACAAAGGATTAACCCATTATGTACTTGCTCAATATGGTGGTGCCGAAAACATACCTAGAATTAAAAAAAACGGATTGTATAAGATCACCAATAACTCGTACACTTTTCTTATTAAAACACTTCCAAAATTCTTCTTCCATCCAACATCATTAGAAGTATTATGGCATCAAGAAACATGAAACCACAACACACTCAACGCCCAACTCTCCCAAAAACTATTACAAAAACTCCTCTCAAAAAATATTTTTGAACTAAAACAAATTACTCTACCCAACGGCACACACATTATGAACGTTGAAGACTTCAAAACCTTCCACTTTACCCCATCAAAACTAATCAAGAGTGCCCTGAATGTTGCCAAACAACTCTTTTGTCACCCAACATGCCCTACCACATGCAACAACCAGTGCAACATACACACACACTCCTACATACTCCAAGACCCATTCATCATTACCAACAATAACATCATCCCCAGAAATACCCCTCCCACAACCCACCCTCTTAACCCCTCACATCAATATCATCCCCGTCCCCCAACATACATCTCCAAAAACCCCACCATATACCCCATTAATAACATCATACAACACAAACATATACAACACATAGACACTAACAATATACACAATATTTATACAAGATATCTATGCCAATGGCAACACAATAACAATACATTCAAAACAAATGGCTTCCTCAAAGAAACCTCTTTCCAAGACATGACCATAATACCTCCACATATAACACCAAAAAATTAAAACAATATTATCAAAAAATTAAAATTAAATTCTAAGTGGACATCATTCAAGCCCACCACTCCCAAGAACAACCCCAAGACTCAAGATCCGTAACTCCACCCATAATCATTCCACTCCTAAACATTTATACAACGGAATGTAATCCTGAAAATGATATACTCACATTCTCAAACACAATTAAAATAGAGAACAATCAAGCCCATCTATATGAAGAAAATGGCCAACATTTACACATTATTCCCACTACTAGACTCCAATGGTTATAGAATCAATATAATGTGAAACTACAAACTCCCACAAACATTGAACCAACAATCCAACCATTTGAAACCGAATTAATCTGGCTTGACCAAAGATATAAATACCGCATCCCAAAGAACAATCCCCTCAAAAGCACACAATACACAATACCCACACCCATTTTAGACTCATTAATTTCATCCTTCAACATCAAACAATCATACTTCTCATCTCCCGTCACATGTTCCACCAAAAAAATTTAAAAAAATTCCCCCTTCGAAAGAGATAAAATATTTGGCTCCTTGGGAAAAGCCTTTGACTATAAATGGATTGGTAATGGTATAGCTCACCCTCACAATAAGAAGGAAATGCAACAAGCGCTATAGTGGGCCCGCCTCGCTGCCAAAAACAACCCACACCACACATCTACACTCATTATTATACCGGACAAAAATTGGTATAAAAACTTTAACCAATACTCAAACCCCTTTACAGACTCCCATATCATTGCACTATTCGAAGTAGACTCAATACCATACGAAGAGCCTACTATTCCACCAGAGCTTAAAAAACCCCGAATTGAACCATCTACATTACAAATAATATGTGTCCACCACCAAAATCACCCCCTTGGCACCCTAGAACAACTTGCAGAACTCACCTCCATAGCAAATACTCTAAACATTAACTGCATGTACACAAAAATAGCCCCACCAACAACGATACAAACCCCTATTAACCGAAGTAAAAAATGGTCAAGACTAAATTACATCAATAATACACTAGATTACATGGTTACACCCTCACCCCTCTCAAACTACCAAACTCTAACCTCACCAAAATTTGACTCCACATATAGCTACTATACCGATGGCTCCTTCAAACCGCCTGAACAAATTAGTGCGGGTAATTGGCGCAAAGAAAAAGCCGGTTATGGAATATACAACTCTACGAAAGAAATCAAATTAGCCAAAAGACTGCATGGACTACAAAATATCCTTAGAGCAGAACTCATGGCCATCCACAAAACACTGGAAATTGTCACAACAAAATACAACAATGAACCATCGCATATATTCACAGACTGCATTAACGCACTATACTTATTACACACCCAAATAACATATCCTATCTTCCATAATAGCCACCCAGACCAAATCATACTAGAATCAATGGTCCAAATGATACTAAAAAAAAGACAAATCACAACCCTTAACAAAGTTTGAGCATGCCGATATTGATGGTAACAAACAAGCAGATAAACTAGCAAAAGAGGGCAGAGAAAAATCACACAAAAACGCCAAAGACCCACACGAACACGCCCACGCCACCCCATACTACTTCCAAAACGAAGACACTCCTGATAAAGGCCTGGTTAGATTCTTGAACAAACACCTCAAAAACCAATACCTATATCACAACCTCAGATAACTTCCCTAACATAGAGAAATGGACTAGTAACAACGATATAGACAATGAACTCTCTACAAATTTCTGGAAAAATCCCATCATCACCGACTCACAAATAACATGCCTTATCAAATTCCGCACCGGACAATACATGGGAAACGCCCGAAAACAACTCTTCTTTGGAATAGAAAGATTCCCATCCATAACATGCCCAATATGCACTTCCACGGATCCCGACACATGGCTACATGTTTTACTTAAATGCCATAACCACCACATACACTTTATAATTGTCAAAAGACATAACAAAGCCGTATGGGAAATCCGTAAACTAATCATCTCCCATAATAAATCGAGATGTTTTATCCTCATGAATGTCGGCACCTTTAACAACAACCCACAAGAAAATACGGTTCCACCATGGTTACTCCCATGCACATGTGAAACTCAAAGATGTCACTTCAATGCTCGACTCAAACCGGACATACTCTGCGATAAAGGCCTACCATACAATGACCCCCCACCCGACCACATAAACCAAGGCTACATCATTCAATTCATAGAATTTACATATTGTAATGACAGATTCTCCCAAAAAACAATAAAAAACAAAATCAACAAATATCAACCCGTTATTGATGACATCACTGCCTCAGATGGAAAGTGGACCCCCTCATTGTAATCACAGTTGGCGCTCGTGCCACCACCTTTATCCCTTCTATAAAAACCTAGAAGATACCTTCAAAATTCCTATTGATACAATTACAAATACTTTCAAGAATATTAACATCATTGCCATACAACATGCTATGTCTATCCTTTTACATAAACGCAAAATTGAAAACAAACAAGCCCTGCCCGATACACAAGACCCCCCATAAAACATTCCCTTTTCTTTAAATTTCTTTTCATTCATCCCTGACATTGCGGAACACACCCTCCTCCTCCTCATCCCTCCCCCCTCTCCATGTTTCCTTCTTCTCTTTCTCCTCCTGCTCCCTCCTTCCTTGATTCTCTTTTGATTGGTTGGTTTGGTGGTTTTTGGCTACTTGTTACATAGTGTCTATCCTCGATGGGGGAAGTAGTTCCAACTCACTAATTCCTTGTCCAGTGGGCATGGTCCTAGTAGTGGAACAAACAGATACTTTATTCACACCGGCCCCCTTCGGAGACCGGCGTTCTTCTTCTTCTTCATCACAGAGATCAAAAATACTATCACCACCCAAATTAACAACAACCTTATCCACACATTCTTACTACGTGGAGATCTTAATAGACATGTCGCATTAATCGGCAAACAACATGGAGACCATTTCCCCCCGCCACAACCCATAGACCCACAATGGCGTAACTTCACCGACCATAACCTAAATTTTAAATATATCTCTATAGACACACAACACTTTAGACAAGGAGGCTATGACTAAAAGACTTAAGTTTCATAGATAGTTTTTACATACTAAGTCCTTATCACGCACAATCACTTACACAACAGAAACAAGAATTATTCAAAACTCAAACCACTCATCGATTTAATTAAGTATCCCATACAATACACTATTTAGTAGAACATCCATACCACCAAACAAAGTAAACAATTTAATACTAAATTTCATCTCAAAAACTAACGTACAAGATTTTAACACAAGGTTTTTTTTTAAAAACCCTATACAAATCACCTCCGTTATTAACTTTCCCAAAAACAATGACCATTCTCTCAAAATCAATGGCTTGAAGCATGTAAAACCTTAGACACACTAATAAATAATATCTCCAACAAACAAATAATTTAGGTTGGCTCGACCTAAATGAATACCTTCAAAATCATCAAATTTCCCAATATATCAAATATGATGTTCTCTAGTGATGTGCTCTGAAGCGCTCTTGATTGTTGTCTTTTATGATGTTTGTAGTTTGATTTGGATCACGTCGATGTTGGATGTAGAAAGTGTTTTGGGCAAGGCTCGAGAATGTTGGATTCTCTTGTAGGCTGCTTACTTTGTTGTTGACAGGGGCAATTCTGATGCTCCTTGTGCCGGTGAGTTTTTATCTGATGCTCTTCCAATCTAGGTCAGGGATGATGTTGTTATTGATGTCTAGAGGAGACGTGCTGAGGCACTATGTTATTGTGTTTGGTGCACTGGACAAGGCTTCACGTAGTTGATGGGCCGTTATCAGGCTGATGCAACAACAATTGGTTGGGGTCGGTGGGATTGCGGCTTGCTCTCTAATAAGGTGTTGTTTCTTTGTATGCCTTGTTTGTTGATGGTGCTTTAGGATATGGTTGTATGTGGTGTTGATTGTTAGGACGTGGTGTGGGGTGAGTACACAGGACTTTAAACACAATGTGGTTTTTTGAATGTTTGCACTTGATCTGGAGAAAAGGCAATAGCATTTCCGAGTGTGCAGACATTGACGTAGTGGAAAAATTCTAATGTGTTCTTGGTGATGTTAGTGTCTAGTATGAATTGTGTGTCTTTATTAGCTGTAGTATTGTGGGACGGTGCTGTTGGTTTGCTACAGCAAGAAGCAAGAATAACAAAGGCTATTGTGACAAGGACTAGAAAACAAATGCAATGAGAGTATAAGTTAGGAGTAGGCGTATCTGGATCGTGTTGAGTAGTGGAGTTGTTGAGAATTGCGTGTAGATCTGATGATGGGCACTCCTGGGGAATCACTATTGGTGTGGATCTAACTCGTTCAGTTGGTGTGTCTTGCTTCTGGGTGAGATTGGAGCTTTCGTGGCTTCATGATTTTGCCGCTCTTCTACCGCCCTCCTCCGTTGATGTGGCTACTTCGCGGACGAGATCTTTGTTGTTGCTAGTGATAGTCTCGTCTCTATATTTTTATATCTTAGCTACTTCTATGTCCAGACCTAGTGAGCTATGGTATTGCATGAGCGTTGTAATGAATATTTTGGCCACTATGAATTGTACTAGTGTTTGTAGCTTGGGTATTGCAAGAAGTTTTGTGAGCTAACGTACTCAATCTGTTCTCTATGGAGTAGATATGATCTTGTTAAGTACAATCTAAGCAATCTCAAATGTGGATCTAGACCAACACTTCTAGGTCCCTGCTTTTAGATCTATCCTTTCTAGATCTCACCCTTTGTGCAACAATCTCTTAGCAAATTAAATCTGACTCCATTTTGCCCTTCTCAACACATCATGTAGGCTTGTTTCACTAGTCTTGTAAAGATTTGCACACAAAAGGGAGCTCTAACCAAGTCCCAGTTGTCCTTGGTAATCCTATGGTGCTCTGCACCGGCTAACTTCTCACATACCCTCACCTACAAACACGGAGTTCTACTCTCTTCTCTCTTCCATCCTTTTTGAAGGCTTTCCTTCAAAAAACATTGTATCGAAATCTTGTGCATTGGTTTTTGGCATGGGATTAAGTATTCGAACACTTTCTTTGATTAGTGTTATAAATGTTCTACTAGTAAGTGTGTTGTGTGGGATATTTAAATGGAAATTGGCAAGTGGTCTGAGTTTAGGATGATTTTTGTTTTTGTTGTGCAAGTGTATTATGTGTGATTGGAAATTAGTATGTAAAAACCATCTATTTAACTAAAGTCTTTATAGTCATTGCCCCCTTGTCTAGAGTATCTTGTATCTATGGAGATATATGTAAGATTTAGACTATTGGTGAAGTTACGCCACTATTGGTCAATAGGTTATGGTGGAGAAAATTGGTCTCTTTTGTAGTTTACCAATAAGTGCAACTTCTCTATTAAAATCTTTATAAAGTAAGTATGTGTGGTTTGGGTTGTTGTTAATTTGGGTAGTAATTGTATTTTTGTTGTCTATTATAAATATGATGTCTTCTAGGTGGGATGGCTTGTTAATGTGAAATATAAGCCATGGTTGCACTAGTTGGTTATTTATGATTGAATCTGTAAATATGGAGATATGTGCATTGGCGTAGGGATTTTGACAATATTGCAAAGGAATGCATAGGTTTTGTGTATTAATGTGAGAAGGCCTAGTGTGTATGGTTAGCGTTGTTAAATACAACATGTGAATGCATGGGTATTATTAAAGATAAGTTTATAATCAGGAAATTTTTGTTGAATGTATTTAGTAGACTTTGTGGCACTGACTTTGGTTTCTTGGATGGCGATAATGGCAAGGGGAGTGTTTTCATATTTGGCGAGGTTCTGGATGCTTGGAAGAGTAGTGTTGAGGGATCGGACATTCCATATTAGAATACATGTGTTGTTGTTTAATGTGTTTGCGTTTTCATTTAGAAGAGGGTGGTGGGGGAGGGCGTGTATATGTTGGTGTAGGCTCCATACTTCTTTAATTAGTTTATCGGGGAAAAATGGGAAGTGTTGTTGTATCTCAATTTTATACCATTATGGTGTTTCTAATGTTGGTTCTTTGTACACTAATATTTAGACAAATGAGAGGATCAAAGCATTTAAAATCAATTATGCAATGAAAGAAAGGTCTGAATCGTCAAAACTACATTGTCATTCTTATTAAAGTCATGTCCTTATGTAGATTGAAGATCCAAAAAGTCAAAGCTTAGGTTCATGCTTTTTCTTAAAGCAGAAAAATTCAAATGTGAAAAAATCAAGGTCATTCATTTTATGTTGAAATGAAACCATTTGTTCTGACCAACCTTGAGATGTCACATACCGTACTGGAGAGTCGGATTCAACACTAAGGTAGGTGGCTCTTAAACCGACCCTTTAAGAGCTGATTTGCTTTTTGGAGGAGCTAAACTCCTTAGAACAATTTTTAGTAAATTTTCGTAGGAAGAGAAATGCAATTGGCATTTGATCCAAGTCGTTTCATATTTTTTGGACCTTCGTGGAATTAGTTACAATTTTTTTGAAGTTGTTTCTAGAACCGACCCCCTCTTGAAATGAACACTGTAGGTACATTGAACAAAGCAAAATGTACCTCTGAGTTAGAGGACGGTTTAAGAAACAGGTCGGTTTAAGAGCCACCTACCTTACAGTGTCGAATATCTTCTTATTTCAAAAATGAAAATCTTTAAATTGTTTTTTCCACCAAATAAAAATTTATTTTTTTGCAAATCAATTCCTTAAAATTTTGGCAGCTAGATCGGGCCCTCGGGTATGGTATCCAACTAACAACAAATAAAGTCCAACAAATAAAGTGGTGTCACTTTGATCCTGGTGATGTATCTTGCAGGCTATTGGTGGAGAAACGACTCTGCTTTACATGCGACCAGTGAGGAGCGGCAGTTCAACAGTGAAGATTCACACTTCATATTCTCATCACTTTGAAGGGGTTGAAACCCACAACGTTGTGGGTTTGCGGAAATATTGTGGGGATTAGAATCAGTGTGCACTAGGCCAGGGCGAATTGACCCCCTCAGTAAGCAAATGCACATGTGTGCGGATGAGCCTCCGTTGGGGCCCCAACGATTGGTGGTGGGTAAAATTTTAAATATGTAAAATGGTTCCCAAGTGTAAACATGTAGGGAACTCTTTGGGAACATGGGAACGCATTAGGAATGCTAGGAATGCATTGGGAACACGGTGGGGAACTATGGGGAACATCATGGGAACTCATTGGGAAGGCATTGGGAACGTTGTGGTGGTAATATGGTTAAAAAGGTAAATGAGAAGAGGGTAACTAGGTGGTTTGGTTTGGAACCATATCGGATTTTATCGTGAAACTGGTGTGGGCATGAGGAGCCCAACCCGGATTTTTAGGGACCATATCTGGGAGATGAAGCCCCATATGGTCGTCATGTGCATCTACTTATTTGGGGGGGGGGGTGAGTGGATGGACGGAAGTGGACAGGGTCATCCCCTCCCCGTTCCCTAAGCCCCGTTCTCCTACCCATTCCCCTAGCTTCATTCAAACTCTAAACCCTAAAAACCACCTATAAACCCTAAACTCTATAGGGTGAACCCTAACTCCTAAACCCTGAACCCTAAAACCCTCCCAAGGGTTCTCGAAACCCTAAAGCTAGATTATAGGGGGAACAAGGAGGGGAATGGTCCTCATCCACCTCCGTCCATCCACTGAGCCTCCAATGAGGGGTCAATTCGCCCTGGCCTGTGCACTACACCTCTTCCTTGTCCTTCAAAATTCAAGATCTGATACATTTCAGAGCCCACAAAAGCATTTCGAAAGCCATGTTTCATAGTCAAGAAAGCAGAACCTAGAACCCAGAACCAACACGTGACCCAATACCGTCCACTTCTACAACATTCCTAGACTTAGGATAAAAAAGTCGGTTGTCTTTACACGACCACTGAATCAATAAAGGATACACTTTCTTGCTGAAATCTGAGGTTGGCTTTTGAAATGCTTTTGCGGGCTCTGAAAACAGAGGTTGGCGATACTGGTCAGTGGCTGGTTTTGAACTGAAATCTACGAACTGTGTAGAAGAGGGCGATTCTGGGTCAGTGGACGGTTTTGGGTCGTCCCACCGTTTTAGACCCCCCGAGAGTGAGCCGTACAAAGCCCGCGCTGCTGCCCACAGTCTGACATGGATTTCTCCGCCTTCCTAATTCGTGCGCCGTATACTGTTGCTCCCAACCCCTTCTTCCGCTACAGGCACCCTCTCCCATCTGCCCTAACGCTCCAAAGCCTGTTACAGCACAAATATCTACATCCTCGGTACACTGTCCCTCAGAAGTCTACAAAATAAAATCCTCCCTGTCGTCAAGTATCGCAAATGTGTCATAAAAACTCTAGGAAAGACGTAGAAATTTGGTCGCGGGAAGGAGACCCTCGGGTGAGGTCCAGGCACCTCAAATTCTAGGAAAGGTTTGAAGAGAACGTCGCAGTAAAGGGTCCCGCACCCTATGACACCCGAACCGTTAGTGGCCCTTAGATCTCTCCCATCTACGAAATGCGTACAGTTGGAGTTCAGAGTCTAGGAAATAGGTCTGATGCAAGTGCGTTTTGTGTCCGGTCAATGCCTCCGGGGCTTAGGTCTTGATCAGCGCTCTCCGCCCGGCTTGGTGGCTTCGACACACGACGCTTGCTGTTTGCTGCTTGGAGTTGCATTTCCAGCTTATCGTCGCCCGCTCTTGCAGCATCCGGAGGAGGAGGAGGAACGACACAGAGCGCAGGCTGCTGCTGCAGCTCTCACTGTTGCTGTCTCCGGACCGGAGAACATGTTCGTTGTTCTTTGCGAGCTTTCCAGGTTCGTCTCGCTCGGATTAGAGCCACATTCTCTGTCCGCTGCGGTCTGAATTTTCGTTCGGTTTTGGGATCTGGATGTAGAATTCGTTGCTCGCAGGGGAGGATGGCAATGCGACGTGGAGATTTGGACGCTCTGGAGTTTGTATGTTCCGGTCGCAGTTTTGTGCGGTGTTTAGGGAATGCGGCTTTGTAGTCGAGTTCGTAGTGCGTGTTGATAAGTGGAGGGGAGTCTGTTCGTAATGGCCGATTTCTTCGTAATTGGCTCTGACTTGTTCTTCAGCGCGTCAGCGTGGAGTTGTTCGCAATATTGTTTGTGTACGCTGTTGCCATTCTGGCGCTTGTTGTGAGATTCGGCAGAAATGCTGCTGTTGCTCGGGTGGTGTACGGACGTGGAGTTTGTCATTCTGCGTTTACTTTGGACGGTCCAGGATTCAGCATTGGGAGGGCTTTAGACCGTTTGTTTAGGTGGATGTTTCTCGGATTGGAGTAGGGGATCTAGCTTTTTGGATGATTATTATTGAATGGTCATCTTTCTTCTTTAGTTCGGTTTCTTTGGAAATATTGAAAGAGCTGTGCGGAACTGCTGGTGCAATTTCCTTTCTTACCTTCGTATGTCGAATTTTTGAGAATTTTCCGCCCGGTCGAAATCATTTGCCGGCCTTGTACACTTATACATGTGCACTTGTACCTGGCGTCTTTGCTCTTCACTGGGAGCTGTCTGTTACAATTCACAGTTTGGACGATATTTTAATGAAATCCACCTTCTTGTCGTTGCAAGGTTTATGACAGTGTCTCGTTCAGTATATTTAGGATGTGTTTAAGCGTTTTAGTGAGTTGAGGCTTTTACCATGGCTATTAAAGAAATCTATGGTTGTATCATTTGTCTTGGTCCTACGATGTTACTACCGGGAATTTGAGAGTCTAATACGAGGTTGAACTCAAGGTCCCTGAAATCCATGATCTCAGGGTTTTAGAATCAATATTCACAATGTTGGCTACGAATATATTCTTTTCATGGCTGTCTATTGTTCCCGGATTGATACGTGCATGTCATTAATGTTTGGATACCTTTTTTAACGCGATTGATCCAACTTCATGTGTGCAGGAATTAATCGGTCACTGAGATCTATCCGTGAACAATGACGATAGGTGCTGCGGCATCGCCTCTCTGCTACACGACATGGCTTTTTGCAGCTTACATGTCTAGTGCTGTTGCTGGGTTCGCAGATGATGCGTCTGTGAGTTCTGGACCTTCGGGAAGTCCATCAGGTAGGAGGCTTCGAAAAAGGAATGCGAGCTCAAAGCGTCTAGCTGGAGCAAGCTGGTCAGTGAAGACCGACTCTGTCCAATCTCGCTCATTCGCTAATGTGTGCATGGGAGCACCTTGTGCATCTGGTATAGCTGGCCTTGGTTCATACCTCGTCTCTGAAAATTGTCCCGAAGACGACAGTATCAAGAATGAGACAGGACCAGCTGGAGATGTTTCATTCTTTGGAGCTGGACTGCCAGGATTGAAGACAAGGCCAGTGAAGTCTGTAAGGAGGCCTTTGAGAGCTACAACCGGTAAGAACTACATCAGGCACTGCTGATTTATTTGTTTGCTTTATTGAACTTTGATTCACGCGCAAGGCTAATTCTGCAATTCCGCCTGGCATTATACAGGGAAGGCCTCAGCTGTTGCAACACCGCCTGTTCAACCAATCAAAGCATCTGTCGAGTCGAAGAAAACATCCACTAAGCCTAGGAGGGTGGTTGTCACTGGAATGGGCGTTGTCTCCAGTCTCGGCCACGATGCTGACACTTTTTACGCGAATCTCTTGGAAGGAAAGAGTGGCGTCTCGGAGATAGAGAATTTCGATTGCAAGGAGTTTCCAACAGTAATTTATTCAAGCCCTTCTATGCATGATTGGTTTCTTGGTTCTCTAAATTATGTGTGCATTCTCTAGAGTGGATCCCTCTTCTAAATTTCAGCAGATCATGCTGACAGGTTTGGATCACATATAGAGAATGTAATTTCGCCAAGAAACACCACATTCGAAGTTTCAAGAAATCCTTGCAACTTCTAAATGTTCTGTACTCTTGCCACTGCATAAAAAGCAGTGATTTTTTAAATCATTATTCCTGTGTCTCACCGTCATGTTATGTTACCAGAGAATTGCAGGTGAAATAAAGTCATTTTCACCAGATGGCTTTGTTGCTGGAAAGTTTGCAAGACGGATGGATAAATTTATGCTCTACTTGCTCACTGCCGGGAAGAAAGCCGTCGTTAATGCTGGACTTCTGGAGGAAGAGTTAGATAAATCAAGGTGTGGTGTACTTATTGGATCAGCCATGGGAGGCATGCAGGTACTTACACAGAAAACTTGCAATCATGTAATCTTACTGCAGCTCTTTTAATCAGGTGGTAGATATAGAAAGGCTGCTTGGTCTCTAAGAATTTCGATAACTATTTCTCTTATGCATGTATCTCCTAGCATTTCAACGCTGTTATTTTTTCCCCGTCAAAATTCGTGCAATACCTGTAGTTTAGATCTGCCCAGGTGGCATTAATATCTGAGAAACTGTCCAGTTCGTCATGAAATTAGTTGCTGCTCAAAGAGTTGCGGGCATCACATGGGTTCCCATGGCATTTAATTGTTCCATTTCAGAACCTGTGAGCTCTTTGTGGTGACCATAACATGAGCAATTGTGGAAGCAGATTTTTAATGACGCTATCGAGGCGTTGAGGGTATCTTATCGCAAGATGAACCCATTTTGTGTACCATTTGCGACGACGAACATGGGCTCGGCCATGCTGGCTATGGACTTGGTGAGTAAAGTGCACCGACTTGATTACTAAAAGTTCAAAGCGCAGTAGGTTTGTTATCTATGTTACGATAGGACCTGTGCTGCCTGGTGTCTATAGGATCTCTCAGATTGCATAATGTGTGGTTTATCACTGATATCGCTGGTTGTTATCTGTTGTTGCAGGGATGGATGGGACCCAATTATTCCATTTCTACAGCTTGTGCGACGAGTAATTTTTGTATATTAAATGCGGCTAATCACATCATCAGGGGTGAAGCAGTGAGTTCCCTTGTCACTTAAGTCTTATTTTGTGCGACTGGAGACTTGTATATTGTCCAGATTTTTCGCTAATGATCACTTCGCTGTCTGTTTGCACCTCCTAACTATATATTAATTTTGGTTTTTTCCCAGAGAACTACAGCGCACCACCCTATTTGTATGCTTGTAATAAACTACGAGTATTATTCTTTGAAGGTTTGAAGTACCTTGGCTGTTAGTACTCGTGTTTCGACTAGCCCTTGAGTCAGCACTCTCTAATTGCGTTGTGTCATTTTTGTGTGCAGGACATCATGCTATCGGGAGGGTCCGATGCTGCTATTATTCCCATTGGTAGCAAACATGACATTCATGGAAGCAAATTGTGTTTTTTAATGTTGTTCAACTGTTAATAATGTTTTTTTGCTCCTCATCTCATTCTGGAACACTTTTCCGCCCTTGCAAGCATAGTAATTTTTTGAAATGTTCAATGTGTAAAACATGTTTTGGCTATATTTGCACAAAATTCAACGGTTCAATTGTACACGATTGTAAGAAATCTATGTAGTGGGGAAGCGTTTTCTTTGAATGCCCTCAAGTATTCCTTACGTTCGTAAACATGGACAGGACTTGGAGGTTTCGTTGCCTGCAGGGCACTCTCTCAACGCAATAATGATCCGTCACGAGCTTCACGTCCCTGGGACAAGGTGCATGATTCTCCAAGTTCCTGATGGTTAAAGCTTATGGTTTCTGGTTCATCACTGTAATTTTTCCGATGTTTTATTTTTGGCAATAATGAAATGGTCTCTGACTTATCTCCAATATCTTAGCCCAGATACACAGGCACAGTTTGACACCTGTCAGGTCCTGAAGTAATGTTCTAAACTAGGACATTTATCTACAATATGTATTTGCTACTGTTTTGCACTTCTGACCGCGAGTATTCTTTACGTGTGGTGATTTGATTTTGCGAAGGATCGAGATGGGTTTGTCATGGGAGAGGGAGCAGGGGTTCTTCTATTGGAGGAACTGGAACATGCCAAGGTTCAGACACGTCCTCCATACTATTGTTTTACATCTTTCCTTCGATTTAATTCTCCTGCATTTTCTATACGATTGTGGGTAGATGTACATGTTGAAACTTAGTGTCTTGTCTTGTTGGCAGGCACGTGGAGCAGAGATTTATGCTGAGTTTCTCGGAGGGAGCTTTTCGTGTGATGCTTACCATACGACTGAACCTCATCCTGAAGGTGCGCTTAACCTCTTTTTGCTTGATTATAAAACTGAAATTATGTCTAGTAAGAATGTCGTGGTTGTTTTCTTGCTACTAGTGCAAAGGGAATTTAGCCTTAGAAGAGAGCAGTCTGCGATGAAGAACAATCTTACTTCGAGGCTCTCATTGTGTTAGATTGTACTGAACTCTACGAATACCTGCAGGTGCTGGTGTGCTACTTTGTATAGATAAGGCTCTCGCTCAAGCGGGAGTTAACAGACATGATGTTAATTATGTGAACGCTCATGCGACCTCCACGAAAGCTGGTGATCTCCAGGAGTACAAGGCTCTTATGCGTTCTTTTGGAGAAAATCCAGAGGTAAGGCAATCATTGGGGCTCAAAGCAGCAGTGAAGTTCAAAACTTGCTAAGCTAGGTTACGTTAACGAGAGCTTTTCATCTAGTGGTGTTCACTTTTGAATTGTTCTTAACGCCTTCCTCGGAATAGTAATGGACAAGAAATTTAAATATTTGTGGAGCCGTGATTTGTATGGTATTATATTTGATATGCTACAGTAACTATTTGACTTAAGCAATGGTGAAGCATGTGAAATATGACATATCAAACCTCGACTTTGCTAGGCATGTTTTTACAATCAAGAGTGGTCTTTTATTCTTGCCGATGTGGATGAATCTGATTGAGTAGACTCACGCAACCCATTTTGATGTCAATCGTTCTTGGCATTATTTGCAGTTGAGAATCAATTCAACAAAGTCCATGATTGGACATCTGCTCGGAGCTTCTGGGGCTGTGGAAGCTATCGCTACTGTTCAGGTTCACAACTAGTCAGTTTTGGTGGAACCTCTTCTTGGAGTTTTGTATCGCAACTCGCTTGCGTCTGAAACTTTCACTGAGTAGCTATTCCACATTATCATTGGTTTTAATTTTTTTTTATCACGGATCTGCAAAAAGTACCATTTTCATAAGATTTTCAACATTTTTCCTATGTGCAGGCCATACGAAGCGGCTGGGTGCACCCGACCATCAACCTTATAAATCCTGAGAACGATGTGGTAGGTTTTATGTTGTTCACAAGCATTTTCTGACCCTCTTTATAGATTCACAAGTACAGTTTCACCTTTGAATTTTGGATTCTGTTATGTTCATGTGTTGGTTTAATTCTAGTCTGAGAAATTGGTTACCGTAATCCTGATATTATGGAACTGTGATGTAATTATGCAGGATATGAAGGTGATGGTAGGAGGAGAGAAAGAGAAACTGGATATCAAGGTGGCTCTGTCCAACTCTTTTGGCTTTGGTGGTCAAAATTCTTCCATCCTTTTTGCCCCATACATTGAGGCGAACGAGACTTAGACTGCGTAAGAGGGCTCTGGAACCCTCCGTCAGTGTCATTTTTATTCATATTTTCCCAGTGTGTAGTTTGTAAGATTTGATTTGTTGATCCCAATTTATAGCTGGGCATTCAGCTTTACAAGAGCTGGCTGTTTCCAGGGAAGGGTAAACCATACTGGTGCACGCTTATTTCTGTTCCCAATCGTTTCTGTCAACATGGTTATTATCCTTGTCCGTAGCGCATATGTACCGGAGTATTGAATGCAATACACAATCTATCTTGTCAGTAATTTAGTGACCACGCAACCACTTTTTGGTTGATGAATGTGTTATGTCTGACTTCGCATGAAATCCGTGAGGCACTAGATTGTGAACTCCGAAGTTCAGAGTTGCCTACAAACACAATGTCACATATTATGTCGTATTTCATATTCATGGAAAATGATTTAGCTCTATAAGTTTGATATAAATATTTCCTCACAAGACTCTCCAATCTTGTGTGAACATTGATCTCCCCAATACCATAAAATTCCTTGACTATTATCTGCTAAAACCACTTCAAAAGGGAGCTGACTGTAGCACGGTATTCACGAGTCACGGAAGTACTACGGCGCTCTTCCAAAGGTCAAGCTCTTGATGGAGGTTGATAAAAACTACCGTGGTACCTTCAACTCTAATCGAAAGCTTGACCTTTGCCTCAGGTTCCGCTATGATGCTGCTATGCCACGTGAGTGCGGTTTGGCATAATTGCGTGGAAAATCCAATAGGTATTTGGATTTTTTTTAAGGATTCAGCAGACATTTTGGTTTTTGGGAATCATCCTTTACGGTGACATGAATGATTCCACAGGTTGAGTTGTTACTTAGTGAAGTTCATATGAGACGTGTGTACTTACACCAACCCATGATCGACGCCTGTAAGACAATAGTAGCAGCTGAGGAAATGCTTACTACCATCCAGAAGTCTCGCGAGGTGCCTTCGGTGAAAAGAGGAATGCTTATGTTCATGCCAAATATTCCAGTTATGCCTATAAAAATTCCTATCACCAGACAGGCTATTGTGAGCACAACATTTACTCTCAACAGGGTGTTCTGGTGATCGTCCAGCCTAATCTTCACGTAATCTTCAGTGTCGTCAACGGACTCTTTAACCTGTACAAACAAGACATAACACAGTAAGTGAGGAGGCTGTATTATTCTTCCCTTCAGTTACAGGTTTAAGAAAGTATTAGCATTACTGATGCCACATGGTGTACGATTCCATCAATGAGCACAAAGTATGCCTCCAACAGCATCTCCAGCTCTTCCACATCGTGGCGCGTGCCACCTGCTCCCGTTGCACTCGACGCAGTGTTGATATTTCTGCTGAGTTTGTTTGCCTGGTCGCTGTGAAATGAAACCAATTTGGAATGGTCCCTGTGCCAATTCATACAGCCGGTTAAAGAACTGATCATCTTGACTTGGAATTGCTGATAGTTAGAGTTGCTCACCACTTTTTATTGAAATGGGAAGTTCAAGATGTATGGAGGTTGTCACACAAACCAGAAATTCAGCGCTAATATGGAATAAGCTTGGAAAACAAAGTTTACTACATTTCAGTGTTGAACTTTCAGTCAAGTCATCTGCCCTCCAACTGGAGTCCAATAATTAGTGAAATAAGCAATGTTTGAGCCCCATTATGGCCTATTTCAGTTAGCGTTCCAGAATATAAGAAAAGAAATGAAAAGAGAACCGTGAAAGTCTTGCAGCCAACGTTTTGGACTTGGACTGATGCGGATGATGTCCATGCTCTTGCTTATGACGGAGCTCCTCGTTTCTACGCACATACAAACACATTGTTAGTCGTCGCACTGGCTCATGCACTGATCATGTCACCAAGGCCAAAACCAGATGCAAATCCTATAAGATACCAGCAATATATGTGCTCCATCAGAGGAAGAGTTGAACAGAAAACAGAGGGAAACTCTGTTGCATGAAAGACATGAGAGGTCACCTAGGTGGGCTACTTGCCGGAGAATGCCGAGCCTTTTGTGATTCTCCCACCGACGCCAAGCCCAGATGCTCCGAGGGAGCAGCTTGGTCAGCCGCTTGCGAGGGCTTCGCCTCGTGCAGATGCTTGAGCGTGTCATCGGGGTAACTGGAGGCCGTTGCATAGACGGTGGTTTCACCCGTGGCGCCATGATCGCCATGCAGGCTGCTCATCTGGGACGACGTTGCGGAGGCAGGTGCTGACTCCTGCCTCAGCATCTTCTCAGTCAAGTACATCTCCGCCATGTCCCCATCGTCGTCCAGCAGCTGCTCAATCTCATCTCTCACCTTCAACACAATGTTACCATGCTCTGAATCAAGTTGCCATTTCATCATGCCTAGAGTATCAAAGTAGAAGCAGCCTCTTGAAACTGTAGCTATCACTGTTGAGTCTCACAAATGGTTTTTTCCTTTCTCAATAATCAATGAAATAAGCAATATTTGAACCCCACGAAATCAGATAGAGCCCTACCCTTTGAGCGCGTCCAAAGATGAGCACGAGCTGGTTCTTAATCTGGCGCACATTCTCCAGGGTGCGAGGGCTCACGCGCGACGTCAAGGCATCAAGCGCCGCGTGAGCATCGAGCGCCAAGACTTTTGCCTACTCTGTATGTCAAACACTCAGTCGCCAAATCAATTTTACTAGGGCTAAACACCAATCTCTCGTGAGGAGGAGGACGTCACCTCTCGATCTAGTCGGCTACAGAGAGACTCCAAGCACGCCTCCAGCGCCCGGAACTCGAACGGCAACGAGTTCGGCCCGTGCCACAGCGGTGGCCCGTACTTGGAGGGCCGGCGACGCAGCTTCAGCTCGGCAGGCTCCTGGCTTGGACGACCCTCAGATTTCTCCTCACTCCGACTGGGCTCATCCTCATGCTCGTGCTCGCAGTTGGCGCCGCATCCATCAAGCGAAGTCTAAGCGTCAGACAACCATAATTAGGGTTTGGTGGATGGCCATATTCTGAGTTAAGAGAGAGGGGGACTGACCTGTTTTCTGGGGTGTTTGGGGAGGCGGTAGCGGAGGTCTTTCACGAGGGGGCACACGAGCGGGTTGCGGGCGTCCAGGAGGAACACCTCCTGCGCGGTGATGATCGATTTGATGTGGTCCAGGTTGACGACGATGGCGTGCTCGCGGCCCAGGATCGTGGAAGGATAGCACAGTACCGGGTCCAGCAGCCGGATGTCGCGCGCGTGAAGGTGCGCTCGCCGCATGATAGCATGCTTGCCCACCTCCAAATCCTGATCAAGCCATTCCCTTTGATCACATACATTGCCTCTCGTAAGTGGGCATCCTGGTTTTATTCGACGTAACCTAAATCAGGAGACTATTTGGTCTGTGAGGCAGTGCTTTCGATTGTATAGTGATTGATCAGGAGACTATTTGGTGTGAGGCTGTGTGCATATTGCAGTGCTTTTGATTGTATCGTGATTGATCAGGAGACTATTTGATGCGAGGCTGTGTGCATATTGCACTGCTTTTGATTCTCCTGATTCCGGGGAGTTTCACATTTTTTCATGGGAAAGATTAGAAAATGGTTTTCATGCGGATACCTGAGAGATGCCATGGACGTCGATGTGGAGCCATAGGCGTGTTTCTGGCTTGGTGTGTCGTCCATAGACGGGCGCTTGCTTGGTGTCCTCCTTGGCAGCATGTTCCTTCGATTCGCGTGCTTTCCTGGCAATTTTGGAGAATGTCCTCCTCATTGGAAAATTGCGTGTGCTTCTCTTTTGTTGTTTTCGGCCCCGATTATTCCCTAAATTTTTTTGTGCATCATACTTCCGAATCTCTGCCTTCAGAGGAAATGATATCTCAGCAAGAAGAAGAATCGACAGTCTGTTCGTTCCCGTCACCGTCACTGTATGTTTGTATCTTTGTATCTCAGCACAGTATACTCATGAATAGTAGATGAATGATCTAAGATGTTTGTATTGGGACATGTGCTTGAAAACATTCGAATATGTGTTCCAATTACGTGAGTGAAACAGCCTATGAAATTGGTTCAGTATATATGTATTCCAAATCTACAAATGAGTGAGTCTTTGAAGGAGGTCAGAATGTAGATGACACATTGGGTGAAAAGGGATGATTTATGGATATTTTCAATGACCTGTTGCAATGATTGACCTCAAAAGTAAACTTCTTTTCATCATAATAGAATTTGCAAGCACGATTTCCTTTGGATGATAGAAAGGCGACAGAACATGTTTCTCCAACCTTCGGCATTGGTCAAATTTTAAAGAGTGGGATGGCGCTAGCATCATTATCCACACAAAATTACATGGTTGATCTTGTAAACCTCTTAGCCTACCCTACGCGTTGGTCGGGTTCATACATGATTAATTCAAAATAGAGGTGTCCAAAACTTTTGAAAAATATAAAATATTTGTCTAAGGTGATACCCATGTGATGCCAAGGTCATACCCTTATAATATCTGGGTAATACTTATATAAATACTTAGGTGGTATCCATTGTGTCTAAACCACAGTGTCAAAAAAAAAAATTGGTTTGTTAGGGGCATCCAAACCAAACCAGACCGATGCATACGGTATACACTCATCCCTCCCATAAGTTATCCCTCTGATGTCGTTCATGTTCACCTGGATGGTGATCTCGTATTAGACGCAGTTCAGCCCAGCTGGCCTTTATTTGCCCCGGACATGGCCCGCTCGTCGTCCAAGTTGAGCATCGTGCTGCGACTCGCCTCGCTCTTCTGCGACGAGCTTCAGCCGGTCATCGGTACGAGCCGCAGCGAGCCCTTGCGATCCTCGAACAGAATGTCGTAGTGCGAAATGGAGGCCAAGCTCGTGGACTCTCTCCGTGTCCACCTGCCCGGATAGCCTGCACCCGTGAGTAACAAGAGCGGCATCCTCGTAGGCGGGGGTGGCGCCTTCCCGTCTTGCTGCGGGATGTGGACGCAACTCCTCGTACTGCACGCGCTTGCCGCAAAAGATTCCGAAAACGAGCAGCAACACCGAGCGGCAAAACCGTCATGATACCACCTCCATCCATGGGCGCCACATAAATTGGCTTTAACTTATGGGAGGGATGAGTGTAGGTTCTTTACCCTCAAACTGAAGAAGCTGAGTCCAAATGGGATTTTGCGATCATTCGTTCAACGCTTGTATATCGTTTGCATTTACATGATCGATGACTGCAATGACCATCTCTTTCATTTCCCAGCCGTTGTGTTTCAATTCTCCTTTTTCAGCTCGACTTTTGATGCTCTTTAGAAGCTCAGCCCCAGACATGTCAGGATGACATGCCTCGTTTGCATCTGCGATGAACATACACCACTGAGCAAATGCTTCACCAATCTTCTTAGACCATTTGAATCCACCAGCATCTTCTTCTTCTGTTGCTGTTGGCTGCAAATGATCAGCCATAAGAATTTTCAATACCACGCAACAGAATACTCATCAAATCCAATGCTCGGTACAACATTCTTTCGAAGGACAAAGAACTGTCATCGACTGTGGATTACACTAAAAAGCCTAGCAACCAGCCAATGGATGATTATATCATAGTGGTCATTTAATGAAACAAAGAAGGTCTTGCGACACTTGGAACCATGTAGTTACCTTATAAGATCCTGCAACCTTTTTAAGGCCTTTGATTTGGTTGTTCAAATCAGCTATTAGTTTTTGCAAGTCTTGTTTTAGTTTGAGAGATGTAGCACCATCATTCATTTTCTTCTTCAACTCGATCTTTTCATTAGCTAACGTGATTATGACGGATGAGAATGTTTTCTTCGTATCTAAAATGTTAATGTCAGCCAATGGATAATCCGTTGATTTTTTTATCACAAATTTAGAATTTGATTGTTGTTCTTGATTTTGAGCCGCAATCTCATTAACCTGAGACTCTTTTGCCTGATACAGAAATTATGGGTTGTATTAGATTTTTTTGTATCATCCACAATTTAAATAGTAGACTCTTTATTTAGTATATCATTTTGAAAAACTAAAAACCACCTCAAGGTTTGAAAAAGTAAAATGCAATAAAAACATTTATATTCTAATTCAAGTTATTTTATCATTCTAAAAATTGACTAATATTACTTGAATTGAGTTTAGAGACCCTGAAGCTCTTCTATATGCAACAAAAATTGTTTATGAGAAAATTCTATCCAATGCAAGCTATAGTTTTTAGTATATAATAACTAAAAATAAGCAAAATGGCATGTTAGAATTGATCACTGTTAATACTACTTTTTTGGATTACCATTGTCTAACACTAATTTTGATTTTGACACAATTTGAACATTCAATGGAGAATGAAAAATGTGGCATGAAGTGTTGAAAATTCAACTTCAATGCAAGTAAGAAAAACAATCCTGTAACTATAACTAGCACAATGTCCAAGGTTTTCTAATTGACAAAATTATAAATATAATGTGAAAACATCAAGTATGGCATTTTCATGTGCTATGTGACCTTTTGATGAATAATATGTTACTTCATAAGTAGTATTGGTCAATTCACAGGGTAATATGAAGGAGCTTTGGATTGCATTGATTGCCATGCATTCATCTAGGTGTAGAAAAAGCAAGCATGAGATTACTCATGCTCTCTTTCTTTCTATACTCAAATCTCACCTTGCCTTTTTCATTAATTTTCAAGAAACCTCCAATGTGTATTAAGTTCCAAGGAATATTCTAAAACATGTCTTATCAAGATAAGTGACAAACATGTCCGTCATGTTAGGCATTGCAAACATCAAAGACAACTAAGGGCCTTGTCGGTCTATGTAGACAACCGTGACTAATATAGTCTATAGTCATGCAACAAAATCACAGAGTACGCATACTAGAATATGCATATTCAAGATGTAGGCTGCCACTATACACGTGCCGGCTACTTGCGTACGGGTAATCCTACGTACTCAGCAGCTCGTACTCGAGTACGTGATTGCAGCGTACTCACGTACCCTGTGACCTTGCCATGCAGTGCATGCAATCGATAACTCTTAAAGTATTACGGCGGAGTGCCTTACCCATCTAAGCAGATACTGACCGTCGATGAGGCGCCCGGACGGGCTCTTCCGGAAATCATTGAACAATTGTCGCAAGTTGACCATGTCCTGCAGCTGTTGGATGGACTGGGTATGCTTGGAATCCACCTTCTTCTTCTTCTCGAGCTCCTGGGAAAGCTTCGAGATGGCGCGATCCTTTGCTCGCATCTCCCTCTCCATGTACACGACGTCCTTGCCGAGACTCTTCACGGAGCTCTCGCTGCTTGCCAGATGATCCGCGGTCTCTCGGAGCGAGTTCTCGCACCTCTCCATATTCTCCTTCACGGTGTCTATCTCCCGTTGTTTGAGCTCCATCTTGTCCAAATCCACTTGGTTTGTCCTGATTTTGTTCTCCAGGTTGGTTATCGCCTCCCTCTGCGACACTTTCAGACTTTCCATTTCCAGGTCAAATTCCCTGACCATGTTATCCACAAAGGCTCGCCCCTCCTTCCTGTACTCTTCGACATCATCTCCTGCCTGAATCAAGAGCTGATGCTGTGCATAACTGATGCGATCTTGGAGCTCGATAACCTTCGACAGGCGAGTGTTTTCTTCTTTGCAATCCTTCATCCGCACCGAATTTACCTGCACATGGTTGCACAGGAACGTTGCGATGTGACGGAGGCCGCTGAAGTCTTGCAAGAGGTCTGTCGCTTCGGTGTTCATTCTCTCCAGCTTCTCTTTATACCCCGCGAATTGGTCCTGGATTTGTTGGTTCCGTACGTTCAGGTTTGTTATGTAGTCGTATTCGTCGCGCACTACCATCGGCGGGCCATGTTGCTGCTCGTTGAGGTTGCGGAGTGGGGGAACTCCCGACGCGCTGTATGTATATGTGCCCTCGTCAGGCTCGACTCGATCCGTCTCCATGCAGCGCAGCGGACGGTGATCCTCGGCGCCGACCGTCTCTGCGCTGACGCCGAGCATAATGACCGAGAATCCCAGCAGGACTACCATGTTCCAGACGATCATTGTCAGCCAGGCGTCTCTCAAAGATTTCCCCATGTCAACAAAGATTAGCACCGGGTCCAGCAACCGGATGTCGCGCGGGGAAGGTGCGCTCGCCGCATGATCACATCTTGCCCACCTCCAAATCCTGATCCAAGCCATTTTCTTTTATCACATACATTGCTTCTCGTAAGTGGACATCCTTAACCTAATTCAGGAGACTATTTGGGTTAAGAGGTTGCAGTGCTTTTGATTATATCCTAATTGATCAGGAGACTATTTGGTGTGAGGCTGTGTGCATATTTTCATGTATCGTAAGTATCACATTTTTTCATGGGAAAGATTAGAAAATGGTTTTCATGCGGGTACCTGAGAGATGCCATGGACGTCGATGTGGAGCTATAGGCGTGTTTCTGGCTTGGTGTGTCGTCCATAGACGGGCGCTTGCTTGGTGTCCTCCTTGGCAGCATGCTCCTTCGATTCGCGTGCTTTCCTGGCAGTTTTGGAGAATGTCCTCCTCATTGGAAAATTGCATGTTCTTCTCTTTGTTGTTTTCGGTCCCGATACTACCCTCAATATCTGGCTCCTCTGCGTATCATGATTCCGATTGTCTGCATCAGTGGGAGTGATATTTTAGCCTGAAGAAGAAAAAGCCCGGCCTCAGCGTGGATAGACTGTTCGTTCCCATCACCATCACTGAGTCTTTGTCCAAAGATATCCATCCAGCACGTTGTTCTCAAGAATGGTAGATGTTTGTATTGAAACATGTGATCAAAAGCATTGGAATATGTGTTCCAATTACGATGGGGAAACAGGCCATGGAATTGAAGTATACTTGTATTCCAAATCTACAAATGAGTGAGTCTTAGAAGGAGGTAAGATTGTAGGTGACACATCGGGTGAAAAAAGAGATGGTTTATGGATATTTTCAATAACCTATTGCAATGATTGGCTTCAAAAGTAAAGTTATTTTCATATTAGAATTTGCAAGCACGACTTGCTTTCGATGATATTAAGGCGACATAATATATTTCTCCAACCTTTGGCATTGGTCTACTTTTAAAGAGTGGGATGGTGCTAGCATAATTATCCACACAAAATTACATTGTCGATCTCATGAACCTTTTAGCCTAATATACACTCATCCCTCCCATAAGTAACACCTCTCACACCATACCCATACCCACCGGTGGTCACTTTTGGCACCTATCCGCAGAAAGAATTACTTTTCTTCGACAGAGTGATTTGGACACGAAGGGTATCACTTAAGATATTACATTATACGGGTAGCATCTTGACATTACATGAGTGATAAAAAAAATTAAAATTTTCAACACATTGGGACACTCTCCATTTTGAATGAATTACGTACGAAAGTGACCATTGCAAACGGTAAGTTATAATCCCGTGAAATTATAACCATTGGTGACCAATAACCTCTCTTGATGTGTAACCTCTGCTAAGTTACAACCTCCATGAAGCTTTTAGGGTTTCTTCTTCTACGCGATGGCGAATACGACGGGCTCCATGGCGTCGTCGTTCATGTTCACCTGGATGGTGATCTCGTATTGGACGCAGCCCAGCCCAGCTCTGTGTATGCGCCGGACACGGCCCGCTCGGCATCCGAGTTAAGCATCATTCTGCGACGTAGCACTTCGCTGCGACTCGCCTCGCTCTTCTGCGACGAGCTTCAGTTGGTCATGAGTACGAGCCCCATCGAGCCCTTGCGATTCTCGTACAGAATGTCGTTGTGCGAAATGGAGGCCAAGCTCGTGGACCGTCTCCGTGTCCACCTGTCCGGATAGCCTGCACCCGTGAGTTACGAGAGCGGCATGCTCGTAGGCGGGGGTGGCGCCTTCCCGTCTTGCTGCGGGATGTGGACGCAACTCCTCGTGCTGCACGCGCTTGCCGCAAAAGATTCCGAATACGAGCAGCAAAACCGTCATGAGTCGAAGCAACCCCGGGATTATCGAGAGCAACACTCCCACCACGATTCCTGCTTTCGTATCTCCTGCATGACCGAGACGAATCTGTCACACCATGGCCACGAGAACACAATCGCAAGTATCCTGACTCTCGACGGTTGGTCTCTTGCCCTTGGTCTCTTGCCCTCGCGAGGTCTTCCTTCTCCAATCCATCCTCAAAAGAAACTCCTAAACTCCTCCTCTTTTGCTTGCCCTAGCACCACATAACATAAGAATCACCAAAACACATTGCCGGGTGGATGGAGGTGCAATTTGGCTGAAGTTACTGAGTCCTCTACTAAACCCACTACAGTGAGCTCCCTTCACAAGAGCCTTATTTGTTCTACCTGCTACATACAAAGGTTGAAATTTTAAGTGGTGATTATAATGAAAAAGGTAGGTTATGGGTGGCACAGCAAGTGTTACTGTTGAAGAGAGAAGATTTGTTCTGATCCAAGCTCCCTGTTCTAATGAAATTATTGTTGTATCAGATGCTTTTACAAAGAGCATTGAATATACTAACTTTTAACCTCTACTAACTTCTTACCAACTCCATCCATGGGCGCCACATAAATTGGCTTTAACTTATGGGAGGGATGAGTGTAGGTTCTTTATTACCCTCAAACTGAAGAAGCTGAGTCCAAATGGGATTTTGCGATCATTCGTTCAACGCTTGTATATCGTTTGCATTTACATGATCGATGACTGCAATGACCATCTCTTTCATTTCCCAGCCGTTGTGTTTCAATTCTCCTTTTTCAGCTCGACTTTTGATGCTCTTTAGAAGCTCAGCCCCAGACATGTCAGGATGACATGCCTCGTTTGCATCTGCGATGAACATACACCACTGAGCAAATGCTTCACCAATCTTCTTAGACCATTTGAATCCACCAGCATCTTCTTCTTCTGTTGCTGTTGGCTGCAAATGATCAGTCATAAGAATTTTCAGTACCACGCAACAGAATACTCATCAAATCCAATGCTCGGTACAACATTCTTTCGAAGGACAAAGAACTGTCATCGACTGTGGATTACACTAAAAAGCCTAGCAACCAGCCAATGGATGATTATATCATAGTGGTCATTTAATGAAACAAAGAAGGTCTTGCGACACTTGGAACCATGTAGTTACCTTATAAGATCCTGCAACCTTTTTAAGGCCTTTGATTTGGTTGTTCAAATCAGCTATTAGTTTTTGCAAGTCTTGTTTTAGTTTGAGAGATGTAGCACCATCATTCATTTTCTTCTTCAACTCGATCTTTTCATTAGCTAACGTGATTATGACGGATGAGAATGTTTTCTTTGTATCTAAAATGTTAATGTCAGCCAATGGATAATCCGTTGATTTTTTTATCACAAATTTAGAATTTGATTTTTGTTCTTGATCTCGAGCTGCAATCTCAATAGCCTGAGACTCTTTTGCCTGGTACAAAAGTTATGGTAATTATTAGAGTTATTGGAAATTTAACCCAAAATTTATAGAAGAAATTATTTCTTTTCTATTTTCATTTCCATAATTGGAAAATCACCTCAAGCTCTGAGAAAGGAAATTCTACTAATTCTCAGAAAAACTTATTCAAACTACCTTATAATTATTCTAAAAAGGACTAATACCACTTGACTTGAGTTTAGAGACCGTGAAGCTCTTCTATACATAATAAAGATTGAACTTGGAATTTGGAATTTGGAATTCTAAAGAGCATATCTCACTCATGTACTATCTGAATTGGACATATGAGGTCTTTTTTGACATCCACAAAAAACATAGATGTCAAAAAACACCTCAAAGGTTTGATTTGGACAAAATTTGAGTGAGTTATAATAACTATTGAAAGTTACAAATGATGAGAAATATTGGTTAGCCGCCAATAAGAATTCAGAGTTGAGTTTGTCCACAAAGGATCATTTTTTCCATATTTTGTCAAATATCCGTTGAAGACATTGCCATGTGAACATATAAGAAAACACCTTAACTAAATTTGAATTTTTTGAATGTATTCTAAATAGATCTTGTATAACTCATGTGAATTGTTTTTAATGCAAAATTGGTACGATTTTAACCTTGATATAAGTCAATTCAAAGTTGAACAAAAGGAATTTGAAAGATGTGATCACCGCATTGATGGTCAATCCAATAGACTGTAAATTTTGTTACATTTGTGAATTAAAACAATGCCAATGGTTATATCTTTCTTTAACCAATTTCTCATCTTCTCTTTTTTTACTTTGTAAAGACCCATACATGTTCTTTTGTTATTACACAACACTCTTTGTTTAAAGTACACAAATGATCATAAAACCTTGAAGTAATGGAATTTCTATCCAATGCAAGCTTTAATTCTTCTCATATAATAACCATAGAGTTGCAGAAGGGCATGTTAGAATTCATCACTGTAATACTTATTCCAATTAGCATTGCCTAAGGCTTGAATTTGGATTTTGACACTATTTGAATACCCAATCATTAATGATAAATGTGGCTTATTTGGTTATAAAATCAACTTTAATGCAAGTTAAAACAGTCACAATCTTGTTAAAGTGAAAATAAATTTGGAATTTTTATCAAGGTAAGGTTTATTTTCGCAAAATTCCACAATAATTGGAACAATCAATATAATTCTTTCACACTTAAGCATGTTGTTCTACTTACCAACAAAAAGCAAAAAATTCCTTTACTTTTTATATTTGCAATTTTAACATTGCCAATTGTGCTATCTTCCTGTGACCAATATATATTTATTCTCTCTACTTATGGAACACATCCTTGGCAACATGCCCTATTGCTCTACATGATAGTGCATAATTAGGATGCTAGCCCCATATTGTCAGATTGAGAATGCTTAAATTGTACTTAATAGGATTTGTGTCTGAATTTTTTTAAGCTAGCTGCTAAACTACTAATAGTGCCAAGATTGCTAATACAATTAATATCATGGATGTCTTGATACACATGTGACTAGTCCCATTTGCCTATACTTGTCGAGGTTGCAAATATTGAAGCATATTGAAGCATATTTGAGCATATTCAAAGAACAAATTTTTCCTCAAAGTGATAGGTGGTCACCATGCATGTCACTCCCTACTTTATGGTCTTATGTTAGTAATTGGGACCACATGGACATGGTGACTTGACTTGGGAAAGGTTTAGGGGAAGTATTGGTCAGCTCTTTGAGATTATGAAGGAGCTCTAGATTGCGTTGATTGCCATGCACTTCATTGGTGTTGAAAAAGGGAGCACAAAATTTCTCATGCTCTCTTCTTTCCATACTCAAATCTCACCCCTCATACATTCCTTTCCTCTTCAAGGACTTCCAGTAAAACTCTAATGTGATCAAAATTCTACGGAATGTTCTAAAAACACTCTAATCAAGATAAGGGATATTAAACAAGCCCATCATGTTAGGCGTTGCAAACATTGAAGTCAACTAAGGGCCGCTTTACACTATGGTGGAGAAGTTCACCGGTCAAGAATTCAAGGTAAATGGAGCAATATGATTGGAGAAAAAATTGTTCTTCACCGGATTGGGTTTACACTACGGCCAAGACTTGACTGGTGGAGAACTTCAAGCATGAATGAAAAAATGACATGGCCGCCTATGTGGCAAAACTTTTTTGAAGAGTTCTTCTCCGGTGGGCTCGTTTCTTGTCCGGCCTCAAACCTCCGGACAAGAAACCAAACCACCGGAGAAGAGCAACTTCTTCATGCATTACTTTATTCTTTTTTTGTCTTGTCCAACATCCACCGCTCGCCTCAAATAACCATGTCTTGGCCGAGACTTCTTGACCGGCCGGTGGAGTTCTCCACCATAGTGTAAAACCCCCCTAAGGGCCTTCTCAATCTATGTAGGAAATCGTGACTAATATAGTCTATAGCCATATGATGCACCAAATCACAGAATACACATACTAGAATATGCATACTAAACACATATGCTACTACTATACATGTGCCAACTATTTCTAAGGGACGAAGTACCGGTAATCCTACGTAACCGGTCGTGTGGCGAGATTCACCGACGTGGCAGAACGCTACTAGCTGAGAGCAAGCCGATTATCAGTGGTCACTGGTAACCAACCTCTTCTACCACAAAATCCGGGATTACAATGATGACGGCAACGTGTAATCTCTGGTGTTCACTCAAATCTCATCCGACAACGCACAATCAATGCAGAAAAAGTATTCATTGTTGTTGAATGAAGCTTAGCCGTCCACTCGAATCCAACGGGTCCCACACGACCGGTTACAGGTTACAAGCAGTAACCAGCCTCCTCAGGCCGGTTACCTAATACGTACTCAGCAGCTCGTACTCGAGTACGTGATTGCAGCGTACTCACGTACCCTGTGACCTTGCCATGCAGTGCATGCAATCGATAACTCTTAAAGTATTACGGCGGAGTGCCTTACCCATTTAAGCAGATACTGACCGTCGATGAGGCGCCCGAACGGGCTCTTCCGGAAATCATTGAACAATTGTCGCAAGTTGACCATGTCCTGCAGCTGTTGGATGGACTGGGTATGCTTGGAATCCACCTTCTTCTTCTTCTCGAGCTCCTGGGAAAGCTTCGAGATGGCGCGATCCTTTGCTCGCATCTCCCTCTCCATGTACACGACGTCCTTGCCGAGACTCTTCACGGAGCTCTCGCTGCTTGCCAGATGATCCGTGGTCTCTCGAAGCGAGTTCACGCACTTCTCCATTTTCTCCCTCACGTTGTCTATTTTTTGTAGTTCGAGTTCCATTATGTCCAATTCCACTTGGTATTTCCTGATTATGTTGTCCAGGTAGGTTATCGCCTCCCTTCCCGCTACTCTCTGACTTTCCATTTCCAGGCCCTGTTGACTGCGCAATTCTTCCACATAGGCTTGCCAAACCCGCTTGTACTCTGCGAATTCCACTTCCGCGTGTTCCAGCAGCTGCCGTTGGGCCTGATTGACGCGCTCTTTGTGCTCGAGATCCGCCGACAGGCGCGTGTTCTCGCGTATGCAATTCTTCATCCGCCCCAAAGTCTGCTCTACATGGCTGCACAGGAACTTTGCGATGTGACGGAGGCCGCTGAAGTCTTGCAAGAGGTCCGTCGCTTCGGTGTTCATTCTCTCCAGCTTCTCTTTGTACCCCGCGAATTGGTCCTGGAATTGTTGGTTCCGTTCGGGATAGTTTGATAAGTAGTCGTATTCGTCGCGCACTACCATCGGCGGGCCATGTTGCGGCTCGTTGAGGTTGCGGAGTGGGGGTACTCCCGACGCGCTGTGTATATATGTGCCCTCGTCAGGCTCGATCTGCTCCGTCTCCATGCAGCGCATCGGATGGTGATCTTCGGCGCCGACCGTCTCTGCGCTGACGCCGAGCATAATGACCGAGAGTCCCAGCAGGACCACCATGTTCCAGACGATCATTGTCAGCCAGGCGTCTCTCAAGGATTTCCCCATGTCAACAGAGATTAGTACGCATCGAAGTTAGGCCAAACCACATTCAGCCTGGAAAGGATAGGTTGCCGGTTATCTCTTCGACCAAGTTCTATTTTTGCTCTCTCTCTAGAGCTTATAATTGTTAAAATACACATATGGTATGTTATTAAACTTCAAATCTCTGAGTTGCAATTTAAATTTGCAACTAGTAAGTTTTGCATGAGAACGCCAGTGTTGATGTCGAATGGTGCCGCCAATGTTGAAATTCTTCGGCCTCCATCGGGAAAACCATCAGAATTATCCATGCAGGTTTTTACACAAAGCTGATGTGTTAAACCCTATTGCAAGGTGATGAGATATCGAAACGCCGAGTTCTGTTAATATCCGGGGTGACTTTCCGAATCTCTCAGGGTTTGCAAGGTTTGGTGGTGGCATCGCCTGGATTGGATATTTGTGATTAAAGTGTTTGGAAAACACGGCCAATTCCTCAAATAGCTGTGGCTCCTTCGTTTGGATATCCTACAAAGCGGTTGGAGGTGAAGAGTTCAATATTCCAAATGTCCAAACATTATGTATTTTATCATTTCTATCAATATTTTAGATTTGTCTACTGCACACGTGGAATCAAAACGCTCTTAAATTTGCAGTATGATGCAAGTGTTGGACAAAAGTGCTGATGTTACCGAAATCCGCCTACGTGACGAATATAGCCTTGCCGATTACAAGCTTGACCTCCGATATTGGAGGTTTTTAACATCATATCCCAGGCCATATTGGAATACCCACGATGGCCAATGTTACACGGGCCGCATCTAAGGGCCAGTTTACATTACGGTGGAGAAGTCCACCGGTCCTGAATTCTAGGGGAATTCTGAAATTTGATTGGCCAAGAGTGACGCTCTTCTCCGATTGGGGTTCACACTACGGCCAAGAGTTCTCCGGTGGAGAATTTTGTGCATGGATGAAAAAATGACATGGCTGCCAATGTGGCGACACTTTTTGGAGGGGAGGTTCTTCGGAGGTCAAGTTTCTTGGGCGAGCTCAAAGCCTCGGACAAGAAACATGGCCTCCAGAGAACTCCAACTTGAATAAAATATTATTTCCTTGGGAGATCTGCACCGTTAGATTCAAAGCCTCCCATGATCAAAACCTACTATGGCGGCCGGCTCTTCCTCTCTCATTTTGACACTCACTCGTTTCGCTCTCTCGTCGAAGAGCTTTCTTGCTTGGTTGTGAGAGGTTGTTTGCAGATTCGAGTGTGAGAATTTTTTGTGAGATTTTTTTTTTGCAAGATGGCTCGTTACTCTCAGGTTCCTTTTACTTGTAGCAAAGATGAGGACTACGTAGGTAGTGAGAATTTTTTTCAACCTCTCAATCAATTTCCAACTAGTGCCTTCAGATCGTACAATCTGAATTTTTCGTCAACTAGCAGAAACTTGATTCGAGAGTTTGAACCACGTGAAGACAACATAGATGTCAGAGAAAAGGAAGTAGAAGAGGGATGTGATGATGTGCAAATTGTAGAACCTTCAGAGAAATCCACAAAAAAGAGAAGAGATCCAGTTGGAAAGAAGAAAGTTCCTGCTAGAAAGAAAGCACGAAGGTGAAGTTGGAAGGAGAAGACGATGACGAAGAAGGCGAGAAGAAGAACTCGCTCGATTGCGAAGTTGAGCACTTGATCGCGCTTCGAGGAGAGATGCATTCAGAGTTCGAGGAGAATGCGAAAAAACAGAGTATGTGTGCTGAATTTTAAAAACATAAAAGTTTTTTTTGCTATATACTTGTAAATTTTAGCAAAAGGTGGATGCCTTCTCATCGAAGCCGAGAAAGGCCACATTGGCCCCAATATGTGCCCCCCCTTTCCCCCCATGAGGTCTTGAAACAGGCCTTCAAGCAAGATGTCGCCAACAAGCATCGAACCGAGGGTCTCGTGGATCCAAAGCTTTCCCACATGCACTCTACCAACCTTCCTTCTCTTCCCTTGATGTTCAAAAGGTTCATGCAATGCTTCTATACTCATCCTACACTACCTACGCATGTGCTGTCCTAAACATTCGAAGGTCATTTTTGAAGGTTTAGGACTTCTTTTTAGGCATTTTAACTAACTCTACTACATGATATTGCATGGTCCCCTAATGTTACGTTTAATTTCGAGCAGGAGTTAATACATGGGTTCGACTTCAAGCACGAATGTTGGCTACAATTCCTCGATTTTCTCGTACTGCAGAGGCATGTCGGAAGAAGTTTGAGACTGTTTTCAAGTCGTATAAGGAAGACAAACTTGCCAATTCGGTTTCAGGGAATGATCGGCACGAATGTAAGTTCTACGCTTCTTTGGATCAATGGTGGCACTAAGCCGGCTCCGTAATAAAGCATGTCAGTGCAACTACAACGGACAGTACAAATGGCGGTGCACAAGGTTATTCTATAGATACAAGTCAAGCTATATCCAAGGATGTACAAGTAGAACGCAACTCTCAATTGGGACCACCATCAGCATCAAAGAAAAACAAATTTCAAGAACAAGCTCTGCTTTACTTTGGGAAGATGGTAGAGAATGGAGCTGCAATGCTTGAACACTTTGCCAAGAACAATGAATTGTTGCAGAAGGTAGATCATCAAATAGATCGGCTTATTGATAAGCTCTAGTCTTCCTCCATATCACTGCTAGTATCTATTGGAAATGTTATCTTTGCTTTTCTTCCTAACTGTTCCATGTAAAAGCTTTTTGCTAACATCAAATGAATTCGAGTAGCTTCTTTCAACATGTTTTTGATCTTTTCTTCACGGTCTCCTCTTGTTGTAGCAACATTTTCTTCAGACTCTATAATATCCAAGTTAGTTGTATCATTCTCAACGGGGTCATTGAATTCAACTTGCACATCTTGATTTTGTATCTTCCTCATTTCAGCTATGCCTGCTTCTAGGACATGAAATGCATCTACATTTCTAAGATCACCGAATGATTCTAATGATGTCCTTTTCATATCTTCTACTGCATTCTTTGCCCAATTCAAATCAAATTCATCACCATGTATGATGCATAGGTTGTGGAGGCATAAACAAGCAGTAACAATGTCGGGAATATTTTGTAGAGGCATACCAATCCTCTTCAACAACATCCTCCATCTCCCCTTCAAGATGCCAAATGCACATTCGACCGCCATTCGAGTGCTTGATTGTAGAAAATTCCAGTGTTGCTTTTCTCTTGAGAGACCCGTCTTCTCTTCCTTAAAAGGTGAATAAAACCATGGACACATTGGATATGCAACATCTCTGGTGAGTTTGTACGGTAAAAATGCTCCACTCATAGTTCTCTTTCCAATTTCTGATTTCTGAAATAGTGACCAATCATGTATACTTCCGGCCCAACCAAAATCATAATCCCAAAATTTGCATTGATAATCCACTACACCTTGGAGTAAAACAGAAAAAAACCCCTTTCTACAATAATATGAAGCGGGATCTATGCTTGGAGCAATAATCGGAATGTGGCTACCATCTATTGCCCCTAGAATGTATGGAATTCCATGCAAACTCTCAAATTTTGCGGCTATTTGCTTCATCGTTTCTAGTGTTGGTCTTTGAAAAACCATGGGCCGCAACAATTTTTAATCCCATCACAAGTCTTTCTAACAATAATAGAAGCACTTGGTTTTGATATACCATATAAATCTGCAAGTGTGTGCAAAGCATCACCGAAACCCAATCGATGCAATGTAATTGAAATTTGAATCTCTAATGGAATACAAGTTCTAAACTTTGTATCTTTTTTGCTCAAAAAGGGTCCAAACAAATGACACAAATATGTAAATGTAGTAAACGGTCTTGAAACATTCTTGCACTATATGATCCAAGAAGAAATTGTGACACATACCCAGTTGGCCGATCGAATATCCACACCACCCTCTCTTTGCTTCCAATAAAAAATATGCCATCATCATAATTGCAACATTATGTTGATAAATGATGGTTTTTTGAATCGCCATAATTGAAATAATAATATACTTCAAAACCATGAAGATTGCAAGAGAAACAAGAATTTTCTCTCTTCGATTGTCCATGATTCAAGATCAATGTAGAAGAGAGAAATTGAAGAGGATGATTAAGATTAATGTATGTATTATATAGTAGAGAAGAGTAGTGCTTCCTACAATGTATATGGGATTTTGCCTCTTCACTCCTAAAAAACCATGACTATGTTTTCCAAAGAACTCTCAATGTTTTGGATTTTTAACACATCTATGGATTTTTATTTTTTTTAAAATTACCACATGGATTGGAAGAAAAAAATAAATTTGGACCATTTTTTACATGGTTTGACTCTCTAAAGGACGGAATTTTTCCACTATGGACACATAATTTCTTTAAAAATCATTAAGAAAATAATGTTAGCTACTTGTTTACCTTAATTTGGATGTCTTACAGAGGTGGAACATTTTCAAAAAATTCATGTTATAAAAGAAGTTCCAAAACATTGCCAAATATATTTTATTTTTTAATCAATACAATTTTTTTTAAATTTCAATACAATGGTCGTTTATTATCCAATAAGGTTTCTACTATAGCCGGCTATGACCATTTTGTGAAGTAGTCCGATGAAGATATCCAATACACTTCTCCTTTAGATGGTTACACTACTGCCGGTCAAGACCTCTTCATGAAGTTGTCCGGTACACTTCTCCTCTAGGTGGTTACACTACGGCCAGTCAAGACCTCGTGACACATTTTTTTATTGTCTTTTCCTCTTCTCCTGCACATCGTCCCTTGCCTCAAATAACCATGTCTTGGGCTGAAATTCTTGACCGACCGGTGCACTTCTTCACCTTAGTGTAAACTGGCCCTAAGGTTGAAACCTGGCCGGACTGCGTTGTGGACATCACCTTTTATGTGCTGTAAACGTTGGCACGTTGACCTTCAGATCTTGATCATTGCTATTTCTCCGTCACACTTGATCGTGATTATGTGGCCTTCGTTAGATGCGTTGTTTTGAAGCTACTCATGACCTTCTAGGTGACAAATCAGTACCCTCCAGCTTTTTCAAACCACGTACAGTACCCTGGTCATTAGGAAGATGATTTGCAGTGAGATTCCCTGAAATAGCCTTGAATGAACTTTGTGAAGCATGTTTCCTGACACCCCTTGAATAAGGTAGGGTTCTGCATGCAAAGTGGCACTACATTACCGCAACAGTTCCTGTTCTTGCCAAATGGCTTCCGTGCCAGAGTGCCATGACTGGACATTATGACCAGTACATGATTGAAACAGCCGATTTCTGTTCTAGCCCAATAAGGAGACCACTTAGGTTCCCTGTGAGAGTCGTCGCTGCCAGATATAGTTGGATAGTCGTATCGTGGATGGTGAGCAATGCGTGATTGAAGTCAAGAGTTGGGAGTTACATTCAGAAGCCCATGTCATCTATCAAGTCTACTGATTGTCAGATATCACTTCTGAGAGAATTCACAAGCACATGTACATCCAAACAGACAATGACAAAAAGAACGTGAGACATTTGATCCACCCAAATATTACTGACAGGACAAGAAGTACAATAAGACGAATTTTTTTTATCATCGTTGGTATCGACAGGATCCATTTCATATGAACAGGTCTTATTTGTTTTCCTTGTCATGTTCTAGAACTATCAGTAGTGTCGCTCGGTGTAGACGGAATTGCGAATAGGATTCCTTCCTGAGCGCTTGAATTGCACTGTGAAGAAGCCCACACCTGATACTAGCTGATGTTTTGATTCGTTTGCACAAATAGCAGTCTAGCTATGGTAACTGAGGAATTGAGAAATTGAACCTATACAGATAGAGCTGGTGACCAGTGATGCTCATCACTTGAGATGCGTCTCGTAGGACTCGTAAAGAGCATACACACTCTCCGAGATCAACAGTGGCAGTTTGTCAATGTACAGAAACAGACGTTGCAGGTTGTCGCGGGTGATTTTATCTACATCTTCAATGTCGGCCGAGTCGGTGAAGATCCACAGGTCGCCTGAGTTGACGCGCCTTAGACTGTCTCGACAGTAAGGGCACGATTGCGATCTCCCACGCCTGCACCCAAATCCAAAAAATAGTTTTTAAAAAAAAAATGTCAACCTCAACTTTCAGAACGGTCGACGCTAATGAGCATCCAAGATTAGAAATCCGTATAACACTGGAACATGACGATGAGATAGGTAGGAGAGTGGTTCCAAGAGGACGTGATGCTCACCAGTCGCGGTAGCAAGTGAGGCACATTACGTGGTTGCAATCGGGAAGGGCAATCTTGGGATTCCTCTCCATGCAAATGCCACACTCAATCTCACGCTCCAAGTCGAACTCCGACATATGACTGCATTCCTCGTCGCGTTTCCTGTACCGTTCTTGGCATTTCGCCTTCTGCTTGAGATCCTCCACCCCGGTAATCCCCGCCTGCAGCTGCTGTAAAGAGGGGTAGATGTGCCCTGATGGCCAGGACACGAATATCAACTCAGACCAGGGGCGACTCACAAAATTCTCAGGTTTGCAAAGAGCTCACCACTAAAACCACTCAAACGTGATTCCGGACGAGGAGTACGACAACTTAAGGCGTGAGGTTAAACGAGGAAACCTTACCGTAAAATTCGCCGAGGCTGGCCTTCCTTTCTTGCGTAGACATCGTCGTGGTTCCATCCAAATATACCTGCAAAACAGAGGAGTCGTGAACACACTTGAACCGCAAAACGAGGATGAGCGATCACACATCAGAAACTGCTACAAGTAGTGATACTAATCATCAGGGTTTGCCTTTACAGAGCCTGCTATATCATGACTCCTGTAACAACAATTTGATCTTATCCAAAACCTAAAGACGACCATCCGACATCGTGCTCAATGCTCCAAAAATACACGCCATTCCATAGGTTAGGTCTAGAATCCTTAGAAAGTATCATCCAGGTGTAGCTCTATTTCTGTTTCCATATTCTCTTGGAACAGATCTTACCAACGTCATGTGTATCATAAGCTCGAGAAAATTCCAGGAATTCAAATCACTGATACGGTAAGAATTTTTGTCAATTCGATTCCTACACTCGGCCATTTTAAGACAAATGGAATTATAAAATTCTTCTGATCAGAATTCAGCCTCTGTTAGAAGGGAAAGATAAAAGAGGCTCAGCTGCATTCCTGTTTGACCTAATTGACTCCGAACAAAGGCTTCTCTGCACAAGGAAGAAATTAGGACCCATATCTCGCTCCCAGAGAGAGAATCATCGATAGTTACCTTGTAGATAAGAATGCGCAGCAGCCCCAGCGCACCCGCCAAGCTGCAATCCGCCCATTGCACCAGGAACATAAACAAGTGCGCTACCGGGCTGTACGATAACCGCATCTGCAAGCACGCCCCATCATAATCCCTCGGCACCTCCGACGCCCTGTTCCACCACTCCTCAAGTCAGAGCTAAAATTCAACACTTACATCAAATGAAACAACACGCAAGGTTAATCGAACCCAAAAACTGGAAACAAAGAAGCACGAAAGGTTCCTCCAATGTATGGGATTCTTCACACATAACCTCCGGGTAACCGTCCAGTCGCATCCGTTTCGAGATCAATTTGCGGGAGAATGATATGCAATTATCGGCAGAGATTCGGGCTTACAGAGTGTTTGCGTGCTGGATGTCAGCCTCCAGGACCTTGAGCGATTCCTTGTAGGACTTGCACTGAGCCATATCCAGAAGGAGCATCTCGACGGGCGCGCCTGAAGAAGCGACCGATCCTATCGTGCCGTTGGCTGCTCGAAGAGGCGGGGCAGGAGAGCAGAAGGGCGTCCAACGGAAATTGACAGACACGGTCTGAAACCTCCTCCACAGCGGCGGCAACAACCACACGTAATGCGCAGCCAACGCGAGGCCGGCCTCATCCTCGTCGGGCCCGCATACTCTCCTCCACCCCCGACATCGTCAACCAAAAGATTCCCACCAACCCAATTCCCACCACCTCACCAACGTGCTCACCCCGCAACAACAACAACAAAACCTCCCCTCGCTCGCTCGCTCGCGTGCACGCCCCTCAACCTCCAAAGTTGGTCGCCAAGAAGAAAACCGCCACTAACAGAGTGCCCTCATAACTGCAACAAACCACTCTTCACAGCAAATGCGAGAAATTGTGCTCATTCAACTCAAGAGCTTTCAAGTTCCAGGATCGATCAAACGCACCCCACTAGACTGGATATACTGTTGATGCAGATTCAAAGCTAGAGACGAATACTGAGTCGAGTTGGGAGTGGTTTTCTAGATAGGTCTCGTGGTGAAAAAGTGAGGACCAGTAAGCAAATTTTAACGTGTTTCTGCTACAGTGCAGCAGAGGACATACTGGTTTTTTCTCTTTGTTTTCGCCCCCCGATCTGCATCAACAGGTGAAGCATCGTCGAAGCCTTGGGATGCACGGCACAGCAGCCGGCTGGCATCTGCCTCGCCGGCGTCAATGCAGCGGCCTTTCTTTTTCGTCTCTACAGCCTTTTCGGGCGCCTCATATCCAGCGTCGTGACCAGGCTTATCTGGTCTTGGCTTCCAACATTATCTGTTTCTGTCACTGGGCGTTTCCAGTTGGTGTTTCATCTGATTTTTTTTTATTATTTTTTTATTTTTGGCACACACAAGTTGCTAAATTGGCAACTTGCAGCAGGTTTCACTGCTAGGGAGTGAATGGATCTCTATCTTTCGGGCCCAAGGCGAATTGACCCCTCATTGGGAGTTACCCGAGGTGGGCCCGTCTTAATTGCATGGGATCATTTTTCTGGCCCTCTTATTTTGGGGGGTCCAGAGGCTTTTTTTGGATTTTTTTTGGATAAATTTGGGGCCTACGGCAATTGTTTCCGCCAGAGAAAACCTCCCTTACTACAATTAGGGCCCCATCCAAAAACAAAATTGGGGCCAGGTTTGGCCCTATTACCTCGTGCCCACCTTGGGTAACTCCCAACGAGGGATCAATTCGCCTTGGGCCTATTTTGGTGGTAGAAGTGAGGGGGCCAATTCTCCCTGCCCCCTGAAGAAGCTCGTACCACCAAAATATGCCCAAGGCAAATGGGCAGGGAGAATTGGCCCTCTCACTCGTCCTCCCATGGATGGAAGTGAGGGATGATGGTTGCGTTTCTCATCACAACCTTAACCCATGAGCCTCTAATCATGGTTAAGTCCGGTCAAATCCCTAGTGGAACATGTGAGGTAGGTGGACATGGTCTCCCTTGTCTTTTAGTGAAGCACTTAATATAGGGCGTCACTTTATTCATCCTTTCCACATGATGGATCTAATTTTGAATACAATATTGAAACAAGGACACGTGTCATTCCTTGGAGAACTACCCTTTCCATATTTGCAAGAAAAATGTAGTGGACATAATTTGAAATCTAAATAAGACCCTACCCCCTTATTTCCCACTTGCACATTTCAAATTGTAAGTACCATCAAATATTTCGTAATTAGAAAATATTTTGCAAACCAATCAACAACAAGGATGGATTAGGGTTTAGAATGCAAAGCCATATCCTTAGAAACACACTAGTTGTATTTTCATTTGGGAATTGCAAAGTTGAGTGCAAAGTGAACATTCTGTAAGGTATGTGTTCTTCTCTTGATTTTTATTTTTGATCTTATGTTTAACATATACATTCAATTATTAACACATGCTTGTGAATTCCATGTTGTTTTAAACATTCATTTTCATTTCATATTTTTTAATGTAAGAGATGGTAGACGCATTGCATTTATGGAATTTGAGTGATAATATTAAGAAGACAATCCCCATTCATGATGGATATTGTCGATGATAGCTCCCTCTAGATGTCTGCGATGGGTACCATTGGCCTCCTCCTTCTCTCTTCTCAACTAGGGATACTTCCTTGTCACAATAGGATCATCGCCATGGTTATTTCCCACGATTATATAATTTTGTTTTAGCGATGGATATTGCATGGTCGGCCCAATCTTTTCATCTTAGACCAAGGTTAAGGTCTGCCCACACAAGACATATCATGATAGGTATTGCTCGTGATGTTTTAGTGTCCAAGAATGATGGATATTGTTTGCTTGGATCTTGTAACCTTCATGTGACTAAAGATATTTCCCTCTCCCGTATGAGACACCGTGATGGTTATTCCTCATGATCTTGTGTACAACCATACCGAGATGGTTATTGTAAATGATAGCTCACTTTCCTTACATGTGATGGATATTATGAGTTAGAGTCATGTACACTCTCTAACCATACCCATTTGCACTGACCAATGTTGTCCGTTGTTCTAAAAAGAGTATAATAGAACACACAATTTATTATTTTTTGAGTTGTAATAATTTAAATTCAAACCTACTTGTGATTGAAGTCATTACTTACAACTATTGATAGATGTTATCTCTTCAAACAACATTGTTATGGATATTGCCATTAAATTATTTGTCCAAACACTTGCATGATGCGTTTTTGATAGTAATGTTGTGCACTTCTTGAAGTTTAGACTAACACATCCAATTTGGTTGAATTTATTCTTCATGTCTGTAGGGGACAATATGGGGAACAAGAAGAAGACCGTCACTGTCCAAACCCCTCCAATAGGGTCGATTCCTTTCCAAGCTATTGCTTAGAATGGTGGAGAGAGGCATGGTTTTGGATACACAACAACTGTATTGAAGGCATACATCCCTTACGGTAGGATAGGCGATTTCATTAAAGGACAAACCATGGAGGATGGAACACCAGTGGATAGGATTATTTATGACACCAAAAAAGGAGAAGAGAAGAAGAGGGTTTAGGTGGATTCTTTCATTATCCATGTTTATTATAATTGTGCATTTGGTCCACACGACCACATGAATGATTCTCATCATCTACATTCCAAGAAGCGTGGATGCATTGCTAGGTTTTTTGTGAAGCAATTGCGTTTATATCCAAATGTGGTAGAGTTGGCACACTATCATGTTGACCACACAAGGGAAGATGGGACACAGGTTCATGGAGTGAAGACCAGCACTCAATGGGAAGAAAAACTACATATCAACCAAGAATGTCAAAGGAGCTCAAGAATTGAATCATCCATTGTCTGAGTGAAGGATTTACATAAAACAAGTTTATGAAGAGCATAAGCGCAATTGAATTGAGAGAAAAAAGGCAAAAACCAAGAAACTACGTGATGATTTTGTAGAGCTTCGGGATATTACGTATTATGAGAAAATGATGAGGATGGGGTGTGGCGTCGAGATCTAAACGACTTTGAAAGTGTTAAGATGTGGGTAAAGGAAGAACCAAAAAATGTCTTCATGTGGCATGAGAAGGATGATGTCACGGACTTGTCATTTTTTTGGGTATCCAAACTCCTTGGCAGAAAGAAACGATGCTCAAATTTAGTCACAATGGAGCCATAGCAATGGATGCTACTTTATACACAAACTTGTCCACATACCCTTTATTTTCTTTGCTTGTCTTTGACAGTTGGAGGAACGGTATACCTGTGGCTTGGATTTTCACCAGCCGCCAAAAAGAAGAGGACCTTGTAACGTGGTTGGAACCTCTGAGGAGACACCTAGAGAAAGACATGTCAGATTTCCTACCATCGTGTTTTATAGTTGATGACGATGACTATCAGTGGAGGACATTGAAGCCAGCTTGGCCTGAGATTGAAGTCCCCATTTACCTTTGTTGTTTCCATGTTCTAAAGAATTGGAAAATCATGTTTGGGCCAAGGTACCCAACCTTGGTACGTTGACCCAACCTTGGTACATTGACCCAACCTTGGTACGTTGAGAGCCCTTGTGTACAAAATATTGCATTCCTTTTTGTATACTTCTATAAACTATAAAATGTCTAAGAAGTATTTTTTTGGTAAGGGCGCGGAAGATGAGTGAAGGAATGTTTCAATTCTTATACATTCCACCAGGGTTACCAATCTGACGTCCTTAGGGGTCTGGGAGTGTCCTGAGACGTCGCCCGGATGAAGACGTCCGGACGTCCAGTCAGACGCATCGTCTGTGGGATAAAAAATCATTAAGTCAGGGCCATAGTAACTATTTTTAGTGAAATTATTTTTACTGAAATCGGACGGCGCCGGCGGGTGGCGAAATCGGTCCGCACGGGCCATTACCAAGCGTTCGATTCCGCATGGAACAACGTGGGCATCTTGCGGCGATCAGATCGAGCAGATGGCAAGTCGACCGTCTGATCGTGCGGACGGCTCGCCGACCGTTTGATCGCACGGATGGAGAGCCGGCCGCCTGATTGCGTGGACGGCCTAACGGCCGTCTGATCGCAATCGGTCGGCCCGCCGTCTAATTGCACGTCACACTCTTCTCTTAGTAACTTGTTGATTCTAAGTTGATGTGGCAATTGCCCATCGGGTCAAAATTGCATGAGTTATGAGCGGATGAACATTTTCGGCGGAATACTTCATCCGTTCATAAGTCCTTTGTCCTTTGTCGGATTGTCAGTTGCCACACAATTCTGAAATTAGCAGCATAATTTCCATAGCATAATGTATTACAAATATGGTTTCCCATGTGAACGGCGAAGATAAATTTGTAATGGTTCAAAAAAAATCCTTCGATTCATGGATCTTTCTTTTATTGAGATGTATTGATCATGCACAACCTTCGTCTAATCCTTGAAGGAACAAATCACCCAAGGGAGAAACTTTTCACTTCGTGCACGTTCTTTATGATTGTGATTTTATTTGGAATTTTGTGACTTCCATAATGTTCCCACTATGCTTGCATTAACATAGATCTCCATAATGCAAGCCTAGTGGGAATATTAATTTTGTCCCACTTGGATCTTTAGAGAAAAAGCAATGCTTTTCTAATCATACATAGTTTGATTTCGCGCAACTCCAAACGTTTTGCTAGAAGCTTCCATTGATTTTAAGAGTCTTTGTAATACTAGACCGTACCTAGGTTTCTTAAAAACGTCAAAATATATTTCATGTCTTCAATGAAAGATCTAATTTCCAAGCAAAGTCAAAAATGTTCACACATTTCTAGGTAGTGTAATGAGAACCACTAATAATTTTGGACATTTTCACATCACTGAGTCTAGGTTTTTGTTTAAAGGTTTAAAAGATAAAAAGGGTCAACTCACAAATCGCCCAAGACTCACACATATTCTCCTTCTGATTCCAAATCCATTCCTCGGATGATCTAGCGTCTATAGTATTGTAATTTGACTCTAATTTCTATATAAAAACTCTCTTCCATTAACAAAACTTAAGTTTTAATCCAAACTCTTAAGAATTTAAGGTTGTTATGCACCACTCTTAAGGAACAAGGTATTAATTGAACCTAAGGACTAAGTGCCTAGTAGGAAATATTCCTTTATCAATTGTGCATGTGGTCAACCGTGAAGACTCTCAATCCATGCCTAGATAGGCCGATGGAAGATTCCATCAAATTTCAATACAAATCATTAATTATGTTTTCTTTAGAATTCAAACCTCACCTCACGCAAAAAAAATTCTCCAATTTCACTTAATCATTATGATCCTCTTCTATTCAAGTTAGTCTCAAAGAATAACACAAAATTGATTTATGTCTAGGAAATTATCTCAATTTCCATTACACTTAATTCTCAATTATCTTCGTCACATAAAACACAAATGTGATTGATCCACCTTAAGGAATATCTCCTTTCTAGGTTAGACTTAATTCAACTTATTAACGTGCACATAACACTTTTAACATGCTATGCATTAAGGAATGCATCTCTCTTGATGATTTTTTATATCATTAGCATTAAAAATTACTCATACTCTTATGCCTCTTTAATTTTCAACACTCAAACTTAAATCCTTATCAAGTGGCAAGTGCCCATGCATTCCTGGGAATATTGCATTACGTCACTGATTACACATTAACACACACACATGAATCTCTCATTCATGAAATCACTCCTTAAACATCAACAATGCCATTCAAAGTTTCAATCAAATCATACTCTTACTTGGGGAAAAGCTATTTTGCGAGCGTAGAGTTGCGAGCGAGAGCGGCGAGCCTTGTTTCGCGAGCCCAAAGCGCAAAAAGTAGAGAGTTTAAGGAAAAAAATGTAAAGTTTACGGAAATTTAAAGTTAAAGTTAATGGAAAAGTAAAAGTGAACATTTATGGTAGGGTCCTGTAACCGTGAAAATTGGACTAGATATGAGATTGAAGTGCTATTAAGATGTACTAAATTGCCACTAGAAGTGAAATTAGAGTAGGGACTGACCGATAAAATGGGTATTACTACCCTATGACCGTGGATGAATTGTGTTTTGATGAAAACAATTCTTTGCACAGAAAGAGGAGAGGAAAGTTGGATTCCAAATACAATTTCAACTAGTTATTCATCAAGACTTGTAAATATCCAACTTTCCTCTCCTCTTTTTGTGAGAGTAAGTGAGATTTAAAGAGGGAGACTCTGAATTTGAATTTAGTGGAAATTTTAATCGTGATTTCAATCGACTGAGGGACTCCAACCATGTATGTGGAACTAATATTAGTATTTAAATAATTTTCTTAAGAAGAACTCAAGAAGCAATATATCTTCAATGGACATAATGAGGGACCACATACTCGACTGCTACAGCAGATTTCCATATGAAATAATGTAGAGTAATTTTAAAGGTTGCTTGGAGGGGAAGAGCATGTTTAGTAGTACGAGAATAGTGTTTATATTTTCCATAGTGGATACTCTATCCGTTGTAGAGTTTGAATAGGATGAAGAGAAAAGCTTGAAATTAACGACTCTGAAACATTGCAGTGATGCAATGTAATCAAAACGACGGCATCAAATTAGAAATTTAGTGGCAATCTAAAGTCATCACTTCCTTCAATCAATGTCAATTTTGGCACTCTCTTTACTGAGGTGCTGATGTCCAATGCAACACCTTTGTGGGACCAATGAGAATGTGGCCACACTGTCCACAGAGGTATTTTGTTCATTGGCAACAACAACATGGATTTCAGGAATGAAGACAAAAGAATGAGTAAATTAACATAAGTGCAAAGAATGGGAAAATAAATTGAATTTGAAAGACAAAGTTGTTCAGATTTGGTACACAAGCATGAACACTAGACAATACTTCCATTATCTTCTTGATACTTGTGGGCTCAACAAAGATTGAAGCAGGATGTGACAAAATGAAGCACATCGCATATCTACTTTCTACTTCAATTTATGTGTAATAAAGGAAAGGGGACTTTATTCATCATCTGTTAACGGTAGTGGGCCAGAGTAATGGCTCTGAGCAGGAACTGCAACAGTTAGGATAATGTGGACTAGATCAATGATATATGTGTCAACACTTAAATCCACTACCGCGAGGGTCTCATTATGAGCCGCCTACTATGTTGTCATCTCAACAATAGCAACCTCAGCAAAGAGCTTCATGCTCGCTTTGGCCTTGGCAACCACAACCTTCAACTTCATAACAGCTTCAGCCTCCACAGTTGTTTTTGCCTCCACCGCTGCTTTCTCTTTCTTTGCCTTCTCAGTTTTAGCCGCCTTCTTCTGCGTTCCTCTTGTCTGCTTTAAAGGCGCCGCAACATCTAATAGAGGAACCATAATCTCAGTGCCAACTTAATCGGGCTAGATGCCATTTCTGATTTTGATGTCAAGGATAGGGGCTTGGTCACTGGGGAGTTGAAGTATCACCCACATTTATGCTAGTGCAGATGGGCCTACTTTTTAGGATGTTTTTACCTAGAATGCACACGTTGCCATCACAATCTAGATAATTTTCAAATTATGCACGCATCTTTGACGCCGCCTTCCTTGTATACAAGATGTAGAAAAATATTTGTATAAGACCTAGGTCATGGCCTATGAAAGTCCGACGCCCAACTCTACAATGCGGTTCTTGTGCACACCCTTCACATCCAACTTGTCCAGAACCGCCAAGTCCCATAGCTAAATGGCAAATGCGCATCCATTCTACGTAATCATGAATTAATAGAATGAGACACTCTCTAAAAGCCTGAATGATGAAAGTCAATCGCCTCTCCAAGTTCAGATAGTGTAGAATCAAATAGACCACCACCTCAATTGAAAGCAACAGAAGCATCTCTAGTGAAATCATATGAATCAGTTTAGAATCAAGATTATTGAAGGTATTGAAACAAACATGTGCTTACCAATTTGCCTTCATTAGCTATCTAAGGAAAGAATGGTCTGCAAGTTTTCCCATTGGAAATTTCAATAAAAGAAGCAAAGAAGCTAGCTTATTCTCGCACTCCAGCCACTTGACCTTTCTAGCAGCGTCCATTGTAGAGGTTGAGGGATAAATCAAATTTTTTTGAGACATCTTTGGATAATCTTTTAGACTCTGATTATGTAGCCTGATTTGTTCAAGGGACTATGGAGTATATACGGAGAAACTCCGCAATGGGCAGCAACTTCTTCAACATAGATGTCATCTTTTTTTCACTTTCATCACAACTTTGCTAACCACCTTGTGGAGTTTCTCCGTTGTCCACTCAATTGACTTATCTAGAAAATTGCTCTTAAAACATCCGAGTTGCATTGGAACGACATTATCAAACTGTTTCTGAATTAAAAAAACACGATTGCATCAACAAAGGATGCAATGAATGATAGGTGAGAGTGCACTAATGTTCAAAATTACGATAATAGCACGTCACGATATGGAGGCAATCAATATCGGCAGACCCCAGATAGAGACTTGGAACATGCCTTACGGTCTCCGCTTGATGGCAGCCGCTTAGCTACGAGAATCTCCTAGACTGTAGTTTACTTAAACTAACAACTAGTAATATCAGCTACCTACAAAGGGAAGGTTGAATTTGAATGTCCTCTTGGAAGTCTGTTACTTCAACAACCCATGGAGACAATCATACCTTTCTAAAGAGCCCTCTTATTTTTTTTAGAAAACTTCAAAGAAAATGTCAACATATTCACCTATATAAATGCCAATTCTAAGGTTTTAAAAATGAACCTCTCAAGGAACTGCCAACATTGGCACCCTTTTAGAAGGCCTCTCCAATTTTTATTAAAAAAACCTCCAAAAGTAGAGCCGACATTGGTGCCCCTTAAGAGGTCCCTTTATATGTATATTAGAAGAACCTCCAAAAGAGTAGCCGACATTGGCGCCCCTCAAGAGAACCCCTTAAATGTATACTAAGAAACCTCCAAACGGGCAGCCAACACCGGCGCCTTCCTAGAAGACCCCTTAAATGTATATTAAGGAACATTCAATAGGATTGCCGACATCTTCCCTCTCCAGGAGGATCCCCTAAATGTATATCAAGTGCACCTCCAACATGGCAGCTAACATCGGCGACCCTCATGAGAATCCCTTCAATATATATTAAGGGAGCCTCCAAAAGGATTGTTGACATTAGCGCTCTTCTAATGGGCCCCGTAAATATATATTAGGGGAACCATAAAAAGGGTAGCCGACATCGGCGCCCCTCCAAAAGACCCTTTAAATTTATGTTAAGGTACCTCCGAAAAGGCAACCGACATTGGCGATCCTCTACAGGACCTCTTAAATGTATACTAAGGAAACCTCTAAAAGGGCAGCTGACATCGGCTGCCTCTAGAATGTGCAACACGCTCTGGAAAATTTGAAGATATTTCCGAAATGGTACAACACTTTATTATTGGACATTGTACATATGAGTTATCAATGGATGAAGTTCTGAATTTCATAATTTCATCCGCAAATAACTCATTCGTACAATGTCCAATGATAAAATGTAATACCATTTCAAATATACCTTCAAATTTTCCGGAGCGTGTTGCACATTCTAGAGGCAACCGATGTCGGCTGCCCTTTTGGAGGTTCCCTTATTATACATTCAAGGGGTCTTGTAGAAGGGTGCTGATGTTGGCTACCTATTTGGAGGTTTCCATAATATACATTTAAGGGGTCCTCTAAGAAGTTGCCGATGTCGGCTGCCATATTGGAGGTTCCCTTCATATACATTTAGAAGGTCTTCTTTGTGGGCGCCGATGTCGGCTGCTCTTTTAGAGGTTTCTTGATATACATTTAAGGGGGTCTTTTGAAGGGCATCAATGTTGTCTCCACGGCTGTTTTTGCCTTCACCTGCAGTTTCTTCGTGCAAGAAAAACTCTGGAAAGCTTTCAGACCAATCAAATTCACTAAGCTTAGTCGGCCTGCAACGCAACGTCTCGAGGTCAATCCAAGGAAAAAAAAAGACAATCCTAGCATCAAACTCTCGAGATATCATCACTTACACCGAGAATTGGCTATCGCTGAGAGGACTATTGTGCGCCTGTAAAACATCTTCTTCGGCAATTGCCCTTTCTATTGCTTCCCTGCCTTCACCTGCAAAGACAACGACCATGGCGAGGAGGGCAACCAACAAGGAGTACCTAGGAGAATTACTATTATGCCCAGAAGATGTTCCTCAGAAGGTTCTTCCATTTGATGAACTCATTCCAGTTCTGGACAAGTTCAAGCAGATGTCCTCCCCAAATATTCGGAATGAAGTAACCACTTTCCGATACTTGCGACGATTTGGAGTTATGGATAGTATAACGAAGTTGAGGGGCTCTAGTAGCTGGGCATTCATCTAGGAGAACCGCTTTCCTAGACAAGGAACATAGACGGAGAAAGTGTTTATTTTCAAGATGTCCGAGGTTGGCCCTGGATGCGGGGTTGATTTAGTAAAGCAAATGCACCCTGGAGGCGATTTGGAAGAGGCGTGAATGATGTTTGACCACGTGAAACGCATTAAGGAGTGGACCACCATGGCCTGTCATGTTTACGATTCGACATTCTGCCGTGTTATGACAGTTGCTGTATATGATATGTAGTCAGAGGACGTTGATGCCCAACAAGTTTTCTCGAAGAGTCTCAATAATGTTGCAAAGAGGCATGGTATCTCTGACCCAAATTTTAAAGGATTCATAGCGGACAACGCTCAGGCATTTTGGAATGCGGTGCATATTTTGTACGGTTTGGGCGATCCCACAGTGCCACTGGACAATCGCGGGAGGACTTGCATATTTCATTGGATGCAATCACTCGAAAAGTACACTAAGGTAGACATTAGGGCCGACCTTCAGGACCAACACCGTCGTCTCTACAAGCAACACAAGGACTCCATCTCTTTGGAAGATGCCCAAAGTCGATACTTGGCAATCCGAGAATGGTGGTTGTCTTCTCGTGCCGCAACAGAGGAGGCACTTCCAAGACTTGACTTGTGGCTTGCATTCTGGCATTTCAGATACCGGCAATGGGGCGGATTCATGCAACTAGTAAGTTCCTTTAGAATCATGTTTCTTTATAATATCTGTATTCTAAAAAGTGTTGATGGGCTTTAGCAGTGTACATTGCTTTATACTTGGTTAGTTCATTTTACATTTTACAGTACTAAAACCCATGTCGTTAATTCCTTTCACCAAATTCTAGTAGTGTGCCTAGCAACGTCAGTCTTACAATCTATTCTATACAAAATTAAACCTTTTCATTCTTTGTTGCCGGTATGTTTACATTCACAATTCATTATTTTTTATTGATTGTTTTTTGTATTTCCCGATTTTTTCCATCTTCTTTCCATTTCTTTCGATTTTTTTCCCTTTCATTTTTTTTTCTTTTCTTTTGGGCAGTTCCTATTCCCCCAGGTTTTTCTCTATCCTTATTATAGGTCGTCGATATCGGGTGTCCTCCCACAGTAATACAATTGGAGTTGTCTGTCCTGGGAACTGAACGAAGCCGACATTGCCTGCTCACATGAGCAACGAAGTGCTTGTCATTCATTTGTATCCACGACGAAGGTGTTTGTTCTTGACTAGTCTCGAGCCATTGTCGCCATTGCCCTCTGTTGAACCACGTCTTCCCTTGCAGTGTTGTTATTACTTTGAGTCTTTGAGTGCATTTCGAACTCCAATTGCCAAATCATGCCTACTGAATCTTTCTCATTGCAGGATCTATCCGACGTCAAACTTGCGGAAATGCCCTCGTGTAATTTGGCCGAGAGAGTCCACAACAAATGGCTGCAACAGTCCGGAAAAAGAAGGAACGATTTCTATGTCGTCGTTGTTGATGACATGGTCCGCGTATTCATGCAGGTTGTTGCCTACTATTAGTTTCTTTAGGGTGAAAGCCCGGAACTGGTCCTGACAAGGAGGAACTCCGACTCCGAACTGCCCATCGAACCGCTCAGCACATTGGGAATACTACAGTTCTTCAAGCAACTTTTGCCACAATGCCGGGTGCAAAAAGAACTTTGCACACGAGATCCTCACCTAGAAGGTGAAGAAGAATTCGTTTCGTTGAAACAAAAAGCAGACCTTCCCCCAGGCTCTGAATTTGATTCCCACCGCCCTGACAAGATTAATGTCTCTCATCTACGACTTAGGAGATGAAGGAACGATCCAAAGATTGTTGATCTCACAGCTAACGACTCTGATTTTCCGTCTAAAATGAAGCCTGCTCTAGCTGAGGTTCATTTGTCTAAGACTCCGGCTACTTTGGCTCCTGTGCACCATGTTAAATCTATTCAGGAGACTGTTTGCGACAAGAGGCAGTGGCACATCACAAGGCTTCCGAAGACCTCAAGAAAAGCTTGATTTGCCATGCATGGCAGAAAGAGATGTGTTACAAATATTGTGCAAAGCGGGCGACCTACGGCTGCTCCAATCTATAGTGGCCTCATGGACAATTACAAGAAGACCAGAAAAGAGAAGATATAACTCTTCTTTTGTAAAGTCGATATCCATCGTTGTATCTACAGCCCTTGACGACCGTGGATTGTTTCTAAACCCCCTGTCCCAAACGTATGGCCGGTGAAGATGGACACTAATCTTAGCAAGTCGGAGATATTTGCTCTCGAGTGTGGCAGCTTCAGACTTGCAGAGCGAGTTGAGATGTCTCCTCAAAAGCTGTTTGGCGAAGGCGATTTTGTGGACCTCGCGGACTACCCTTTTCCTCCCAATCCTTCGGACCACCCAACTACAAGATTCGGAAAGCCCATCCGCACGAATCTTAAAGTTCCTACTTCTAAACACCACAACAGTTGTGTCTTTGTACTATCGGTAGCTGCGAAGATCTGTGATATCCTTATGGTACCGCCTCTTGTTCTTGGCTGCATAATTACTTTACAGTCTAGTAGCATTTCCAAGGTTTCACAATACATGTTGACGATTGGTCAGTTCCCATCATGTGATTGTCCATCCTTCACGGAGATGTCAAAGAAGACACTAGGTAATAGTGGTGCTTGGACCTACTGCAAGCACCTTTACTACATCTTTACCATAGTATGTGGATTCGACGAGGACCTAGATGTTTTCATGCACGCTCCTAGTTTCACTTGGAATGAGATAAAACGAGTCCTTCAGATTCTGCTTCTCAAACACTACGGTCTTTAAATATGCTTTTCATCCGTTTGCCTATTTTATTTTATTAATATGAAAATTGTGGTGGGACTAAAAGGGCCAGCTGAATATTTTATTTATGCACAGTTTCTTCTATTTCACATGGAAATGACGGGAAGATGGCTGTTTAATGCACATAGGTTCTACACTTGTCAAGTTGTTTTGGGTTTCGGTGTTAGGCTCTCTACACCTCTCAACCATCACTGTCACACCCTCTAACACTCAGATGCCCTAAGCCGATCTCCTTCATACTTCCCCTAAACCGTAGTTCTATCATAAACTCACTCTTTCAAATTCCTACACCATCACCCTGTACCTCTCCGTGCCCCTTACCATTTCCTCACAGGGGACCCTTATCTATACTTGACATTGTCCCTCCATAAGAGTCTTTCTCACGGTCATTTCCCTTTATCCACCTCAATTTTGTGCCCGTAACCAACTTTCCGTCCACTCTCTATCTCCACACATTCAATTATATTTCTCTTTTATCTTCTTAGCCATAGAAATCATATCTTCTCATTATTGGACAACCTTATCACCACGGTCATAGGCCTTCCTCCTATTGACTAGTACTTTTTTTTCACATGAAGTCCATCTATTATTTAAGAATATTCTGACATGCCCAATGTTTAAGCCACCTAATCCACGGTAATAGGGCAATAGAATTACTGCATTTAGTACTTTATTCTTGTTACAAAAATCACAAACTTTTACTTTTTCTACATAATCTTATCTTTTTTGCACTCTACGCTCGCAAACCAAGGCTCACCGCTCTCCGCTTGCTACTCTACGCTCGCAAAATAGCCTCGTCCCTCTTACTTGCACTCAAGTTTTACATTAGTTTAATTCAATCACACTCACATCTCATCACAATGTCTATAATTAATCTTCATACACACAAAATTGTATTAGTTAGAAAATTAGAGTAATTCTCTCATTTATAATGAAGTACTAATATTCAATGTATTACAAATGACTCAATTCACAAAATTAAGACAATAATTACACACTGAATAATCACAAATATTAATCATAAATCAAATACACATAGCAACCAAAACAAGTAGCTTCCAAAGCTAGGACACACTTCAATCTTCAACGTGGTAGTGATGGAATTATTGTAATTCCAATGCTATTTATAATCTAAATTTTAGGGAAGACAGAAGAAGAAGAATGTCGGTCTCCGAAGGAGCCGGCGTGAATAAAGTGTCTGTTCGTTCCACTACTAAGACCATGCCCACCGGACAAGGAATTAGTAAACTGGAACTACTTCCCCCTCTCGAGGGTAGACACTATGTAACAGGTGACCAGATACCAACCAAGCACACAAACAACCAATGTAACAACTAACAAAGCAAGTCGCCAAAACCACAAAACCAACCAGTCAAGATAAGTCTGGGCGGAGAAGCATTTAAGGGGGATCTTGAGTATCAGGGAGGGCTTGGTTGTTTTCAATTTTACGTTTATGTAGCAAAATGGACATGGCATATTGAATGGCGATGGTGTTAATTTTTTTAAAGGTGGTTTTGATTGTTTCAATGGGTATTTTGAAGGTATCTTCAAGAGTTTTCATAGATGGGATAAAGGTGGTGGCACGAGCGCCAGATGTGATAACAATAAGGGGGTCTACCTTCCATCCAAAGGCAATGATGTCGTCAATGAGGGGTTGGTATTTGTCTATTTTGTTTTGGATTGTTTCCGGATAAAATCTATCATTGCAATATGTGAATTCAATGAATTGAATGGTGTAGTCTTGGTTAATGTGGTCGGGTGGCGGATCATTGTATGGTAAACCTCTAACACATAGGATGTCCGGTTTGAGCCTAGCGTTGCAATGACATCTTTGGGTCACACATGAGCATGGGAGTAGCCAAGGGGGGACCATATTTTCTTGTGGATTGTTATTAAAAGTGCCGGCGTTCATTAGTATAAAACATCTCGCTTTATTGTAGGAGGTGATTAGTTTTCGGACTTCCCATACCGCTTTGTTATGTCTTTTAACAATTAGGGAGTGTATGTGGTGGTTTTGGCATTTGAGTAGAACATGAAGCCATGTGTCGGGGTCCGTTGAGGGGCATATGGGACATGTTATGGATGGGAATCTTTCTATTCGAAAGAAGAGTTGTTTGCGAGCGTTTCCCATATACTGACCCGTCCGGAATTTGATGAGGCATGTTATTTGCGAGTCTGGGTTTTTCCAAAAGTTTGTAGAGAGTTCATTGTCTATGTCGTTATTGTTAGTCCATTTTTCTATGTTATGAATATTTTCTAAGATTGTGTCAAGGTTGTTGTAGAGGTCTTGCTTTTTGAGATATTTGCCCAAAAATCTAATTGGGCCTTTGTCGGGGGTATCTTCTTTGGAGGGCCAATCTTCTTTTTGAAAGTAGTATGGGGTAGCATGGGCATATTCGTGTGGATCTTTGGCATTTTTGTGTGTTTTTTCTCGGCCTTCTTTTGCAAGTTTGTCTGCTTGTTCGTTGCCGTCAATGTTGGCATGGGCTCTCACTTTGTGAAGGGTTGTGATTTGTGTACGGTTTTGTAACATTTGGACCATTGATGTTAATATGGTTTGATCGGGGTGGCTATTGTGAAGGGTAGGGTGTGTTATTTGAGTGTTTAGTAGGTAGAGTGCATTTATACAATCGGTGAATATATGTGCAGGTTCATTTTTGTATTTTGTTGTGATGATTTGTAGTGTTTTGTGAATGGCCATGAGTTCTGCTCTGAGGACGTTTTGTAGGCCATGGAGTCTTTTGGCTAGTTTAATTTCTTTGATAGAATTATATATGCCATAGCCAGCTTTTTCTCTGCGCCAAGAGCCCGGGCTAATTTGTTCTGGTGGTTTAAAGGAGCCGTCAGTGTAGTAACTGTGTGCGGGGTTAAATTTTGGTGTAGTATGAGTTGGGTAGTCAGGGAGAAGGGGAGGTGTGACGGAGTAGTTTAATGTGTTGTTGACATAGTTTAGTTTGGACCATTTTTTACTTTTGTTTACTGGGGTTTGTATGGGTGTTGGTGGGGCCAATTTTGTGTATATTCGGTGTATGTTTAAATTGTTTGTTATGGTGGTACGTTCGGCAAGTTGTTCTAGGGAACCTAGGGTTTGATTTTGATGATGGACGCATAGTATTTGTACTGTTGTTGGCTCGATTCGGGACTTTTTTAGTTCGGGTGGGATAGTAGGTTCTTCGTATGGTATTGTGTCTGCCTCAAATACTGCAATGATATGGGAATCTAAAAATGGGTTTAAATGTTGGTTGTTGTTTTGGTACCAATTGTTGTTCGGTGTGATGATGATCGTATTTGTGTTATTTGGATCGTGTTTGGTGGCAAGTCGAGCCCAATGTATTGCTTGTTCCATATCTTTCTCGTTGTGGGGGTGAGCTATACCTTTACCAATCCATTTATAGTCAAAGGCCTTTCCTAGGGATCCGAATATTTTTATCCCTTTCATAAGGTGAGTAGAATTTTTTTAGTTTGGTAGAACATGTGACCGGGGAAGAAAAGTATGCTTGTTCAATATTAAAGGATGTGATTAATGAGTCTAAGATGGGAGTGGGTATTGTGTATTGTGCATTTTTTAGGGGGTCAGTTTTTGGTATTCGGTATTTATACCTTTGGTATAGCCAGATTATTTCGGTTTCAAAGGATTGGGTCGTTGGTTCGATGTTTGTAGGAGTTTGTAAATTTATATTGTATTGATTCCATAGCCATTGGAGTCTAGTAATGGGGATGGTGTGTAAATGTCGGCCATTTTCTTCGTATAGATGTGCTTGATTGTTATTTATTTGGATTGTGTTTGAGGATGTAAGGATATCATTTTCGGGATTGCATTCTGTTGTGTGGATGTTTAAGAGAGGGATAATTATGGGTGGTGTTACGGATCTTGAGTCTGAGAATTGTTCTTGGAGGTGGTGTGCTAGGATGATATCCGAGTATGTTTTGTTTTGAATTTTTTGGTAGTATTGTTTTAGTTTTTCTGTGTTATGTGTGGAGGTGATGGTGTCATGTCGTGGAAATAGGTCTCTTTGGGGAAGCCATTTATTGTATGTGTTATCATTGTGTTGCCATTGACATAAATATTTTGTGTATGTATTTTTTATGTTATTTGTGTCTGTGTGTTGGATATGTTTATGGTTTATGATATTATTAATGGGATATGTGGTAGGGTTTTTGGGGATGTATGTTGGGGGGTGGGGGTGGTATGTATGTGGAGGGTTAGGGGGGTTGGTTGATGTGGGAATATTTCTTGGGATGATGTTATTGTTGAGGGTGGTGAATGGATCTTTAAGTATATGAGAGTATGGGTGTATGTTGCAAGGAGTATGACATGTAGTGGGGCATGTTGGGTGGCAAAATAGTTGTTTAGCAACATTTAGGGCACTTTTTATTAGTTTGGATGGGGTGAAGTGGTAGGTTTTGAAATCCTCATTGTTCATGATGTGTGTGCCGTTTGGTATAGTAATTTGGTTTAGTTTAAAAATATTTTTTGAGAGGAGTTTTTGTAGAAGCTTTTGGGAGAGTTGGGCATTGAGTGTGTTATGATTTAATGTTTCTTGGCGCCATAGTATTTCTAGTGTTGTAGGATTAATGAGGAAGTTTGGGAGCGTACTTTTAAAGTGGGCTTTAGCTACATGTTTTAATAAGAAGAATGTTCGTGTTATCGGTGATCTTATGCAGTCACTTGTTTTAATTCTAGGTATGTTTTCTGCGCCACCGTATTGGGCAAGGACATAGTGAGTTAGTCCATTATATATTTTTCCAAGTCTACCTTTATCATTTAAGGCATTTTGTAGTTGTTCACCTATACAACGGAGGTATGCGTTTTTGAGGGAGAAAGCTTCAAGCCCGAATAGGTTATGCGGGAGTTGGGTTATTGCATTTGACATGCATTTTGGTAGTCCACATATGGTTTTTTGTATGGCTATTATTTTTTTATCAAGTTTTTTGATAGCAGGCATAGAGTATGGTACACCGTAGAAACTGTATGCCACACCTGGACGTAGTACGGTATCAATCATTTTTATTTTTTGTTTCATGGTGGCCGGGCATGTTGTTAGTTCATTGCATTGTTTGATGAGTTTCGTCGTTGTGGTGTGGATTTGGATTTTCCATTTTAGTGATGGAACAAGATTTGTACCTAAGTATATGTATGGTTCATTTTGGTGTAATATGGGGATTGGTTGATTGCGGTAATTGATGTTGGAAGCTTGCATAAGGGCTTTGAAAGTGGTAGGGTTTATTTTGGATTTGTTTGGGCATCCGGTAGCGGCACATTTTGGGACACCTACGTCCATTCCGGTCCATTTACAATATCTATCAATTTTGTTGAGTTGTATTTGGATAGATTTGATTTTGTTAGTTATGGCGGCGAGGTCATCTGCGTATGTGGCAGAATTTATTGTGACTTGTGATGTGCCAAAAGTGTATCCATTGTTGCCTCTTTCTAGCCATCTGAGTAGTGGTTCTAAGAATATAATGAATAGGTATGGGCTAAGGGTATCTCCTTGTATAGTTCCTCTTTGAATAGGTATAGGTTTTGTTTTCCCAAAATGTTCACAAGTATAACAAGTAGATGACTGAGAATAAATGTTACCAATAAGTGTAGTTGCATCTTTTGGGTAACCAAGGTCCATCATTATTGCTAGTAGTCGGGCATGGTCCATTGAGCCAAAGGCGTTTTTGAAGTCGACGTATAGTATGTATATATCTTGGTTTGTAAATCTTGCGTCTTCTAGTGTGGCTATTATAGTTTGTATTTGTCTAGCGGTACTTCTTTCTGCTCTAAATCCTTCTTGACTATCATGTAAGATGTTGAATTTTTCACCGTATGAGGATAGTATAGAGGTGAGTGTACTAGTGAAGAGTTTGTATATTGTGTTAGCTAGTGCAATTGGCCTATGGTTGGGTAGTATAGATGGATCGCCTTTTTTGTATAATAGAATTGTTGTACTTGATTTCCATGACGTAGGTATTTGTTTTTGTTTGTAACAGTGAGAAAAAAATAGTAATAATAGTTTATGGAATCTTGGGGGCATGTTTTTTAGTATTGAGTTTGGGATGCGGTCTGGGCCTGGGGCTTTGTTGTTACCAAGATTGTGAAGACATGTGTCATATGTGGCTATATTAAAGTATTTATGTAGTGAGATTTTTGGTTAGCCTCGTTTGTCAAGGGTAAATCCATCGAGGTCATGCCATGGGTACTGGCGTACTGCACATGTACATTCAGATGGATGTTGTGGTTGGTAATTACATGTTGGTACTGTTGGTCTATTACTTTTGATTTGTTGGTTGAATATTTCATTTGCAATGTCTTCTGGGCTAGTTAGAATATTGGTGTATTGGTCTGTGATACAATCCATTGGTGGGGATCGAAGGTTTTTAAAAACTTTCCTGTTAATTTTTTTGGGGCTAATTTTGTATAGTTGTCTATATTTTGAAATGGCTTTTTTCATGTTATCTTTGGTATATTTTGAGGTAATTTTGCGGGCTTGTATGTTGGCATTTTTTGCAATTAGTGCTATATTTTTTATCCATGTATCGTGAGGTAGGTCCGAAGGTGGCGGGGTAGGGATTTGGGTGTGTTGTATAGTTAGTAGTTCGTCGCATATGGGGTGATTACGCCATTGAGGGTTATTTTTTACAATTCTAATGGTTTTCCGTATAGCATGGTATGTGGTTAGGTGTTGTTTCCAAGTTTTAGAAAGTTTACGGGGTAAGTAACCTCCTTGTTGAGAAGTTATGTTTGTCATTTGAGGTATTGGTTGGGCTTTACAAGTTTGTTCTAGTGTGTCAGAGATTCCATTGATAAGTTTGTCTAGGGTGTGGCATGCTTCTTGCCATTGTATTTGTGATAATTGATTGTTATTTTCGAGAGTGTTTATGAGGGAGTATATTTGTATGGAGTTTTTTTCAAAGAATTTGGTGTTGAATTTTTCTATATTGTCTTTTGGGATGGGGTTGAGTATGCGTATAGTATCATTTTTTAGGATTGTAGGAGTTCTATTAATTAATGTGTTATTTGGAATGTGTAATTGTATAGGTGAGTGGTCCGAGTTGAGAATAACATCCTTGTTTGTTGTAGAGGTGTATTGTGTATTGTTGTTTGTATTTATGTAGAATCCATCTATTAGACTCCAGTCGCTATAATTATAGCCACCTTGTCTAGAGAATTGTGTATCGGTATTGATGTAGACGAAGTTTAAGTTTTCTGTGAAGCGGCGCCATTGGTAATCAATGGTTTGAGGGGGGGTGTTATGATTTCCATTTTGGCGACCAATTAATGCTATGTCTCTTTTAAAGTCCCCACACAATAGGTATGTGTGATTAGGGTTATTATGAATTTGAGAAGTAATAGTGTTTTGTATGTCTATGATAAATCTAGTGTCTTCGGGATGAGATGGCATATACATGTGAAAGATTAACCATGGTTGTAGAGGGTGATTAATAATTTTGATTATTTGAATGTAAGGTGATATGTGCATTGGGGTAGGGATTTTGTTGATGTTGCCCGGGAAGGCTTTTTTTTTGTGTATTAGTGTAAGGAGACCTCCTCGGCCTGGTGTGTATGGTCTTCGTTGTTGAATGCATCTTGTAAGTGCATGTGTATTGTTATAGATGAGTTTATAGTCTTGAAATATATTTTGTATATATTTTGTGGATTTTGTGGCGGATAATTTTGTTTCTTGTATGACTATGAGGGCTGGTGGTGTATTTGTGTGCGTGACCAAAGTTTGTAGGCTAGAAAGGGCAGTGTTTAGAGAGGAGGCATTCCATGTGATTATGTATGTATTTTCTTGATTTGATATAAAATTTTGGTTTTGCGGAGAGATGTAGGGAAGTGGTGGGGGTGGGTGGGTGTATTCTGGTATAGGGTCCAAACATTTCAGTGATTCATTGATGAGATTGTTAGGTAGGTAGGGGAATTTTATTTTTATTGTTTCATTTGAGGGAGGTATTGTTTCGATGTGTAAAAAGTCATATAGTTCCTTATGTATTGAATTCTCATGGTTTATAATATTTTGGTTGTCTTCAAGGAACTTCGTATACGGGTGTGAAGTATAGATGTGTCGTTCCGGTGGATTTTGTAAGTTTAGTAAGTTTTGTAGAAGTGTATTGACCCATGTAATTGTGTTCAGGTTTTGTGGGTTTAAGAGATGGTTACATTCATCTATGTGTGGATGGGTAGTGACTACTAGAGCATATAATATGTGAGGTGGTGGATGCGCATTTTTTTGTTGAACGTATCGGGCAATGTTTGGATATGTGTTGTTATGTGTGTGGTGTAATGTATGTGTGTTTTTTAAGAAAGGTGCAAAGGATTTTGCAATGTGTCTATATTCCGGTTGTAGTTTTATGGTATTAGGTATGAAGTAAATTTTTGCATTTTTCTTATGTGAAGTAGGGTGTCTTTTTAGTATATTAGGCATGGGTCCTGGGTTAGTTTCTATGTCCCCTCCTAGAAGTAGTAGGAGTTTGTGATATGTGTGTTTAGTGTTGTTTTTTAATGTTTTTTCTTTTTTTGTAATTCTTTGGGGCTTTGTTATGTTATGGAGGTCTTGTTTGTTTGGGGAGAGGTGGATGTTTATAAATTCAATATTTTTTTTGAATGTAATTGTATTTATCTTTAATTTTTTTTGTGTCCATTTGTTTGTTTGCGTACTTGTTTTTGTTTTATAAATGGTGTATAGGTGTGTGTGTGTTTGTTTATATTTTTTTTTGGTTGTGTTTGGCCTTGTGTTTATGTCCCCTCCAATTAATATTAGTAGTTTGTAGTAGGTGGGTTTATTGTTTTGTTTTGGAATTTTTTGTTTTTGTATGTGGCTTTGGTATTTTTTTTGGTGCTTTTTTGATTGTATGTATTTGTCTTTGTGTGTGTGTGTATATGTATGTGTTTCTTTGATGGTGTGTGGTTGTCTTTGTGTGTGTATATGTAGTTGTATTTGGTTTTATATTTGTATTTATTCGTATGTTCGTATTAGAATGTGCCTCAATATTTGTCTTGGTATTTGTATGAGTATTCGTGTAAGTATTCGTCTTGGTATTCGTATCAGTATTCGTATCAGTATTCATGTAAGTATTCGTGTTAGTATTCGTACAAGTATTCGTATTGGTATTCATATCAGTATTCATATCAGTATATAAATCAGTATATGTACCAATATACGTACCAATATACGTACCAATATGTACTTTAGTATACATAGCAGTATTCGTATCGATATTCGTATTAATATACGTACAAGAATACGTACCACTATGTACTGGTAGTGGGGTTAGGTAGGTCGCAAGGGGAATTAGGTAGGTCGTTAGGGGAATTAGGTAGGTCGTAGGGGGGATTAGGGAGGTCGCTACTACCAATTGGTAGGTCGCAGGGGGATTTCCAGGGGTTGTTGCCACCAATTGATAGGTCGTAGGGGGATTTCCAGGGGTCGCTATGAAGATTCACAAGGTCGCTACCAAGGTTTTGTAGGTCGCAATGGGAGTTCCAGGGGTCGCTATGGGGAGAGGTTCGCAGGGAGAAGTTCTGTGAGTGCAAGGGTTTGAGGAGGGTTGGGTCGGGGTCTTTGGGTTCGATTCAGGTGACTGTCTGTAGTAATGCGCCGGGGGCTTGGGTGGGGGAGCTTGGGATCTGTGGTGAGAATGAGGGAGGGGACATGGAGGAGAGGTGGAGGGTTTAAGCAAGGTGAGAGCGGTGAGTGAGGAATGCAAGAAGGGGAAGAACTGTGAGAGGAGGGGTAGAGTGTGCTCCCTGTTATGTTGCCGCGGGCTGGATCTTGGTCCTCCGTTACGTTTGATCGAATCTTGGTGTGAAGTTGCTGTAGGTTGCTCCCTGTTGAGGTGTTGCTGTATGTTGCGATCTTGCTGTTAGGTCTTGTTGTGATGTGGATAGAATTACGGATTTGTTGGCCGTTGCGTCGCGTTCTTGTGCACTCCTGTCGAGGTGTCGTTTTCTTCAGTGTTGATGTTGTGTGTCTTTGTTGCTGATGTGCAGGTAGATCTAGATCTGGGAAAATTTTCCAGCGCTTCCGCGTGTGATCTACACAAACGAGCTTAATAGGGTTTTCTATCAGAGATCTAGTGTGGAGCTTTATGTGCGTGTTGTTATAGTGAGCTTGTGGTGATCTACATCTAGTGTATGTGAGTGTGGTGATATGTAAGATGTTGGAGGTAGCTACTAGTGTGTGAGTGCTGTGTAGATCTCTTTGTATCACTGGTATACTATAATGTGCAAACAAATCAAACACTAATAAACAGACAAAAAATAAATTGAAATGAAGTAAGGTCAGATCGAACTTGGGCACTCCAGGGGTGGAGTGCTGTCTGCTTGGTTTCGTGCTGTCTGCTTGGTTTCGTGCTGTTGGTGTGCTTCTTTGTCGCTGATGTTTGCTGCAGAACTTGGATGCACTTCAGGTCATGTGAACTTCCTTGATCGTCGATTTCCTCTCGTCTATTCTGTAACTTGGTTGCACTCTCTTGCACTCGTGTGGACTTGAGATCTCGTTCTCGCTACTGGTTGGCTCCTTCAGTGTGAGCCGCTGCTATCCCGAATCTGTGTGTGGACTTCAGATCGTATGTGTAATGGTTTCTGGGTCGGGCAGCAGGATAAGAAGTCTAAGTGGGCTTAGGGCGTTACAACCAACACAAGTTAGATCTACACCTGTATATCGTGTTTGAGTTCTAAGAAGTTAGATCGAGTGCCAACACAAGGTCCCAGTGCTTTCAGGTCATCCCTCACTCCAATCTACCTTCAGATCACTCAAATTTCGAATGCCAGGGTTAGATCTGACCTTTACTACCCCTGCCCAACACAACGCCACTCTCAAAGCCCACTATTGCCTCTGATCTGAGCTATGAGTGGGGTATGCAACGGATCCAGCCACCTTCGTTGCACTCACACCTCTTCCCAGAGACTAACTTCTTTGTTGCACCTAACCAGAAAATACGGAGCTCTCAGCTACTCTCAGACATCTCTTCCCCCCCTTTAGGGAAGACACCTCTTGGGAAGAGGTGTGTATTATAGCTTCTTTAACTTTCACAACCGTTCATTAAATAGATGCACCTCTTCAAATCTTAACTAACTTTTAATGAACTCTTGGCTTAATATGTCGTTTAGCTATTTAAACTAATTGATATGAACTTTTAACACTAATTACTAATTTTTGAATATATACACAACCCATTTTACACTTAAAATTTTGAAAAAAGCTATTTTTAATGTTTCTGTTCTACAATTATATTTTACTATATGATGCAATATATGTCATCCTTTTTACTATTGGGATTCTCATTTAATGACAAATTAGGTTCACCACAAAAAAATAAAATAAAAATTAAATTTAAAAAAAAAAAATATATATATATATATATATATATCATGATAGTATTTGAACCCAATCCCTTCCACAATGTTTTTGAATATTTTGCACCCTTCATATTTCTCCTTGATTTTTCTTGCAAGGAACTAACATCGTATATCAAATTTTTGCAGAAAATTTGATCCTAAACTAATGCTCAAAATTGACATCATCAAAATTCTAAGAGAGATGATCCACAAAACACATGGAAGAGAAAAAAAAAACCTTGTTTTTTGCTTCAAATTGTATAATCTCTCAAATCCGTACTATCAACTTTCATGAAATTTTGAAAGCATGTTACTCTAAATGTATTGTTGACAATGTCACGGTTAAAGTATAGCTTCAAGCTTTGTTTCCCCTCATTTCTTTTTGCACAAAGTAAATGTACATTTTTGATGAGAAATACTCAAAGAGTTTTAGGGGTTCAGCTTGCAAAAAGAAACTTATTGAAAATGTAACAATAGGAAGTTTTTTTCCAACTTATATGAGATGATGTGGTCATAATTTTGTGAAATTTAACCACTTGAATTGAAAGATGATCGCAATTAAGGTAAACATAATAAACCCCATAAAGTGCACTTAGGTCCGCAGGGGTTAAATTTATATGGCTCAAGAGTAAGATGAGTTCAGATTCTTGTTAGAATTTTTTTGCCAATAGTGTTTCCAACGATAACTAGTAGTGTGGTCTTTCTGACAAAAACAATAAAAACAATTATTCTAAATAATCATTGTTTTTTCCTTGAACGCATAATCAATTTCAATCAATAGTAGTAGCATGATAGGTGCAAGAGTGATATTCCATATAACATGTTTATCGATATGAAATTCATGCATGGATACATACAAATTTTGATGGTGGTTGGTTTTCCAAATATATCTCGCTTAATATGTAAATTTTGGAATACATGCCATTGCCATACCTAACTATGGAAGATCTAGCCATTACCTTTTGCCACTAGGACTGTACCCATACCTTTCATTTAAATGCAGCACTATCGGGCTATTCCATAATTCCATCGTGGCATTCTAAAAATAAAAAGTGGTCCACATCCAATGATCTAAGCTTATGAGCTCGACCTTGTAGTGTATTTCTAAATTTTGAGATCTCAATAATAAGTGCTTTTGATGTCTTTTACGCTCTTCTTTTGACATGCTCATTCCAAGATGCAAGCTCTTGGAGGCCGGTTTCATTTATCCGGTCACCAATTCAGAATGAGTGGCCCCCATCGTGATTGTTCCCAAGAAGGCGGGTCCGGACGGAAAGGTAAAAATCCGGGTGTGATATGGCAATAGTCCATTGGATAACTAATGGATGCGTTAAATGCGGATGAGCTTATCCAATGGAGTACTTCATCCATTTAGAAGTCGTTGGTTTTTTGTCGGATTCTCAGATGCCATACCATTCCGAAATTGGCAATATAATCTCAAGAGCATTGTATATTAAAAATATGGATTTTCATATGAACGAGGAAGTCCGATTCTACCGGTCCAACACTCCATCTTTTAACTTTTGCGCTCCTTTTTTTGATTCCAAGTGTGTTAGAAAGTTCAACCTTGGATCAAACCCCCAACTTCCAATTCTATCTGAAACACAAACATTGCCACCCCAAAATGGTGTAGAGTTTGGAAATATTTTAAGACATTGCTAAGGTAATCACATTGTTTGTAAAACATTATCGATATTATGATTTTGGAAAGTATCGTTAAACACTTGCACCCTTCTCCAAGTTCCAAATTCACTACATACATCCTTGCTAAAATAATTACTCCTTTCAAATGTAATGTTGGAGACGTTGGAATGTATAAAATTTTGTCATTCCACACATCCACTTATACAAAAAATAATCAATCAAGTTTATTTAAAAACGGGTAACATACAATGTATATTCTTTGTTTACATTGACATGGCCACAATGTAGAAATAAACATCCACTAGAAGATCTTAAAAAATGACCTTCCGAATTTACAGAATAGTGTTCATGCACCAAGACATTATCCACATAGACTACATAACAACGTGCCCATGTACAATTAGTCTTCATCTAAGTCAGTATCATGTCTTGGACTTTGCCCAGCCTCAGTTGAGATCGCTCAGGCTATCCGATGACGGACGGACTTGGCCATAATGCTCGATCGGACGGCCGCGCGATCGGCACCATCAATCGTAGCCGTCCAATCGCTCTTGTCCATCCGTGGCCGTTCGATTGCGGTCGCACTCAACTGCACCCGCCTAATCGGATGGTCTCACTCCACCTGATGGCGATCGAACATCCTTGGTCAATCGACTTGTGATCAGTCGCTCGGCACTTAGTGGTCGACCGCCATGCTGTCCACCCCTAGAGATTTGCGGACGGCCACCACGCCACCAAACCTCAAATTTCAGCAACTCCTTCCCCTCGTCTCCACTTCTCTTTGCTCTTTGGCAACACAAAAGTGGTTTAGAGCTTTTCTTTTTTGGGGTAATTTGACATTGCACGTGCAGTCTAAATAATGAGAAGAGTCACATGCATTATTAGTCAGAGGGAATGTTCAAAGATTTTATGCGAATATAGTTGGATATTCCATTCAAATATCCTAGTCGTTTTGGAAACATATGAAGAATAGAACTTGTGAAACAATGGTTCTACTTAAAAAAGACTATATAAGAAATGTTGATTCATTTTTCTTCCTTTACTAACCACAAGCATATTGGAATGGCCGACCGCCAGGCCGTCCGTTCGGCGGTCGACCACCCGCCTTCCGCTCG